>JALBCR010000009.1:0-360344 GCA_030710515.1 Abscondita cerata
ACTCATTTCATTTCACCGTTCACCTGTAAAGTATTAATTTGGCACGTCTATAAACAATATTTTAAACGCCACAGGCCAAAAACTATTAACGATAAATATTTGTGAAAAATTTTCTATAGTGCTATGAAAGACATTAGGGCAAAAGAGGGAACCCGTTGGATTTTTAAAGGATTTTTGTGAAGAAATTGAAAAAGACATACCGGGATTATGCATTTAATTAAAAACGCAACCGGCTCATTCACAATCTCAGGAGAATCCTCAAAATCAGTCTGTTACGCAGCAAAATCTTCAAAATCTACAGCATCAGTCCCGTCAACATTGTCAAATTTCTCAAAAATGTACCTGCGAGTTCTACAACAGCCTCAACAAAATACTGCAACAGCAAAATCTTCAATATCATCAGTTACGTCAAATTTCTCGAAATGTGCCAGTTCCACAACAGTCTCAACAAAGTATTGCCCAACCTCAAAACCAGTTACTGCACAGACGTAAAAATTATCGTCAATTAACGCAGAAACTGCAACTACCTCAAAAGCTGTCTCAATCCCAAATTCAACAGCTTCAAACGGTACCTCATCTTAACTACCATCTCCAAGAGTTTCGCAACTACAATCTCAACACCAAACTACACCGCCACCATATTCGCAAGCACAACAAAAACGTACCTTTGCCACCCCAATATCACGATCACCAACATACTGAAAAATTACCTTCCACCCACCATACTCAGAAAGTCAACAGGATGGATGGCTACGACAATTGCAGCATTCAGGAAGAGCTCCAGCACCCGCGGATCGATCTGAAGTTACGAAGTGAAAGTGTATTTCTTTTTTCAATAATGTATTTCAGAATAATGTTTGCCAACGTCTTCTTCACTTTCATCAAGACGTTAATATACATTTAGTCTTAACATTGCAAATATTCACCTTTATTGTTTGCAAGCTTTGGTTCTTATTCGATGTTCGATTCTCAAAGTATGATCATCATCGGGAAATAATCGACGGAGAGCTTGAGCGGAATTTGCTCGTGATCGGGTGCAAAGACAAATAATACAGTGCAACACATTGCTGCGAGAGGCTACCATGCTAGCCGTGGTTTAGGGTAGGTATAGAGGATGAAAGTAGTGTAATTTTTTTTGTGTCCAAGAGTAAAATTACTTTATTCAAGACAATTTAATTCATATATCAAAAATTGCATATGCTTTGACGTCGCAAAAGTTACAACTTTTACAGCGACAACACGTCGAAGGGAACTAAATTAGTTATTTACATTAGAATTGGGAAAGTAGGAATTTCAGATGCGACGAGCTTTGTTTGAGAACGAGCCCGAGTTTACACAAAATTTGTACATTTTTGGCCGAATATCAGATAAATCAGCCACTACTTTATTATAGTAGCTGTACTTTACCGCATTGTGTGTAGAAATCAAGTTTCAAGACGAGTATGAACAACTGAAAAATGTACTTTACAGTTCAGGAGACCAAAAAGTAATTTCATTTCTAACTATTTGTAATAACATAGTAATTTAGATAATTAAAAATGTTGATAAATTATTCAATATTACATGAGTAATCATACAATTTTAACTTGTTTTAAGGTCCAAAGCCACAACTTGAGCTGGAAACCCTTTTGGATTATGATTCCTTAGGTATAAACAAATAACTGCAAATGGCGTCCATGCCATCGATGACGAACTTCACCTACAATTTTTGTGATTTTGAATTGATTGTGTCGCGAACCCGCATTCGGCAAATTAGCAAGCATGCCCTCGATCATGAGGATTCAAAAAAATTTACGCTACTTTCATCTTCTAGAGTCCAGTGGTTCCCATACTTTTTTTTCTCATAGACCACTTTAAACATTTTGCTGGATCTGGTGGACCCCTGCAGCTATTACATTTACTAACTTACTTCCAAAACCCGAAAAAAGTATATGTCTATGTAAATCTGTGTTGTGGCTATTTTTCAATCAACTATGAGTTGAAAGTTTTCGAAAAAAAGGTGAGAATTTATATTGCTTTGATTATGCTGTGAGTATTGTCATTCAAGCTAAGTTTCAAAGCCAGTCTAAAAGCGTCTTCATCCAACAGTTGGATTCCTACTTTACTTTTTGTATTCTAAGATTGACTCACAGTACAAGAAACCAATAATCTCCCACTTCAGGTGGTAAAAGTAAAAATAAATATTTTCTTGTTTTGTAGCTATTTATTCAAACACAAAAATTACTACACTTTTAATTATGTTGTTATAACAGTCTTAGTAGAATCAAAATTTAACATCAAAACTAATAATGATTATTATTTTAAAACAGTCGCAATATAATCAAAACTTTGATTATATTGCGACTGTTTAAAATAATAATCATTAAGATGTTAACATCTCAGATTACCATTGTAATCTGAGATAAAAGTTATAATTTTAATGGGAGGGATGTACTTGGTGAATTGACAGCAAATTATCAATATTTGGCTTGAGTTTAGTTAAGTATAACCGTAAATCTCCTCGCTCTGTAATATTTAATCTGCTCCGTTTTTGTCAACAAGTTTGTTACGGCACTAAAACTGCGTTCGACAAGATATGACGAAGGAAACGCTATGAGAAATTTTGCACAATTCCCCACAGTCCTGGATATTTTTCAGGTATTTGTGCCTGCAGCCAAAATGATTGATACCCTCTTTTGAATGCTACTTTGAGCTCCTCATTAGTGCTAAGCTCGAGTAGCTCTTCTTGCAGTACCACATTTTCCACTTCAGTTTCATCATATGGATTTATTATCCATGGTGGTATATCCATCGACAGAATGTCTTCAAATCTGATTTTAAAATCATCATACAGGGCAATCAAATGTTGAACATACGTCTGAATATCTTCGTCGAGGCATTCTACCTGCGATAAATTTGGAAACTGGGAAAATTCACGTCGACCAATATTTTGCTTCATAAGTTTCAGTTTACCAAGAAAAGCTGAAATTTCACTCTTTGTTTTATCAAATTGAGGCTGTCCCCTTGTAACTGTAGGTTGAGGTCATTGAATTTTTGAACAAATCTGTCAAATACGCAATGTCTGCTTTGAAATTCATGAGGTTTTCTTTTAAAACAGGATCTTTAGTGTTCAGAAACTCTAAAACAGAGTCGAAAAGCAAATAGAATCTTGATAGACATGCACCTTTCGACAACCAGCGTACTTCGGTATGTAGCAGCAATCGTTGGAAGTCCTCATCATTTTCTTCGCACAACTGTGCAAATAAGCGCGTATTTAATGCATTGCTTCTTATTTTGTTAACTGCATTAATCACAAATTGAAGCGCTTGGTGCAATCTATCACTCAATTTTTCGCTACTAGATGTTGTCGGTGGATGACACAGTGAATTGCAATTACCTCTGGTATAATCCTTTTAAGATGACTTATAAACCCACGATATCGCCCGACCATGGCAGGAGCTCCATCTGTTGCCACCGAAATAATGTTTGTGAATGCAATTGATTTTTCCGTAAAAAATCATTCAGAACATTAAAAATTGATTCACCTTTGGTGTCAGTCTTCAAAGTTTTCGCGAATAGTAACTCTTCAAACATTTGTTCGCCTTTGATAAATCGAACATATGCCAATAATAATGCTTCATTGCCAGGTAAAGTTGACTCGTCCAGTTGAATAGAAAAATGAGTTGTTTGCAGATAATTACACAAGAAACTTTCAACATCAGAGCTCATTTCATCAATACGTCTTTGTACAGTGTTGTTACTCAAAGGAATTCTTTTAAGTATGTCAAATGAAGATTTGTGCAGGACAGTTTTAAGACCTCTTCAACAGCAGGCAAAATTAACTCCTCTCCAATGGTATGCGGTTTCCCAGATTTTGCTATAAGTAATGAGATATTGTAAGATGCCCGCAAGCCATCGTCGTTGCTTTCAGACGTTGAAGCGAACATACTATGCACGGTGGGTCTCTTTTCATACTTTTCCTTCAATGTTTGGAAATATTTCAAATCCTTACCTATTTTGTCAGGATGACACCTTCTTAGATGATCTTCCAGCTTCGATGGTTTCATAGAGTCATTGCTCAAGACTTTGTTGCATAAAAGACACATGGGCAATCGCTTGTCTGTATTTGATGGAAGAAAACCAAATTTCAAATATTCAACACTGTACTGTCGACACTTCTTCTTAGATTCAGCCATGTTTCGTATCAATTACTTACCTGTAAATATGAAAAAAATGTTTGTTAAGTAATCTTAAAATGATTTAACAAACATAATAGAAGTGGCTTTTTAAGATACAAGTTGCTAACAAATAGATAGGTAGGTACTTACTTTTCCAACACTGGCAAACAATAATATCAATTCACTTTAATTTTCAAAAGTCTGAAAACTACTTCCGTCACTGGTGAACACTTATATAGGTACACTTTCTTTTTGAAATTCCGGAAACAACTGAGTAATGTTTATCATTCGCATTCGTATTTATATTAAAGAAAAATCCAACAAGTTCATGCAAGTTCAGACACGACTTTAACTAGGCGGGCGGGCGGCGCGGCATCGGCGAGTCTTGACACGCTCTTTCTGAATATGGAATATGCAAGTTCTTACAAAAACAATTGCTGAGCTTCTTATAATATTGTCTTCCTATATTCATAGGAGAAGTCAAGCTTCTTATAATATTGTCTGCCTATATATATTATTGTCTCCCTTATTCATAGGAGAAGTCAAGTCGGGTCACCTAATACATTTTATAGACCCCCGTTAACGAGTTGTGGACCCCCTTTTTTCCACGCAAGCGTAGACCGCTATCGGGCTCCCGTGGACCCCTGGGGGTCCACCTGGACCACTTTGGGAATCTAGGTAGGGTCTACCTAATGATAAAATTCATATCATTGCATTTATTTTTCTTTCAGACAATTATTTTCTTTGTGATTATGTGAGACAACGCTATCTGTTGACAAAGTAAGGAATTGTAATCACATTACTAATATCACTACTGATAGCTTAGGAAAAACTCTTTTTCACGACACTAGGTTTTATAAGAGATGTTAATCCTCTTTGTAGTTATCAACATTTAATTTCGAATTCAGAGATATAGCAAACAATTTAACAAAAAGATATAATTTTAATTAATTATAATAAGTGGAAGAAGCTAGAGAGATAAAGAAGGAATAGTATTAATAAAGGAAGGAAGTTCAGAAGAAAAAATTAGAGATATTACGAAATAAGAAGAGATTACGAGTACGAGAATCTATATTGACGAGGCATGACGAAAAAGGAAAGAGATATACAAACAAAGATAAGGTTAGAGGTGGGTGGAAGGAGAGGAACGAAGATGGATAGAGAAGAAAGGAAATGTGAGAAAATGGACAGCAAAAACTAGAAATGGGGGAAGGAAAGGGAAAAAGGAGGTGGAAATAGAAAAAAAAATGGGAGAAATTAAAAGGGCATAGAAAAAATAGGATATTATTTTGCAATGTGGTAGGAATAATAAACAGTAAGGGAACTTTTGAGAGTTATTATTGAGGGATTTTTAAAATGATGGGGCTAGTGGAAACCTGAATGGTAGAGAGATTGGAAGATTGGAACGACAAGATGCCTGAAGAATTTATATGGGACATACAGTTCGTGGAAAAAACAGAAAAGATAGAAAGAGCAAAGGGAGGAATAATAACAGGGGCGAGAGAAGAATAAAAAAAAGAAAAATGAGACGAGAGAGGAAAGGATAATGGAAGTGAGAAAAAAATGGAAACAGAAGAAGGAGAAACGTATGAAATAATAACAATTTATGGAAAAGAAGAGAAACGACTAAGGAAAAAATAAATAAAGTAATGAAAGAGAGAGATGAAAAAAAACTAATATTAGGAGGCGATTTCAATGCAAGGATATGAGAGGAAGGAGGAGTATGATGGTAAATGGAAGGGTAAAGAAAAGAGTATCAATGGATAAAATAATAAATGGGGAAGGAAAAGAATTGGAAGAATTTTGTGAGGAAAAATGATGGAGAATATTAAACGGAAACATGTAGTGGATGGATGGAAAGGGGAATACACGATTATTGGAGGAAGAGGACAGTCGGTAATAGACAATATGATTACAAATGAAAGAAGTATATAAGGACATAACAAACTTCAAAATTGGTGAAAGTGAAGATTCTGATCACCAACCGTTAAAGTGACTTGGTGGGAAAAAGAAAATGAGACAGATGAAAAAGGAGAGAGGTGGAGGAGAGAGATGAAGGTATGAACGGAAGAAAATATATAAAGAAGAAACAAAAAAAAAGATAGAGGAAGGACAAAGTTCAGAAGAGGAATAGAGAGGAGATAAACAAGATAATAAAAGAAATGGAGAAAGCAACAGAAAAAGAAAGTATAGAGTGAGAACAGGAAATTTAGGAAAAAGGAAAATGGCAGTTGAAGAATATAAAAATTAGGATGAAATTTGAAGAAGAATGCAGAAAGGAAAAACAAGAATTCAAAATGAGGTTAGAAAGTGAGATCGAAGAAATAAGAAACGAAGGACAAGTTGAAGTTAATAGGGATATAGGGAAGAAAAGAGGAAAAATGTTTGCAATGTTTTTAGATTTAAGGTTAGCTTTTGATAAGGTGGAAAAGAGATTGTTTGGGAAATTAAAATTTTTAAATTTAATAACCAACAAACCCACATTAAATTATCCTTGAAAAAACATTCACTGCCCAGGGCAAAACGTTAGCAAATTTTTCTTGAGGCTTTGTGTTTTATTATCGCCACGTTGATTAACGCCACGACCTTGAAAGTAGTTGAATTATCCTGTAGACATCAGTCTTGCAGTACTACCAGATTTGTCAATAGAATAGGTTTGGACGAAATCACACCATTTGATATTTTTTTATCGACATAAGTTTCTAATTTATTGTTCATTAAGTTATTACTTAAACTTTTACTAAATGCGGAGGATCATAAACTGAATATAAAACTTAATCGTCTATAAGAAATCTGGTTTTGTAGCACCTAAAAGTGATAACTGCTCTATTGTTTGATCCCTGCCTGGTCACACACTAACACCCTCGGTTTTAAATTTTCTGATAACGCTACTTTGTAGCTTCGCTAAAGGTTACCCTGTACTGAATTGTTACTTACGAAGTAACAGAAAGGCATCTTCCAATTACCAAATAATCCTCGGAATAGTGGTTCGTCCTATAACTCCTAAATCTTCATATCCAGTATAGTCTCTACTTTTATTATAATGTAGTCCTTTTTAACACGATTTTGTCACACATTACTACACATTGTTTTTCCATGTTTTCCATACCAGCTACTTTTTTTTTGTTTTTGTACAAGATCGTTATTAACTCCTGATGTTATGTTAACAATCTTTTACCAGACTTTATAGTTGAAATGCTAGGTAAAACAAACCCTAATTTTGTATACATACGAAGTTGGTCTGAAAAGATTCCGACCTAACATAGCTACAAGAATTTTGATCATAAAATTTATTTTTATTTTTCCACATAGTCTCCTTGTGACTCTATACACTTCTCCCAGCGATGCTCCCATCTCTTTAATCCGTCCAAATAGTACTCAGCGTTCTTCTGCAAAATAATTGTTCACGAAGGTGATTGCCTCCTCATTTGACAAAAATCTTTGTTCTCCGAGCGCAGTTTTTAGTTGAGGAATAGAAAGAAGTCAGCTTGGGGCTAGATCTGGTGAATAAGGTGGATGGTCAAGCAGTTCAAACGGTAATTCATGGATTTGCGTTATGGCAACTGTTGAGTAGTGGTGTATCCAAGTTTCATTTACAGTAATTAATCGGCGCAAAACTCAGATTTATTGCGCCTAAACTGCGCCAACAGAGAATTGGAAATGTTCATTCGAACACGTTTTTGGTCTAACGTTATCAAACGCGGCACCCAACGCGCGGACAAGCTTTCTTATGCCTAGATCTTGATTTAATATGTGACAAACACGTTTTTTGGACATTTTCATTGCCTCTGCTATCTCTCTCACTTTAATTCGGCGGATCGTCTAACACCATTTAGTGAACTTTAGCGATGTTATCGTTAGTAATTACAGTTTTTGGACGTCCCGAACATTCATCATCTCCCAAGCTCTTACGGCCACGTTTAAGTTCAGCTGCCCAAAATTTCACAGTGGTAAATGACGGTGAAGAGTCCCCGTACACAGAGTCTAACCCATCTTTAATTTGCGTAGGCGTATTCCCTTTCAAAAACAAATATTTTATGACAGATCGATACTCGACTCACTCAAACGACTGTCAAATAAAAACTGCTTTTCCAAAGTGGCTGAAACTTTGATGTGTTGCTGTCAAAAGATACTCAACTACATTCCCTGACTTTTATTGACGAGTGCTGCCATCTTCAGGTTAAGGACGGAAACTTTTCAGACCGCCCTCGTACATTTGTAAGCACTAGGTGATTTATAATGTAAATATAGCGTTAACTGTTTTTCTGCTTTTTTCCAGGGAGTTCTGCTACGATGAAAACCCTGCATGTTCAGAAATATTTTATAATTTAAAGATTTCGTTTTAAGAAAACTGTTACTGTTTTTGCTGCACTCTTGCAGTTTTTGCACTTTGTCGAAGTTTAAACTTTTCACACTTTTGTCGATTAAGTTGTTTTCGTAATGCAATTATTTTCGAACAAATTTTTATTTTCTTAGTAGCCGATAAAGTCGAACTTGCATCCTTTCCATTATGAATAGCTTTCACGAAAGAAAAATTGGAGATTGTATCACTGTTCGTATCGGTAGAGTTAGCAAAAGTAATATATTTTACTGGAGTTTTAGATATTCGTTGGGATAATTATTTGCTTTAGAATAAGTTCGCACTTTAAGTGATTTGGTTACTTTTAACACTTCAGGAGATGATTTGCGAGTGTTTCGTACAAAAGCATCTTCTGTTGAAGCTGATACTGGTCCATCTGCGAAGAAATTGTTTTGTCACATTTATTTTAATAATGATTGCGATTAAAAATAATATTTTTGAATAAAGAAGAATTTCAATATTTAATAAATGGCAGTTTTTCTAGTCAAATTGTTAGACTACGGATTTTCAAACAACGCAAATTAACTCGATGAAATCGAGTGCAATTAGCGAAAATACCCGTGTTTTCGCACTGAAATTAATGCGTAAAAACCCGTTTTGAAAATTGTAGAAAACAATTTTTAAAATATTTTGTAAACAATCAAAATTCTTCGTCAGAATGAAGTAAACCAAAGAATAAACTTACCTATATTTTCAACAGGTACTGCGTTAAAATGGAGAGTTTTCGAATACCTGAAGAAGCTCTGAAGCTATTTTAGAGTGAAAATGTTTTTCACAAATTCCAAATTCTCCTGTTTTAAAAACGTTGAATTTCCGCAATTGATAAGCCAACGTTTGCATCTTTTTTCATCGTGTGAGGATATTTATAAAACTTAAAGACGACGACTTTCTATTATTCTTGCATCCTCTATATACGCAACGATGACACACCACAACGTCACTCATTGTAAATTTTATTTGTAGTTACTAAGTTTTTATAACAAACAACTCGGGTACTATTAAATTGGAATTCCAAATCAAAGTTCAAAAAAACGCAAATCAACATCGTTGTCAAAAATCAAAGCCAATAGTCAAAAATCCATAAAACCGACACAACCGATAGCCAATAAAGAGAAAGTACTAATGTGAGCTGCACTGATTACTAACATAATGCAAATTCGACTTTTTTTGTTCGTTGGCTCAATAACTCTTTAGCGTCATTAGGTCAAAATTTGATGTTTGTTAGGTTTTCTATTCATTCAAATCCGGTAAAAGTTAAACATTCTGAATGTGACTAATAACTAATAGAACGCTAATAGATGATTTTCTAATTACATGTACATTCAATTACATAAAAAAATTACACGTGAATATAATATGCAGAGTGTTTCAGTGAACGCGTGCAAAATTAAACAAGGTATATAGGGGATGCTCTACTGAACAACTTGAGGTAGGGAACCTGGAGTACGATAATTCATCTTAAAGAGATAAGGAAGTAAACTTCTCTATCAGATTGTCTGTTTATTTGTACTGTGACGTCATTATGCAGGTTTTCTGTACTTGCCCATGAGGTGGCTCTGTCTTGTCCCATGACAGAACATGCTCTGAATCAACAACAGACCCATTTATTACTCAGTGCTATTCAGAATCTTGTACGCCGATGTCAAGCTTGCATTGAGGTTGGTAGCCGTCACTTTGAGCAACTCTTGTAAGTTACGTTAACTGTATCAATGATGGTATTTGTAAGTTAACTGTAACTAATGTAAATAAAAAAAGTTGACAGTAATGTGATAGACAAAGCTTAGTCCCATATCTCTTTAAGCTGAATTATCGGACCCCAGGTTTCCTACCTCAAATTAACCAGTAGAGCCTCCACTATGCCCTGTTTAATTTTTGCACGCTTTCACTGAAACACCCTGTCTACAGTTTAATACTACGAAAGTCAATAAGTGATGTATTACACCGTTGATTAAAGAGTGCATCTATGCAATCAAGTTAACCAACAGAAAACCACCAAAACTACCAAAAACTTAACTCGGACACGTGTTTCAACAGCAAAGCTGTTATCATCAGTATCGGTATCGCTGATGATAACAGCTTGCTGTTAGATACACGTGTCCGAGAATAAGTTCTTGGTGCAACTCTGGTGGTTTCTGTTGGTTAAATAGACGCTGCAGTTGGTGTTCCTTTCCTTTAATCAAGTTAACTTTATTTAAACGAAACTGTTGACGGAACCCAATACTTTTATTATAATGCAAATACGTAACTTTTTTTAACCAAGAAGGGTGAAAGAATGACATGCTGTGGTACTTTTTTTACGCTTTCAATTAATTAAAAGAACACATACATTATGAATGCGGATTTGCAAAAAAGTTAAAAGTTTAACAAAGTAGAAAAAATAATTTTTTGAATACGACAACACAAAGACCTTGGTTAATTTTGTATCCCCTGAGCCGATTAAGACTTTCACAATTTTAATGACATTTGTACGACTAGAATTTTCCAAGTGTTAGGCGCTGTTACTAAAGTCTTTAGCGCGATTTTTTATGAGCAGATTTTATTTACCGAAAGAACGCCGAAACCAACAAAACAAGTCTTCATAAAATCGTTATAATAAAACAAATTTTGTCAAAATTAAAATTTTTGTTATAATCAGTAATATAAATTGGACACAGTGTGCTCATTAAAATTTATGGTCTGAATTTTAATATTAAGAGGATGTATATTATAGCGATTATAGGGGTGTATGCGCATTTCTTTATTTTGTAGCACTGGCAACGTTGTGTAACAAGAAACTAAACAATCATCTGAATTACAGGTTTCTATAACGTTGCCTTACAATTTCATTACAGATTACTTTTGTTTTTCAAAACGAACTGCGGTACCGCCATCTGCAGTTTGGAATATATTAGGCGAGTCGCAAGTTCCCATATTAGTCGTTGATTGAAATATTGGTAAAGATAGTCAACCGCTTGTATTTGCTTGTATCACGGATGCAATTCACATATGCATGTTGGGTTGCGTTTTTGTTTACTTTTTTCACCTGTACTGAAGCGCTAAGTTATAATGTGTACGATTCTTGAAATAGAATAGTTCAATTTATTCCACCGTTGTAAAATGGCGCAACATACAATCCGTAAAATTTACTTTTGTCAATACAATGTTGCAACGTTTTCAAATATTTAGTAAACGTATTAACTAGTAATTAAAAGTGACGAATTTTTCATTTATGAATAATACCATTGATGATACATATCTTGGATTTTAATGACAATGTTTTTTAATAATTTACTAAAATACATGCGAAGCGTTATTTGTTAAAACAGTTTGGTTTGGTCGGTGTTAGATAAATAAGAAACAATTATTTTACAAATTATGCTTGCACTTTATTTTTTAACTTGCAAATAATAATGTTGACATTTGTTTGTTATTTAATAACTTCGTTAGGAATAAAGTAGAACATACTGGGAGAAATACCACTAGAGTTCAGAAACGCAAAATTATTGGTTTTTGTATCTACTTGTTTTACGTGTTCAGTTGAAAAGGATTTAAAATAAAATTGGTTTTCAAATTTTTCAATTCAAAAGGCAACAAGTTACCGTGTTTTTAGGGAAAGTGGGTTCCACTAGACCTTCAAATTTAAATTCACTTGGTAATAAAACCTATTCCTATTACTTCTAAAAATAAAAGTACTAGATTTTAGCTTGAGTTGTGTTGTCTCCCGACGCGGTGTGGATAATACGTGTATAATACACTATTCTTTTCTGTGACGAAATAAATGACGATTTAATATTGAAAAATCATATTACAATAGAATTAGAAAATTATTGAGGGAAATTTGGTGTTAAAAATAGTACTCACTTTTTCCCGAGGGAAAAAATAATTTACGAAAAGTGACACTTTGTTATCTGTTAGTAGAGATAAAAAGTTAGGATTTTACTCTTTGAAACTGTATCAAAATATCATGGTTTCAAATTAAAATAGTTTAATTAAAGTAAAAATAGCTCATTAATTATAAACATTGTTTCAAAAATTACAATTCAACTGATCTAAAATAATATGTAGTAATAATTTACAAACAATTTACATAAATAATAACGTACCTAATACAATGCTATACATAAAACATATCCATAAGTACACCTAAAGTTGATATTGAAACAAATGTATTACGAGGAGTCTTCCGGATTATCGTTTATGAGTCACATTCCATATCGGCTTAGTCAGAAATTCTACAATTGCATACTTTTAGCAACACCTTTAGTAAATGAGTAGGCTTGTTATAATATTGTTTAGATGCAAACAGTTGAGTACGTTAGATTGTAATATAAGAAAATTCAACATTCGTTCCAACATATGTTAAAAAATGTTAAAAAATTTTAATTTCAATGACCAAAATTTAGAAATTTACTTGCGTAAGCCTAATAGATTTTAAAACATTTTCAACGGATAAACGATGTTAACCCCTTACCGCATACTGTGCCAAATATGGAACAGATGAACAAAATATTTATAATTTTGTTTTGAACGAATTTTTGACGTTACAGCAATCTGTTCCGTATATGTCACGTTCGTATGTAGGCATTGAGTGAATCCCATCTTGTTTGCGGCTGTACTTGAAGTGATAAGGGCGACGCTATAACCTGCAACTTGTTGCAACGAGCAAAAACGCGTGTGGGTGAATTGTTTGTGTTACAGAGTCGATCCAAATTTGAATTTGTGAATATAAAAATTGTTTTGGCAAAGGTAAGTACTTAGTCTTTATGGATTTATAGTAAAAATGACAAAACATAATGTAGTTTTGTTTCTATACCTCTCCAGCTACATGTACCATATATGGCACAATTTTCAGTTGAGATAATTTATACAGTTTTTGATTGCAATTGTGTAGATGGACGTGAACACTTTTTATGGAAAGAATCGTAGCATAACAAATGGAGATGTCAGCGAGGACGAAAATTTGTCAGGTGACGAAGACTTTCGCAGAAAACCCGAGTTTCCCGATATACCTGCAGAAGATTCAGATTATTCCATTAACCGGAATCTAAGTGATGATGACAACGAAGAAGTAACTCTTGGAACAGATTACTCATACGACAGTGAGGACAACCTACCTTTATCAACATTCATGAGCAAACGATCAAACAAAAACAAAACAAACAGAAGCCAGTTCTTCAATGGGAAGATAAATTCTTAAATGAACTCAATCAAGACGTTTCTTTCAAAGGGTCAGAAGATTTGCCTCCAGACCTGAATAACAAGGATGAGTTTGATATGTTTGGAATATTCAAGTATATTTTCACGGATGATATATTTTCTTATATCGCTGAACAAACAAATTTGTATTCCGTACAAGTCAGACCCGAAAAGCCAAGTAACATCACCAAAGAAGAATTACGCGCATTTGTAGGAATATGCATCTACATGTCTATTGTACACTTGCCTGCAACCAGAAGTTATTGGAACAATTCTCTGGGAATTATTGCTGTAGTTCAAACAATGACGTGTAATAGATTTGAAGAAATAAAGAGGTTTCTTCATTTCAACGACAATAATAACCAAAAAAACATGGTGATTCTGGTTACGATAGTCTGTTCAAAATTAGACCGTTTTTGAAAATGGTGAGGAGAGATTTTGCTGATACCAAAAGAAGAAAACTTGGCTGTAGATGAGCAAATCATACCTACAAAAGCAAGATCTACATTGAAACAATATAATCCGAAGAAACCCCATAAATGGGGCTATAAGGTGTTTGTGCTCAGCGGTGTCTCAGGGTTTAGCTATGACTTTGATATTTATAGTGGAATCATTGAGCCGCAGCCACATCGACCGGACCTTGGGACGAGTAGTAATGTAGTTGTAAAACTGACTGACACGGTGCCACGAAATCAGAATTATAAAGCTTTTTTGATAACTGGTTTACCAGTTTACCGCTTCTGATCTATCTACATAAAGAAGGTATCCTGCCACTTGGAACAGTTCAGAATGAATCGTGTACCCAATTGTCAACTCCCAAAAGATTCGGTAATGAAAAAAGGGGAAGAGGTTCGTTTGTGGAGAAGGTTTCCAACGTTGATGGTGTGGATGTGTCTATAGTTGCTTGGTACGACAATAAACTAGTCACTACTGTATCAACCTATGTGGGAAGCAAACCTGTATCTGAAGTACAACGGTTCTGTAGGAAAAATCGTGCTCACATTACCATTCCACGACCAAATTGTATAGGGGTATATAACACTTACATGGGCGGGGTTGACTTGTTAGATTCCATGTTGAGTTACTACAGAATACTAATACGATCAAAAATGGTACTTGCGGATATTTTTCCATTTTGTGGATATGATATGTGTCAACGCATGGATATTATGGAGAAGAAAGGTAAAAAATACAAATACGTATTTACCATTGTCAGAATTCAAATTGATGATAGCAGAAATTTTGACAAGATCCAACACAGTTTCAAGAAACGGGGGCGACCTTGTAGCAATTCCTTACAATCCCAGTTGGAGTTGAAGAAAAGGAAGTACCCTTTTGCAAAGCTACCAGCAGAAGAGGTTCGCACTGATGGTCAAAATCATCTGCCCGTATGGAATGATGATCGTCAGCGTTGCAAATATCCTAACTGTACCGGTAAATCCTTCACGTTTTGCGAAAGTGTAAAATTCATCTGTGTCTAAATAAGGATAGAAATTGTTTTTATAAGTTTCATACAGAATAAAATGTGGTTCTAATACTATCAGTACTTTGTGGCATCTTCCTTTGCATTTAGCAATCAACTACATTTCTTACTATATTATATGAAAGTAAAGCGCCATTTAACTTTTCTGTCATCAATGCATTTCGTGACATATATGGAACAAATTATTTTTAATTTCTGACGCTAAATATTTTCCGATATTTTTAAAATATTTTTCTGAGGTTTCAGATGACTTATGTAACAACATATATTTATTTAAAGAAAATCGGAAAAATCATGCAGTAAGGGGGTTAATGTAATAAATATATGAGTATGGAATTTTCAAAAGTATTTAAAGAAATTGTTTTTTGGGAGAACGTTTTTCAACGATTTCTTTACGAAATTAATACTTTTTAAATCTGCAGGTTTTTTTTCATAATAATAAACTTTATTCACATGTGTATGTATACAATCTTTGTACATATATGTGTTTGTCATGATGGTATAACCATTGTTATAACCTTACGTAAGAAAGATACAAATAAATATTATTACATTGAACAATTAACAGACAATAGAAAAAAAATATATAACAAAGGACACACATTTAATTAGTACGTGGACAAAAATCAATAAATTCTTGTATATTGTAGAACGCATGTTTTTGTTTGTTTGTCAACATTGACTCAATGCACCAATATTTCAATCAACGGCATGATGCATTGGCAACAATGTCGTGCCTTAGCATAAACTATCAGCAAAATTACAGTTTTCTATTTCACATTTATCGGCAATACTGTTCTGTAAATTCTACAATACAATTGACGTATTTTCTTAGCACAAAGCGATACTACCGACCTCTGATGTTTAGAACAAATTTCGGGGTCGCATAATCCCGTAAGGTTGACTATCTTTACCAATATTTCAATCAACGATATAGTTAAATATCTTTAAGACTTTTCAATCATCGATTATACATAAATTACATGAAAATATAATAAGTAAAACACTATAAATAAACTTACCTATTATAAATGTAAATAAAATATCTCGTCAGGAACCGTTCCAAGGATACTTAAGGCATTTGAGCTTTGAAGACCCAAATTAATACGTTGCGTGAGATAATTTTTGGCACTGAGAGTCTTCAGAAGTATTCATAGTAGTTTTCCAAGAACAGCTAGCGAGATAGCGTCATCGCTAAATTGAAAAATTTCGACTATGTTATAAGGAGCTATATGTATCGATACAGCTTGCATCCCCAGGTAAAAGCTTTATCTATTCGTCAAGGAATAAGCGTTAAACCATCGGGTCATTTGCCGTCATCTCTGGAAAGTCCATGGTTCTAAGATATTTGGGAAACCAGCAGAACTGAGAGGTTTGTGGATAATCTGATTTTCTTGGATCCAACTTCCTCTTTTTTCTCTTCTTTTTGTATTTCCTTTCATCCAATATCTCTGTTAGTTGTTGAGGGTTTGATTTATTTCTCTCTCTCGTATTTCTTTTTCGTTCACTGCCACATAATCTATTGCTGATTTCTCTCATGTATGTATATTATTCCCTTGCTTTGTTGCCTTTCCATTTAAAGTTGTTCACTTATTTCTTTTTGCCTAAAACTCGGTGATATTTTAGGCAACAGAATTTTATTCAACGCATTAGCCTAGCCATTCAAAAAGGGAATACTGCCAGTGTGATGGGGACATTTCCTTCAGGAATCGCTATGAACGAAATTTTCTTATTATAGTGCATGTTATAGGTACATCTTGATTATTATTTATGAAATTGTAATATTTTATTTGTTGTTGTTTTAATTATTTTACCGAGTTAGTGAGCGATACAGTCAGTACGTGTATCTATCGTTTGTAAAGTATCTGCTGCAGTTACACTTAGAAAATAATTAGCTGGGCTAATTATTCATCACCCGACAGCTGCGGTCGGCAAGGGATCGTAGGCGATTATGAGCGATTTAGAGATAAGAAGATAACAAGATATATAAGATAATAGTAGAGACTCAGGACACAAAGGAAGAAACATATAATTGACGATATAGCGATTGTTTTACCAATTGTGTCTCAGACTAAATATATCTAAACCATATACAGTTATATAGCAAGTATCAATAAAACATTTAGCAATTAAATTAGATAAACAGTACAATAAAAAGAGTATATCAAGTTGATTTATTTGCATGCATTTTCAACGGCAGGCAGCGGAAAAAATGTAATCTATTGCCTCAGCTTGTACTCACTTGCATTGTATGTTAAAATGTCTTTACATTTCTTGTTACTTAAATAACTATTATTCCAATAACTGAAATAATACATACATTTGTAAAAGTTAAACTGACAGATTTTCAACAAAATGTGGTTATAATATATTTGACAACAACATGGCGTCTATGACGACGTAATTTCATACTTAAAATAGTTCTACCATACTAAAAAAAAATGCTGTTTACGAAAACGTCAGTATGAATGGATCTGGAGTTAATCTGGATTGGACTAAGGGAGCCACCGTACGTTAGTGCGTTAGTTGTTCGACTTATATTAATTAAAACTTGTAGGTCAAATTAGGTAGGGGATTAAAAGAACGGCTAGTCAATCACGTCAGATTGTCAGATTCGACAGATTTGAAAAACACATTCATCTTTGGCAAGCAAATAGGTCAGGGCGGATTCGGAACTGTAGTTTCAGTGTTTGATAAGAACGCCGAAAGGAATTGGGCGATAAAAATCGTCAGCAAAGCGGCGGTATATCATTTTAATCATACTCGAAAGTTTACACCAAATTTGTACTATTAGGTCGGCGATAAGATCGATACAGTTTACAGGGAGATAAACATTTTAAAGATGGTCAAACATCCGCACATTATACATTTAGAAAAAATCTACGAATCTTCAAAAAATATTTATATGGTTTTGGAATTATGTTTCAGCACGCTTTCGACTGTTTATCGTCAAAAGAAACAGTTTTCTGAAGACGACACGAGAAAAATAATCAAAGCTTTGACGAGTGCGGTCTCGTACTTGCATAAAAATGGTGACCCCGAGCTTAATTATTGTCGAAGATAATTTGATAAGAACCGTTCATTTTCAGATATTGTGCATAGAGATTTAAAATTGGAAAACATTTTGATTGCTAAAAATCCTAATGACGAAAACGATAAACTTTACATTAAAGTTACCGACTTTGGTTTGAGTATTGTGAAGAAAGGGAACGACTATGAAAATATGTTGCACGATTATTGTGGCACTTTAGTTTATATGGGTATGTGTAAGTCTGAAAATAATTTTTATTTATTTGGGCCCGAAATTTGTAGCTCCAGAAGTCATAACGAGTCATTCGTACAGTCAACAGTGTGACGTGTGGGCTATTGGGATAATTATGTACATGCTGCTTTATGGACGTTTTCCGTTTTATTCGACTCAAGAAACCAAGTTAACAACAATGATTTGTCATGAAAATCCGGCCTTCGGTAAAATTTCGATCAGCCCAGAAGCGATCAATTTATTGACGAAATTATTGAACAAAAATCCAGCATTAGAGCGACCGCTCTCGAAGTTTTACAGCATCCTGGATGTTTGGAGAACAGATTCGAGATTCGGATACGACAGAAAACGTGTTGGATATGATGAGGCTGTGGCGCTCGGAAATGATGGTACATCCTTAGTCAATTAAAAGCCCTTCTTGAAAATAAGCTGCTAATCTTTAAAATTTAAACTAAGCAGGTAGGTGAATTTTCTATTGTTTGCAAATTACGCAGAAAAGCTCTTAACCTTTTTGTTAGCGGATATTACGATTTTATCCGCACTGGAAAAATAAACTATAAACTGTGGTATTCAGAAAGCATATTCTGGATATTAAATCAATTAATTGTTTATGATTTTGGATTATTGCTAATCGATCATTTTTGTCAATGTTGTTGCCTAACCATATCCCATATTATATTGTTAGAAGCCGCGCGCTCTAAGAATTATTATTATTAATGAACTACCGCAGTCAATGAGTTGTTTTATTATTTTGATATTCATATTCAAGTAGTATTATCAGTTCTTTTTAGAACTATAAGTTCCAGTATTTTCTTAACTGGCACTAATTATGAATATTTTTCAAACTAACTCAATTTTATCTACGGCACTGGAATGAATCTCACGCCATTTTTGTTTGTAATTTACATGTAGTTTTTACAGCGCTTGCCTCTACTGCACACCGTTCCTATATTTTAGAATAAGTTCACCTGCATTATTGTTTTATTTATTTTTATTTCCTAGCTTAGAAGTTTTCCTTGAAAATAGCAAATGGCTTTGTTTCAAAAACTACAGTCTATAACTCTTCCGTTGTTATCAAAAATATTTAAAACGATAATCATTTTGACACCGGAAGCTATTAGGCTTATTTTCTTCTTGAACAACACGTTTTTTTATCTTGTTGTGTAATTCCGAAACAAACCCACGTATATACAATGATATATATTCTTCATCTTGATATTATTCGGTGCATGTTAGGCACTTCGGTTACCTACTTTTAGTAAATATGTCTACGTATTGTTACGCCACTGGAGTCATTAGAATAAGTTAGAATAATCGCGGTATTCTCTAAAACTCCGTATCCTGAACGTTTGATTATCTTCTATCTAGAGTATATTCGAGAAGTATAAACGCGAGTCATGCATTTATTCAGTTTAGTTCAAAGTTAACATTTTATGTGAGTGAATATAAATTATAAAGTGTAATGTAATTAATGTGTTTTTATCTGAATTAAGGTAAAACTGTACGGATTAAATAAACAATCTCTTAATAAGGCAATTCTAAGTGACGTCACAAGCTCCGCTCCATCAGCTGATTACGGACAACTTTTTGTACGGTTTGAAACGGACATTCAGCAAATTTTGTAAAATAATTATTATAAAGTGTTGTATTAAAGCGTAAATAATGGTCATATCATTCTTTAGAACAAATAAAAGTTAGTAAGAGCTATTATTGCTAAAAAATTGTGTTTTTGGTTTTTTAATTGTGTATTTAAAACATTTTGATCAAAATTTTAAAAGTAAAATCCCAAATTAAGATCAAATTTTAGTTGTCCGCAATCATTGTCTTGGTGACGTAGTCAGCGACGTACTTTGAAACAGTTGTGAACGGACAAACAGCTATAAAGATGTGTTACAGTATAAATAAATTTATTTATTAAAATACATTTTCAGGAGGGGGATCAAATTAAAAAATGCCTAAAAAATATGAATGTTTATCTTTATAAGTTAACTAGACATTCATTGACAGTTAGGCGGTACGAAGTTCGCCGAATCATATAAATATTTATATGGATTTTCTAACAAAGACTTTCTTTCTGCCTACAAATAGTAATGAATAAATGGAACATTAAAAAACAAAAAGTTAATTATTTACCTGTAATTAAAGATAAAGTTGTGCGCAAGGCGTTTTCCATAATATTAATAAAACTAACTCATGGTATAAAAAGATTCTGATCTGCCACTAGCTTGAGAAAGCACCTACAACTCGTGGTGCGAAACGTCGCCAATACATACTAGAACTGATTAATTGTCCATTAACCTGATGACCTTGTTACATTCTTGACAAACAAAAAGCATAAAAATTAATGTTTGACTGTATATTTCTTATGCATTCCTAAATCGTTTATCAATAGCAATAAAACTATAGCCAATGGTTGGGCGTATTCCTGTGAAGGTTTTGGAGTTAGTAAAAATGTTCCGATAGATGTCGCGTGCACTGAATGTTTGAATTTAGTATTCTTTGGGGTTAGACGCTGAATTTCCTTACCACGCATGCGCTATAAGCTGAAATTAACACGACATTCATTAACTGTTTTCTACGTCTCTTATCACTTCCGAAACCGTTCATCTGTTGGCAAAAAAACTTTGGTAAATAGTTGGGAGTATACACCTAAAGTTTTTGAGTTAGTAAAAATTTGTTCCGATTTATGTTGCAAGCTTCGTATCACTAAATGTGTGAGTTTAAACTTGTTTAGCGGTCGTTAAGGCTGGAGTCGGTCGCTGGATTTGCCCACCACAACATTCGTTAACTGTTAGGGCGCAAGGGGGCGTCAAACTTTCCAAAAAAATATTTTATATTGGGAATAACTCGAAAATAATTCGACGGATTTTGTTCCGCTTTCGTATGCTAGTTGTCTGCTTCCGAAGACGTTTTTCTGTGTAATGTGTAAACATTTCTGATGCCAGGAAAAGTCGCTTTCATACGGGCACTGTCAAATAAATGATAATATTTTCACAACCGTCAACGATACGAAACCAAAATAATTCTGACACATAAAACAAACAATTTGAAAACTTTCTTCTTTCTTGTTAAATTGCGCTAATGTTATTAGTTCGATCAAAAAAAAATTTAAATCATATCCCTGCAAGGCGCATCCATATGCTTAGAAATTCAAGTAGACTGCTAGTAGGTTATGCGATCAAATCTCTTATTTGTGACATTTATTTCCAGATCTTCCAAGATTACTCACGTTTCTATTTTGCGATTAACTACTTGAAAAATGTGCTACACATTTGCCGAACAGACTGATATTTTGGTGTATCGTTGACGGTTGTTAAAATATATCATTAATTTGACAGTACCCGTATAAAAGCGACTTTTTCTGGCATCAGAAATTTTTACACATTACACAGAAAAACGTCTTCGGAAGCAGACAACCAGCATACGAAAACGGAACAAAATCCGTCGAACCGTTGTCGAGTTATTTCCAATATACAATATTTTTTTGGAAACTTTGACGCCCTCTGGCGCCCTTATGATGCACTTTTGGTTATAGGTAAATTGATGTCAAACGGTCTATTTTGAGCCAGAGAAACTCTGATAAAGCCATGTACACACCTTTCAGAAACACCCTGTATATATACTATCCCTCTGCTTTTTTTTAATTCGGCTCCGGTATAATTTTTCTTGTTTCTATTTCTTGTTCTTAAATAGTCACTCTCTCTGTAGTGTTTTGCCTCTTTCCCGTCCCTCCTACGGGCATATTAGTGCCTCTTTCCCATTTTTCGGGATTTTTTCTTCTTTCCGTATTCCATATTTTTCTTCCTGTCTCCTTTGTTCGTTACTTTTCTTCTCTTCCTCTTAACACGTTCTCGCAGTTTTTCCTTTTTTTATTCTCTTTTTTATTTGCCTGCTTTTGTTTAAATAAATTAATTAAATAAATTCCATGCCCGTCCTCCATTTTAATTCTACTATCTTTTCTCCAACAGTTTTTAATTTTCTTTTTACATAATTTTGTAATGTTTGCTTTAATATTTTTCTATCTTCATCTCTTATTTTTCCATTTCATTCTTCAATTTCTCATTTCGTTTTCTCCTTCTCACATTCCTTATTCTTTCCTTTTCCAATATCTTCTGTATTTTGTCGTCCATTTCTTTTCCATAAATCGTTAGTATTATATTTTTTACTCAAATTTTTATCAACCCTTTAATCTGTTCTTCTTTTCCTCTCCTTTCTTACCACCATTATTATTCTTCTTTTCGCCCTTTCCTTTTCTTTTCGTTTTGCATATGTATTTCTCACCCAAATTTCTACAGCATTTTATCCTTCCAACCCTTCCATTCTTTTCCCCTCAATCCTAATACTTTCCACCACATCTACCATTTTAAAATTCTTTAAATACTTGAAAATTGTTTAACCCTGCAATATTCTAAATAGAATTTACTTAATTTTTCCTTTTTCTTTCCCCGCCTCTCTATCCACCTCGCTCTTCATTATTGTTGTTTTCTTGTTATCCCCTATTTCTCTATCTATCTTCTTTCTTCTCCCTCCAACCACATTTTCTTATATCCAATTTCACGTCATTCCACCTTTCTCAATTTTCTTTGTCTACAGTCATATTTGTATTTCAATCCTCTCTTTCTTTGAGAGATCTTTATCTATATACACTTTTATGCCTTTTGAGTTCTAGTTAGACCAGTATAAATTCAAGACAGAGGGGTTAATGTTAGAACATGTGATTTAGTGAAAAAAATGGATTTTCATGAAATCGATTTCTAAGAGGTTTTACTTAGCCGAGTATTTCGGTGTAGCATAAAAAATTAAATCGATGGCTGCTAGAGCAAAAGTAAAACCTGGGTTACTAGTGTTGTTAGGTAGGCGACTCAACTCGCTTGAAATAACCACACAGCGCAGCGTATGTTGAACACAGATCTGACTCGTTTGTGAGGCTATGTCGTAACAATACGTAGGCGCATCTTGATTAATTAGTTCTCTGAAGCAGCAGTGCAAGAAAAACTTTGATTAGTTGTAGCAGTTGTGTTTCCCAAAAGTTGTTTCCGTGGATGATATGCAGCAGTTATGATATTTCATCAAAACGGTCTCATTTGTTGGGCAATGGTGTTGATGAAACGACTTCGATGTGTTGTCCACCGCCCTAATTGATGCGATGCGTTACATCGTTTTCCCATTATGTCGAACTTTAGGAGGCACTTCATATGTCTGGATAGCTGATGTTTCTATTATGACGGATGTTAGTACTTTTCCATATGTATTTCGTGCGTCTTTTGACCAGTCGGGGTCACCACTTTAATCACAAATATTGGTGCCGATTTTGATGATCTAAAGTCAACTTTTCGTAATAGATAATTTATTTACTATTTATGTACTATAGTATTGCTGACTACTATAGGTTCATATCACATGTGTCTGCGAAAGCTTATCAAGAGCTAATTCGTCGGTTCACATCTTCAAGGCTGTTTGCGCGACCTACATATAAAAGTTTATTATGTTAAGTTAATAAACTTGTTATTTCGACAAATTATGCTCTCGTTTTAGAAGTTGCAGGTATATTTTCTAACCCCAAGTATTGCTACACTGAAATACTCCTCTAGAATTCAAAAAGGGGATTTTCTTTATATGCGGTCATAACCCAGCCACAAAGGCATATGCAGTCAGATGAATCTGATACTACAACCGGTCGAATTTGCTGTTTAAATAAATAATGTTAGTTACTATTTGTTTTAATTTGTAAATCTATTTTTAATTAAACTCAGTTGCATGACAGATTAAAACTAATTAAATAAGCTTTTCGAAGGACTCGTGTGATTAATTAGTGATTATCGTAAATTGTGGTTCGTATGGCGTATATACATATAATATATAGTCATCTCCTTTCAGTCTAGAATCTGGCTGGGTTGACAAGTTAATTACCTGATCCGCGGTCTCTTGAACTCTCATTTGTTGATTCAAGTTATTTGCCCTAATAAAACAGACGAAACGTTGCGATCTACAGTTACCATTCTGAAATAGTCAATATTTCTTCTTATTTGTTGTTTATTTATTTTTTTCTTTCATGGTAAAGAGTATTTTTTTAAACTTTTTGCAAATCGGCCAGTAAATTCGGACTCTGTCAGAAATGCGCAATTTTTTAATTCACCGTATATCTGAAAACGAATCGTATGAACTATAAAACAAACGTTTTGTACAGAACACCACATCGTTTAAGAAGGTATAGAATGTGTTCAGCGACAAAACATTTCGCCCAAAAAATAAAACAAACTTCTATAGCGTACTTATACAAAATGGTTCGCGACGTACAACATTTTGATAGGAATGGTAAAAAAACCGTACGACACCTACTTTATTAGTATTTTGTCTAGAGATATTAATCTTGTTTATACTGCTATTTTTGTGTTTTTGTTTTGCGCTTTTTAAGTGGAGTCCTACAGATTTTTCTTATCTTAAAATTTAACATAATTTGAATGATATGTAGGCATACATTTGGAATAGGTTTTGAGTTGCTCTAATTAATATAGATATAATGTACGTTCTCCGACAAAAATAAAGCCCATTTCTTAAACTTTGACGTTTTTGTGTTTAAACATCTTTTCTATTACTGCAGGTAGAATTTATGGTAATCGCAAACAACTGCAAGTGTTATGAGCGTATATATTAAGTAATTCGTAAACAATTGAAATTAATCACAGATTTTTTCTTTTTTAAATAAACTAAACAAGTAAATAATTCTACAACCACGATTAAGAATTAAAAAAAAAAGTTTTATCATTTCATTAGACATCAAGAACAAATTCTAGTAGTTCATTTCCCATTTTTTAAATCAAATTAAATATGAGTACATTTTAAAGGAATAGACATAAGAAAATTATCATTTAATTAAATACTAGTTGGTTGGTTGTTTAACACTCGCGTTTAATCGATTTGATTACAGGAACAACACTTGAATATGAATGATTGATGTTTAATAATTATTTAAGGATATAATATTGACCTTAGGGATTTGAAAGAATTGTTTTGCAAGCACAGATGAACAATAGCATTAATAGGATTATTGGAAGGCTCGCCATAACAAAGAATTTCTCTACAAAAAATATTTTACGTTATAGGGATACGTAAATGTTATGGTTGTTTACAAAATGTATCTCCCCACTGGGCTTTATTTTTGTCGCCGGGAGTACCTACTACTGTCATTATTATGTTTTCTACAATATGAAAAACTTATTTAATGTATAAATGATAACATGTTAATTGTTACAAATATTTCTATAATTGCTTTCTTTCTTTAACGAAATGTGAAAACTCGAATTAACATAAATTTAAGTGTCGCATTCATTTAACTAACATTAAACAGAATAAATTGTTGTTTATCATTCAAAAGTAATTTCTAGTTTAATATATTGTTTATTCGTTGTGTTTTTAAAATCTAAAGAAAAATAATTAGCTCAGACATTGTCGTTCGTCGTAATATATATATAAAATACAGGGTGTAACGCAAAGAGCTTTGATTAAAAGTTAAAGTAGATAAAACTAAACTTACACCAGTAGTGATGTGCTTATTTGAAATAAAAAACCAGTACTTTTTCTTTCAAATTATTCAAATATTTCATATTTTTAAATTTCATCCAAAAACAAAGTTCTTAAGAAGAAATAATATTCAAATTATTAATAAAGTTACTGAGTGGAAAATTTAATCAGTAAACAACCCCAACTTGCAAACATAATCGATAACCCCTACAGGGTGTTCCAACTATTTAAAAGTTGATTATTTTAAATAATAAAAAAAGTAGGCCGGTTGATTGTCATGGCTTGTTAACTTACATATCAATTGTTTTTGACAATTGATATGTAACAAACAAAACGTACTAAATATTTCTAAAACGATTAGATTTAGGTACAGGGAATATTAATACTAAACGAATTTGCATAAAAAATTGCACCCAGAAAACACCAAAAATACAGTGTGTCCAATTTAAAATCGGCAACTTAAAATTAAATAACACTTTAAATTAGTAATTAGGCAATAGTCAACTAAGAAATAGGTACACAATTCCAATTATGCACTTTTCACTGGTCCATTAGTAGGTACTTATTTTACTCTCTTCATTTTGTAGGTAAATTTCGTGAAATTCATAGGTGGTAAATCAGGATATATTGTATGTTGAAAGTTGTACATGTCCTTGTTATTAATTTATTCACTTGTAACGTAAATAATAAATAGATCAAGAATTTGAAGATTTGAATACTAGTTTTTCATTTTCACTAAGAAACTATTCAAGTTCAAACTCATACACGATAATAGTGCGCAAATAACACTGGAAATTCTTAGAAAAATTATTGAAAATAACTCGTTCAGATACACTCATGTGAAATCAGGTTCTTCACATTTCAAGTTTCTTCCGTCTTAATAAAATCGATGAAAACTTTTCTTCTGCCTTGTTGATTTAAAAATTTGAGGAAACGAATCTAAAACGCATAAAATTTTAAACATTTCATTTTGAGTTATCGACAAAGTCAGTTCCGAAACAAGGATCACAAAGCAAATGGTTTCACTGAATAAATCATAAAAAAGTAGGCGAAGTTGTGTAAAAGTAGATAAAATACATCGCCCTTCCTTATCAAAATATATAATATCTCATAACTTCCTAACTATATTGTATACAGTATGTAAAGTGTAATTCAGCTTTGCCTGGTGTAAGCAACTTTAATGTTTTAATTTGGTTTCGATTTTTTAAAAATTAAGTAAGCCTACGCAATTGAGAAAATACTATTTTTAGACGACACGTGTGCAGCCTACTATCGAAAGTTGATGATTTCATTTACTAGCACGATATATAGTATCGCACTAGTCATATCGCAACGATAATAAATAATACAAAATGAGTTTGTTTGGTTTGTTTCTATGACTAATCTTGAAATAGCAAACAGTAATAGTAATCTATTTTGTAAACAAAATACTGTTATTTCGTTCGCTTTTGAGATTTCTGAACTCCTGTCGCTCGTGCGTCAGCGTTCTCACTCGCACAATATAAGCTACCAATACCTTTCGACACTTGTTGAAAATAACAATTTATATTATATAAGAAAATTTGTTTACAATGATAAATTATGACGTTACAAAACTTTCTAAATGTAGGTCACTTTGATAACGATGATAGAGTTTACAAACGACTGCGCCGAGCGAGCAAAAAAAGTATTGATGTTAGAGAAGGACAGTAGTGCCCTTTCAAAGGATCTTTTCTTACTGTAATTATTTTATTTATGTTCTTTCTAGTGAATTAAAAAATCAAGTGAAAAAATTGTATTTACTTTTATAGCTTTATAATAATATTTGTATTATGCTGCGATGTATTATGTAATTATGTAACCCCGTCCAGCATTGTTTGTATTTCATGTTTAACGTTGTTGGGTTTATCAATCTTATTTCTCAAATATTCCACCAAAAAGTTGCTATTATTGCCGAATATAAAATTAGACGAATCTAACATTAAACTTTGTTATATTAAAAATAAAACACTATGCAAGCTTAATTAAAAATACAAATTAAGTATAAGTTCGCATAAAAAATCAACGAAATTAGATCATATAAGAAAATATATCAAAAGGTTAGATTTGCAAAAATTTTATATTGGCGGGAGGTTTAAAAAAGGCCGCAGTAAGAAATCTCAAAAGTCCTAAGGCCTCAATGTCAACCGGTCACAACGTTAAATTTTGACATTTTTACCATAACGTCAAACACGTCTAGTCTGACTACAATGTCAAACTTCTAATTTCGACCCCAACGTCATTTATTTTGGCCATAATGTCAAACTTGAGCACAACGTCAAACCATTACCATAACGTTAACTTTAAAGGTAACCATAATATCAAACGTGAGATTAACGTCAAATTACGAATGTGACTGAAATACCATTGACCAGAAGCACCGCCATAAAAGAAGATAGTTTTTAGAATATCTGACTGACTAATTGATTTTAAAAATTGATTTTTAAACCGATTTTTATGTGGATATCGACCACATCGTCTAGTAGGACCACAACTCAAACTTCTGATTTTAACCATAATGGTAAAAATGTGCCCATAACGTCAAATTTTGATTTTGGCTACGTCAAACTTAACCACAACGCTCATTTAATAAGTGAACTAGTTGATTACGCCGACTAATAATATTGACCATAACGTCAAACCTTAAAAATGACTACAACGTCAAACGTGACCATAACTTCAAATTCCAAATGTGACCGAAACACCCTTAATCACAAAGCATCGCCATGAAGTGTATGTACAAATCAATGTTTGCACTGCTTTCAGTTTGAGTGGATAATTTAACAGAACAGAGGGAAAGAAAAAAAACTCATCTAAAAGGAAATCCAAAGTACGTATTAAAATTTGTGAAGCTCCAATTAATTTTCATTATTTACCTGTGAAGTAACCGGAATCCTTACACAACGGTGCCCCGGGAATTGGATAGTGTCTCTGCCTTAGAAATTCATTTCCTTTTGATGGGATGCACCTCTATTTTGTGGATGACAGTGAATTAAATTCGCCAGTTCGCAATGGAGGTTTCTTTTAGAAGATGGCTTCGATTGGAAATCAGTAACGGATATCGATAATGTCAAACGACAATCGATTCGAAAATTTGAAGATTCAAAATTTCCTAAATAAAACTTCCCGCTAAAACTATGAATTTCAAAATCGAAAATAAATTGGTACACGTAAGTATGGAAAGTTGCCTACGGACGGTAAATTCATATATTTCTATGGCTTTAGAGAAATTAGATATTAACCGTTACAAATTCATACTTGGTTCGGAATTGATTGTTAAAGTCGCATTTGACGTTGTGGTTAAATTGAAAGTGGTCACGTCTTTCAGAAAACTATCTTCCTTCATGGCGATTAATAGTTCTTCAATCAAATTCGGAATTTGACGTTACGGTCACGTTTGGCATTGTAACCTATATTAAAGATTGAAGTTATGGTCAATGCTGTTGTCGCACAATCGACTTGCTTATTTATAAGGCTGGTTTTATGCAACGCGTTTTATGTCGCGCGACAAATGGGAGCATTTATGCACGAACGCATCTAAATGTGCTTCTCCAGAGAGACGCGCGTCGCCTAGATTTGGATGCCAGTTCAAACAGTTGTTTTGACATTGAACTTTTAATTGATTGTGTGAGGTCTCGAAGAATCATTTCGGATCCGACTGATGATGTTTACAAGAACAGAAAAGATGCGTAATCAAATTTACTCAAAAGCGAACGCGCGTGAACTAACGTAGTAAAAACGCATCGATTTTCTACGTTTTAGAACGCGCGACACAAAACGCTTTGCATAAAACAGCCCTAAGAAATAGTACTCGCGTTGCCCGGGTTACGCAAGTCTTGTAGGCCTACTTTTGTAGTTCCACTCGTCACGTGATACTGTATTGTCGTCCTTCAGTGTTTTATTTCTACCATATCACCATTAATCTAAAATACATACCAAATGTCATGGTTAACCTAAACGGCATGACACATATTTTGTATATCTCCCACTTTCACTTATCATGTGATATCTTAGTTTATTTTTTTTCTTCCTAGCATGTCCCTAAAATACATGACAAATGTCACGAATAACCTAAAATGCATGACACGTATTTTGCATTGATACCATGCGTTGCCCCGGTTAGAGCCTAATTTTGCTTGTAGTTTCCCTAACCTAATCTATGTTACTCCTCGTAAAATTTGGTAATGTAAGTCAATTTTCAGCCCTGAGGATGCTCCGTTTGGGCGGTCATAAGTAACAAACTGACAAACAGACACATAATCACCTATGTTAATATAGATGAACGTCGTTTGGCGTTGTGGTCAAGTCTGACGTTATAGCCAAAATAAATATTTTACGTTATGGTCACATTTGACGTTCTTGTCAAAATTAGGAATTTGGCGTTGTGATCAAAGTAGAGTATTAGACGCTGTGGCGAATGGCACGTTTGCCGTTATGGTCAAAAATTCGAATTTGATGTTGTGGGCCAACAATGATTTTCATCTAGAGATGGAATGTTGACAGACGGTTGTTCCATTAAAATAAATAGTCATAAAAATAGCCATGCTGAATACGACTTAAATGCATATTATTAAGGTAACCTCAAAGTTTATAATTACTTGTCAGCTTATACAATCGATCAGACAAAATGAATAGAGCGGCATAGAAAAAAACAAATAAATCAGAGAAATAACTAGATGAAAATCATTAATTAACATCTCGTAGTAATAGAGAGATTTTGGGTCACTTGTTATATCGTTTGTTTTTACTTTTTTTTCTTACTGCGCATGCGCACAACTAACGATAACTACGGAAACTGCTATTTTGGGCGACCCAAAATTTCCCTGTTAATAAAGACCTATTATAATGTACTACTTACATAAGCTTACTTCAAAGAAATAATACGGCAATCACGTGACCCTTAATTAATAATATTTTCAGACCTAATAATTAATATGCAAAATAAGCTTTGAATCAAAAACAGTTTCTACTACTTTTACTTGCTTGCGTGTAGTTACGCAACTGTGTTGTGGCTGTTGAGGTAGCATTGACTTCGTAAAATATAATTCTATCCAATCGATAATTTTCTAAAAATTGTTGAACGTTTACAGATAACATCAGCAACACAGAACAAACAGTTTTTCAATATGATAAAATTCATTTCGTTATAAAATTATTATTTATAATAACGGAAGGACATTTTTGATGGAGAGTTATATAACGACAATTTGAATACCAAAAATTTCAGTTTTCTCCTGGATCGTCCGTTCGTATGTAAATACGATATTCCAACTGGTCCAATTTTATTAAAAATTTAGTAACAGAGATTATTGATAATACCGAAGATTTGGTTAGAAAATCCAACAAACCAAAAAGGGCCTTAATCTAGATAACTCCTCCCATTTTTAAAATATTGACACTTTCTACACTTTTTTTGACAATGTGTGTGCTGCGACATAAAATATTTTGCTCAAAAATAAGCGTATGCGAAAGATATGTCTAGTAACTTCAAACATTTTAATAAAAAAAGTGAAAAAACGAAGAATAATAACAAATAACCCTTAAGACAAGTTTAAGTTCATTGTTGATCACGACCGCCTCGTGCGCTCGCTCTGCCGTTTTTAAGACTGGAATTCAAACTTATAATTTTGCTAGAAACAGAGGAAAAAGAAAGTTACATTTTAGAAAAAATAGTTCAAATAAAAGTTACAGACAATACAATTTCTAACGAATTTTTTTCTTAACTTTTTTTATGTGTTAATACAATCACTGTCACCTGATATATCTTAGTGATTACTTATCGGGCTTGTAATTAAATTGCAAACAAGAAAAAATATTTAAAATTTTTTCATAATATCGTATTTACATACAGCCGGAAGAAACCGGCCGGTATCCAGACAAAATTTTTATTATCTTTAATTTATCAGAAAAAAAAAAGTGTTAAAATTTTTGATTTGGGGATCTTCGCAGATTTAAAGTTTTTAATTCGTGCTTGAATATATGTTTTCTACCTCTTGTATTGTAATATACTATTATCGTGCTTCTCTACGTAATTGGTACACTGTTCACTTTTTGAAGGAAATTTTCGTCGCGACGTAGTTCTATTAGTACTACACGTATATTAACATGCGGACTACTGCACTTGTTTATTTTATATAGTACTTTATCGACGACATAATACGGTATTATTTATTTTAAACACGTACAGTAGATATAACTCTGATGAATACACAATTTATATTACATGTTACAATTTATATCCACTCTCATGATAACTTCAAATTGAACTGAACTGATAAATACATGACTATGCCTTTACAGTGGTAAAATAATATTCTAGAAGATAATCGAACGTTCGGAATACGAAGTTCTAGAACACCGTGATCATTCTAACTTATTCTAGTAACTCCAGTGGCTTAACAATATATTTAGCGCGACATCTAGTGTCACAAACGATAAATTATGTTTGCTTTTTAGTTTTTACTCCATATCTTATAAATATAGTTAGTACGTTATATTAAAGCAACGTATGTAAACACGATATCGAAAAAGCCGATTATAATAATGAAAGTTTGTATATAGAAATATATATTTCTTTCAAATTACCAAGTTTCAATTACAGTCTTAAAGTGTTCAAGGAAACGCGCGATTTTGACCAAAAAAGAAGGTAAAAAGAAGGTAAGCAGACATGCTGACAATTTAACCCCGCGTTAAGGAATATACAGTAAGGTATGTTTAAGCAAGTTATTGAATTTTATAATTACATTTTACATACTACTTGTCATCTTACACGTTATTTTTTTTCAACGGCTGAATTTAATTTTAATAGTCATTTCCCAAAGCTTAAAGTCAATAAAAAAAGTTACATTTATAAAAACAGCCATTTAAATATTTTTTTAACTTTTTCATCTATTGAAACAAAACGTTTAATGTTGCGGCACACTTTCTATACGATTTTACACATTTATTATAGTATCCGTGCGATGAGGACTCTTTTTAATTTCAATGGTTTTTGAATTGTTCAGGTAGTATTAAATTTGAAGCTTTTTGTAAATAAAAAAAAGCTACAATTTAAAACTATTTTCAATTATATACAGAGCGTACCACTTTCATGGACTACCTGTCAACTTTGACATTTTAAATGGAAACATATATTTAATTTTTTATTATTCTGAATCTACGCGAAAAAGTATCAGGTTTTTATGTATATGAATTTTAAAACACTTTCTTAGGTCAATATCGACCTTTACATATTTCATGTTTATTATAGGTTATTATTTGAAATAGCAAACTCAAATTTTATTCACAGTTAGGACGGTAACAGTCCTAACTGTCTAATGGTTTAAAAGCTGACATCGATTAATACCATGGTATAAAAAAAAATTAGTACAGGGTTTCTATAAATGGATGTCTCATCAGACGAGTGTTGGAAAATTAAAAAATGCAAATTTGCCGCTTAAACTGATTGTGAATTAATTTATGCTAATGTCATCATATGTCAGTTATTTCATCATTAAGTTGTAATTATTATCCCTTGTTCTAAATGTGTTCTCCGTCGTTCATCGTTAATTTTGTTCATTTAATTGCCAACTTGATGAGACAATGAAACCTAAATTTCTAATCAAAAATGATGAATAACTTGATAAAATGTAATGGAACATTTTTTCCCTGATCAAATGTCTACAACTTTGCTACACATTTCTGTCTATCGACACTCAACATTTCATTAACGAAATAAAGCAATTACTCATAAATATTTGAAACAATTAACATATTATTTATACATTAAATATTTAATCATGCATGTTGATTCACTCAAAAATATGAAACATTTTTAAACGTACACTTTAATTCCTGCTAAGCACTTACTATAATAAAAAAGTGTAAAACATAACAATGGGGCTGGTACTCCCAGTGACAAAAATAAAGCCCGGTGTCGAGATATTTTTTATGTAAAAACCATAAAAGTATAGACATTTCTACAACGTAAAATTATTTGTAGGTAAACTATTTGTAATTGTGATCCTTCCAATAATCCCATTTATTAAAAATAAATAAAATTTTAAATATATAACTGCCATTATTTTAAATAAAATAATTATGAAAAATGCTTTAATACAAAAACATATATTTAACATTTAATGCTATTGTTCTATGCTTGCAAAACAATTATTTCAAACGCCTGGAGAGAATGTATAACAACAGTCTAAACTAAACCCTCGGCCAGAATGTCCGTTAACAAGCAATAACTTGCTAAAATATCACAATCGCAGTTTCTATACCTATTTTACTTATCATTCTGATCTCCGTGTTTATTATGTGGTTTCGGCGTATTTCCCGCAATTGTGGGCAAGATTTTGGTTTCTATCGTCGTCAGCATTTGATATTTGCTTTTCGAATATTAGTTCAATTGTATTATAATTTCTAGAATGCAGATCTTAACTTTAATTTATTAATTGAATCAAAAATTCGATACTTTAGAATTTCCATTTTTTCGCTTGATATCCATTTTTGGATGGTTAGTGTAGGAGGTATGAAGGTGTAGGTAGGATTAAATATGTCATGGTTAGAATAAGAGTTTTGGAATTGATTCCTCTCAATGATAGGAGATGGGAGGGAATCACGACTCGCGTGGGCAGGGTCGCTTCCCTGAAGTAGACTTATATCTCCAACGGAATCGTAGAGAGTGTCTACCCGCTACCCATTGCATTTTCTATTTTAATTAACGTATAGAAACAGCGCCACAACTTACAAAATTTTGATACAAAAATTGAAAAAACCCTATGCGATAAATATGACTAACTTTTTAACAAAGTCCTTATTCCTCCTTGTTTAAGACCGAAAGGCACTCATCTCCTTAAACACGTTTTAAGATTAGAATTCACACCTATAAAATTATCCTCGAAAAGGGGAAAAGGAAAATTAAAATAATTTTTTTTGTATAATTAATATTATTCATAATTTCAGGTCCATATCATAACAGCCACTTTTCACAACGATAATCTTTCATCGGCCACTTTTTCAAATTCACAACGCCCACGGATGTCCACAACAGCCACTTTCCTACATGTTCACATTGTCGACTTTTTTTATAACAGTTACTACAGACTTCTTCCACCACGCCCATCGTAATCACAAACCGGCCATCTTGTGAATGTCGGTCATCGATGCTCAGCTACAGAAGTGTATTCCGGCGACTTTCGCACAATGCCCACTTTGTTCATGAAGATCTCTGTAGCTTTTGGAGTTATGTGACGGTTTCCAAACCGAAAATTTTAACAACCCTCTTTTTCACTTTTTTCGACGAATTAGAGTTTACTACGTTATAATGAAACAAAAACTTTTTGTCTGATGGCCGGCCTACCGGCCATGCCTCTGTAAGTAAAGAGGATATCAAGAAAACCGCCGGTCCGATTCTTATAAAACCAAATAGATTTTCAAATTTTTTAAATATTTTTAAAAAACCTGTGGTGACTGTTATAACATAAGTAGGTGTTGTGAGCATGTAGGAAAGTGGTCGTTGTGAAAAAGTTGCCCGTTATAAACAAACGTCATAGGTGGCCGTTGCAAACATCGTGCGCGTTGTGAAAGACCTCGGTATAAATACACTTTTATAACAAGCGTAGGTGGCCGATATGAAAACAGCAAACGTCGTGAAAACATGTGGGAAAGTGGCCGTTGTAAAAAGTGGTTGTTATGGTGAGATCCTATAATTTCAAGTATATTTTTATTCCTACTCAATTTATCGTAGATTTAGTATGATAATCAATAATCCAATATAAAGCCTTCGAATTCAGATTAGTTCAAAAGCTGGCATCTAAAATACATTTTTTTTTATCTGATAAGTACTTACTGAGATTTGGCAATCACGTGACAATAACAATCTAAAAAATATCAATTATACAAAAAACTTGAAAATTTTATTGTCTATAACTTTATTTGAACTAACGAGTGTTAAAAAGACTAGGCTGAGTAAGCTATGAAATTTAATTGATTTAATTATTTTTACAACGCACAGAAGTACCTAAATGCTTTTTTGGTTACTATTTACTTCCAAATGTCAAAGAAAATTCCAAGACTTTTTCAAAAGCGCAATTTTCATTTTCGAGCAAAATTTTAAGTTTGAATTCCAGTTGAGTTATCCGTTGTTAAAGCAGTTATATTTATCACGTCGTTTTTTTTTCACTTTTTCTATCAAAACTTGATTAAGTTGAGGAAGTAATGAGTGATGAGTATTTGAGTGTTAGAATAAGTCGTTTGGGTGCTAGAATAGACTAGTCACATACGTCAAAATAATAGATTCAAATACAAGTGGCAGAAAGCTTTTATTCAGGCACTAATTTGGAATTCCGAAAAGACTCGCATAGCGAAAGTTGAAGAACAAATGACTGGTTGGAACAGCCTTCTCTGCAAAGAGTATTAGGTATTTTATACTATTTTTCTACTTTGTAATTTAATATCACTTTATTAATAAACAAAGTTAAATTTCCAAACGTAGGGAATTTCTCAGTATAAAATACTTCTTACATCGGTTACAGAAACCTTATATCAATTTGTAGACGTAAGCGAGTTGGCCAACATTAACACACTAAATTTTACTACTTTTTAGAGAAGCGGAGCGGCGCTTTAAAATAAAACTTACAATTGTTTGGGTGTCATTAAATGAAACAGTTCTGACTAAAGCAGAGCGGCGCAAACCCGAGAGCGTTGGCTTGCGGTACGAATATTTGAAAACGCGCGTGACCGCCTGTCGACGGCCAAGTGGGGATCACCAATACGTCAAAAGCAAACTGTGATTTGAAGAGGTTGCAGTACAAAGTTATTAAATATGAACACATTTCAGGGTTTCGCGGCCTGTTTGCGAACTAGTGTGTATTAGATTCACGTCTAATGACCATCCTTGATTGGAATTTCTTCCTAACGTTTTGCTAACACGAGTAGTTAGCTTCTTCTCAGAGGTCCTTCCATCTCCAATGCTGGATGTAGACTGATAAGGTCGGCCCGTATTTATACTGGTTCAAAGAAAGCGGGGCTTACATTGAGCCGGTCAGAACCGGTTTTTCATAAGGTACCGCTCGGGTATTCTTCAGGATTGGATTCCAGATCTGGTTGAGCCTTAAAGTTTTTTCCTTTCTGTTGAAGTTTTCCGGGTGTTTAAGGAGTAACTTAGAGCTTTCAAAGAGTACTTTTGTGATCCCCATTGCTTTGCGCATGTTCGGCCACCGCTGACTTTTCGGTGTGTTACAGTAGACGACAGTTTGCTAGATGTTCTTGAAGCCTACTTCCCACGGATCTCTTGGTGGTTTCTATGTATACTTTTTTATAAGAACTCCGACTGCAGGGAGAGGGTCTCTTTCGTCCTTCGTTGACCCGATGGTCTGCTGAATCTTTATGGTTAGTTTGAAGACAGTTTTGATGTCGTACCTTTTTCTTCTTCCTATGCGGTTTGTGACTGTGGATATATATGGTAGGACTCTCGGATTTCCGTGACCTTGTTTTTTCGGACCGCATTGATCTTTCGTTCTCCTTCCTAGTATATTCGTTAACCTCAAAGAGAGTTTTCAGGTGTTCGAGTTCCGCTTGAATATTCTCTGGTTCACAAATCCTTCGAGCTCGTTTCGTCAGGGTCTTGATATACCATACTTTTGGCTTAGGTGATGGTCTAGTAATGCATGCAGGTCTGTTCGTGTGTGTAAGTTTTCTGTGTAGGTACTGTGTGACCTAGTTTGCTTCCTCGTTTTTTCATCAGCACATCCAATAAGACCAGTTGTTCATCTTCTGTCTCCATAGTGAATAGATACTGGGGTGTTGGCTGTTCAAGTGTCGTTGACTTGTATTCTGCGGTCTCGTTGGCTTTCTTTCTTCTGAAAACTCTCCATGTAGAAATCGGCTATTAGACTCAGTGGACTTCCCATTGCCACTCCACCCACTTTTGTTCGAAAAACTCTCCTTTCCAAACAAAAAGTAGCTTTTCCGATGAGACAGACTCCGAAAAGCTTGTTGATGTCAGAAAAAAATTTTAGTCACGATATCAAAAATTTTATACTTCAGTGACACTTTGGTAATTAACGAGACCACGTCAAAGTTTACAACAATTTTGTGAACAAAGTCTTTTGAGTCCTTAACGTAGCAGATGCCTAGTACTTTTTAGCTAAGTGTAGCACGTTGGTAATCTAGGAGCGCTCACTATTGGTCTCAGAGGGACCTCTGGCTTGTGTATCTTAGGTAATCCTTAAAGTTTTAGAGATCTTCAGATTCGCTTTAGAGTATCTTCCGGTACAGAATATAACTTGATGAGTTGATTAGTGAGTTGTAGTCTTGACCGGTTGAGGTCTCCGGTTTTTAGAAGAACGGTGTCGTTTCGTTTATCAGCTGGTAAAATGTCCATGTCCTTTTCTGCGTTCAGACGTCTTATAATGCTGAAGTTTCACTTTTCATTAAAGGTTTTGCCTTTCTGAGGACAATTAGCCGTTTCGATTCTAATTCTAATCTTCGTCCGGTAGGTGTCTGATGGCTACTTCCCTGCTGGATATGATATTTTCGATTGGAATGTGGCCAGCACCTTCGTCTCGTCGTCTGTGAGCAGGTATTTTCGGACTTGTTCAGTTTTTCTACGCTCGGGCTCATTCCTTGTTTATGTTCGTGACATACTGCACCGACAAACAGGAAATCGTCATATCGTTGATTGAAGATGTTGAACATCATATATCCGAACTTCGCTTCGCGTTGTGCCCCGCCGCTTAGGTGAGAATGAGCAGTTATTCTACGGCCGGTTTTATACAAGGCGTCACGACGCAGGACGTGTCGATTTTCTACGTTCTGGAACACGCGACATAGAATGTATAAAACTCGTAATGACGTCATTTGTATGTATATAAAAACTACTGGAATGCAGAAATGTCGCACAAGCGAAGTTTGTAGGCCAAGCGGTTTCGCAGTGTTAAAATTCTACTCCATACGAGTTGCACCGACATAACTTAAGCTGCGCTTAAAAACTTAGATGCAATTATTAAAACCATAGCTACGATATTGTTTTTAAGTAACGCGTAAGTTTAAATGGTGTTGGTGCAATCGGCCATTAGACTGAACTTTCTCTAACACATTAAAACAACATGGCCCTTCGGATTCCCTATGTATTTTAAGGACACATTGTAGTTACCTTCGACTAGAAAGCAGTGTGTCGGAATCTGTATGAATTAATTCCAACACAATTGTTTATCACGAATAATGTAGTTTCTAAAATAGCGTTTGAAAAAGTATGATCTTTATGGAACCAGTTTTGGTGCAAAGCCCTTTTACTTTCCAAGATGCATTTCTGAAATGTTTATACTTTTTCTGTTGCTTGATATGAAGATCACTCGTGCGCCTCTTACTAATAAACCCCACTGCCTTCTTTCAGGAATATGAGTACATCTACTTATTTTTATCTATATCGATAATAAACTGGTTAAGAGACTTGTCTGTTTACATAAAATATAGAAAATTTGCATGCGTAGTTTTAGGTTTAAAAGAAAAGTACTTGATAGCAAAAAGTTTGGGATTCTATACGTTAATCGTTCGAGGAAGTTGTTTTTTTAGTTGCCGGTCGGTGCCGAATGCGATTGGGTGTCGCAAGCGAAAGCAATCAGCAACAGCCAAGAGGCAAATGGAGGAAGTAACTGTCCGGTCACGTCGACCGTTGTTTCACGTAAACAATCGATGTACCTTTTCGTAAAAAACAGTCACCTCGACAAAACTAACGGAAGGGGGGCGGACCAACAGGATAATAAAGAAGGTAGAAGTGGTGGCAAACAACAACAACAACGTAACACGAACTTCTCGAATCGTACAAAATTGCATAACAAAGATTCCAAAAAGTAAAACTTTAAGGAGATCATTCTATTAAAACAAATATTAAACAATTTGTATCCATTGTTTTATAAGTCACTCATAAATCGTACAGCAGCACTGTTACAAATTTAAAATCTACAGATCAATTTATTTAAGTAGACAAACAACGTATCGTAAATTTTGTATTTGTAAAACATTTCGATTCTGCAAAAATATAGTGAGACGGGCAGTACGCCGTCACGGGCTACAACTAAACCACTGGAATGAGATAATGGGGCAGAGAATTGCAACGTATCGTCGATGCATTTTTTACAGAAACGTTGCAATTCTCTGCCAGTTGTTACTGTCGACTGATGATCACTGCTAAAACGTTAAAAAAATACAAACTAATTGTTAAAAAAAAAGTTTGTCACACACACCGGCAACAAAGTTAGTTTAAAAAATTGGTTTCAGAGTGTTGATGCGATTATTTATTGCCGTCCGAAATTGTGCTTCCGACGTCTCTGTATATTAAATATCTTAAAGACACTTTTATACAAAAGAAATTAAAGAGAAAAATTAAGATTTAACACATAGGGAGGGTGAGACAATTGAATTTGAACATCAACTTAATCTAAATTTATACCTATCTTTACACAATAATAAAATGGACATTATTTTTACAATCGAGGGGTACGTAGTAGTGTTGGTAATAGTAATAAGTTAGAGAAGACTCAGCCGTGATGCTGACTACGACAGGTCCCAACAAACAGCAACAGTTCACGCACAGAACACTGCGTGGCGCCGTCACAGTTCAATGCGCTCCCCTGCATCTCTGGTGGCGGGTTGCAAATAATCCAGAGGTAGCCTGTGGCCAGTCGATCCAAGGTTTAAAGGTGTACGGTAAAATCGCCTATTATAGCTAATATAAAACGCACTTTATTTTTAAATTTTTCGTTAAATTAAAATAAGACCACAAATTAACTCTGGACTGTGCACTAATGATAATGTCAATTACACTTTCACGAAAGACGACGCGATTATTATGCGTCCTCGTCTTCGTCGTCGACTACTTCTTCGCCCTCTACATCTTCTTCATCGTCATCTAAAAGCAACAACGCGCAACAAATTACAAACAGATACGACAATAACAAATGCGTACCTTCGCCTTCGAGTTCGCCCTCATCGCCTTCAGGTAACTCGTCTTCTTCGTCATCTTCTTCGGCGTCCGCGAGTTCCTCCTCCTCTTCCTCTTCTAATTCTTCGCCTTCGGAACCGGCGCCGTTTTCTTCTTTCCTCGCTTTCTTTACGTCTTCCGATTTATCCTTAAAATAAAGAAAATTAATTAACGGGTACATAAGCGCAAGCGGTGCGTGGCCGGTTTCCCCCATCGCAAACGATTCGACCCCCCCTCTTTCCTCTAAACCGCGCGTTCACAAATTAACAAAGATAAACATATTATCGCCGCGTAAAATAGAAAAGCGATAGAAAACCGCGTGGGTTTGTACTTTTCAAAGAAAACATTGGGAAATACAACACCTTGACGGTGTGAAAAGCTGTTAGAAAGTGGAATGACGCTAATCTAGTAAGGGTCACGAAGAATTGTTTATTTACTAAGCGTGTGTAGTTATAAAGGTCATAGGTCACGTGATAATTTTTGACGTCTCTCAATATTTTTTTAATTTTTTTTTTGATCAATTAATTCGAAAAAAATCCGGAAATAAATTCCTACATATTTTATAATCTCCGTCAGGGCCATAAGATACATATCGATTTCGCCATGTTGAAGTTAGCCTCGCGCGAGGTCCCTACCTACTATGGCGGGATATGCTTGGCCACCATGTTTACAACATTGAAAATAACGCACGTTACAAAATCAAAAAATAAAATCAGCTCCTAGACCTAACGAAAGCGATAAAAACGATAAATACAAAGTTTCGCCGATAAAAGCAACAAACATCCACAATTACTATACACGTACTTGACGCATGGCATGGCGTTGCAACTACATAACATTAACTTACTTTCAAAAAAAAACCAAACAAACGAAAACAAATGAATGATTTAGTTTAATAATTATTTAAATGCGCGAACGCGTCATAACGCGTACTATAAAATGCGTAGCATTTTACGGCGAACGTATTTAATTCCGGTAATTTTTAAACTTACCTCTGCCGCTCGTTTCGTTCCTTTAATCTCACATTTTGGATCGGCCGCACTTTTGTCGTTTTCTAATTTGTCGACTGCGACTTCGTTATTTTCTTTGGAACTCATATTTGATTGTATTTTGGTTAACGCTTTACCGTAATCGAACCGAATACCACGAACGCTTACAACACTACTGACCGGCTCGGAACAAGCTTTGTTCAAAAATGAAGATGGCGCCGCCGAAACCGAAACCTCCCGCCTTTATCCGATTTACCGGCTCACTTTATTACGCTTCTGTTAAACCAATTTAACTTTGCAACAGAAATGACACAACATAAATTTTATTTAAAACTAGTTCAATTCTACGTGCTATTGACAAATATGTGGCAATAAATTTTAATATTTAAAAAATTGAGGGGTTCGAGAGTATAGAAGCTTACTACAACAGCTGCCGTCGAGATTAAAAAATTAGTTCTCTGATGCTACCGCTAGAGAGACGACTTAGGCGCCAGATACAAAAGGTTTCAAAAAATTAACGAATTAGGTAACACGTTCAAATTCTATACGACCAATGCAATTTTGTATAAATGAAATTTAAAAAATACCGAGTCGTTAATTCTAAAAAATCGTAAATATTTAAAATTAAAAAACAAAAAATAACGCAATCTTAAGAAAATACTACAATTTGTATAACAAATCATATAGTGGGTCATGCTAGAATACGTGACACGTAGTAGGTACAAACGAATCTGCACATCTCTTTCTAACGCAGTGGTGTATCTACGAAACTCCCTAGATTTTCCGCTTTTCTCGCGACAACGAGAAAATCTATCATCCTTATGTTACCACCCAGCGATAAATTAAATGTTTGCGACCATTGCGATTGTGAAAACATCAAACATCCGGTTATCGAACTAATACGATAAATGTCACTTTTTATCGCGTAATCCGCGATAATTTCTTCGAGTCCATAAGCTAATAATAAAATTTATTTTCTTCAATATTTGAGAAAACTTTCTAAACGAATAAAATATACATTACAAAAAAAATACTTTTTGTTATTTATTTCAATGTCATTATGAAAAGCAATTTAACAACGAAGGGCGTGCTAATAGCCAAAAGCCCTTAAGGAAACAATCTAAAAAAGTAAAAGTACTTAGATTCGAATATCGTGTATTACTGGAAAATATAGCCCCCCATGGATCATTATATTATTGCACACGTGTATATGGTAGGCATTTGATGAAATGAAATCCAAAGAAACTCAAATTATTCATAAAAAACGCAACGATAAATATGTCCGCCATTTTATGACCCAAAAAATCTTTAGTTTTCATTCCGAATGACGGGCGCGTGAACAAAGCAAATTTTTAATTTTCCCGAAATTAGTAATAAAATGACGCATAAGCTTATGAATATATAAATAAACGTCAAAAAAACTTCCGATCAGCAGACTCGTTACTATTTTTTTCTTTACGATGATCATGCGTAATAATGACGAAACAATTTAGAATAATTATTTTTTCTCTAGAATCACTAAATTTGAATAGCGCGCGTTATGGTTGGCAACACCGAACGGATAATATCCGTTAACGCATGCGAATACAAGTCCTTTCGAAGAGCGGTTTCCTGTTAAATCTAGGAAAATGGTAAGGAGTTTGTGTTTGCAATAATTTTCTTCGATCATCCGTTTGTACATCGATCAAATTTGCGTTAAAAATTAATGTCATTTAGCTAAATTACATTTAAAGGTTATGTTTCTAATCTTTTTTTAGGTAAATGTACCAAGCAACGTCGTACTTTTTGTAAAAAGTGCAAGGTGCACAAATTGCATAAAGTAACGCAGTATAAAAAGTCCAAGGAACGCCGTGCTGCACAAGGTAGAAGACGTTATGATCGTAAACAGAAAGGTTTCGGTGGACAGACTAAACCCATCTTCCGTAAGAAGGTAAGCAAAACAGTACCGAATGATTCAGTACGTTGTAGTATTCAACTTTTCTAGGCTAAAACTACCAAAAAAATCGTGTTACGTATGGAATGCACAGAATGTAAATACCGCAAACAACTTCCATTGAAGAGGTGTAAACATTTCGAACTTGGTGGCGACAAGAAACGTAAGGGACAAATGATTCAATTTTAAGTTAATTTACACACAGAGAATGTGATTACATTAAAACGAAGTCTTTCTTAATCCTTGTTTTTTATTATACCTCAATCTACATTTATATTTATTTATACTAAGTTTCTTCGATTGTACCTCCAGGTACTACGCTATTTGGGTTACTGAAATATATTTGTTGATGTGAACTTTAAACTGCATTATTTTAACTAATAATAAGGAAGAAATAAGACTCACTCTAGTACATTAGAATCGAGGCCTTCCAGTTCCATTTTATTTTTAACGGCTTGCCGAGGGACTCCCACCTGCAGCATCTTGAAAAATTTGGAAAAACGGGATCATCTAGTGATTTACATGACTGAATGGGAATATCTTCCGTAACCTCTTCTTTCACCTCTGGTAACTCCAAAGTTGAATTTTCTGATGTACTAAGTTGCGTTGAATCATTTAAAGTAGGTATGGATGATAACTACAATTATCTATGAGCAATTTGTTATACATTTTAATACGTACTTACTTGCGATTCTAATATTAATAAAGACGCTTCGACTTTTTGTATTTTATATTCAAACTCCATCAATCGTGATTCACACGATTGAGCAAATGTGTTGAGAAATGAAACAGTGTTAGATATAAAATGATTAATGAACACTACAATACGTTTTTGTAAAATAGGAGATATCTGTAGAACTCCGCGTTAGCTTTTTTTATTGTTAAAAGTAATAAAGTAATCGGACATACCTTCTCATAGTCAATGTTCGGATCTATTACCGGAAAGTTGGGCACTTCCATTGCACAAAGGAAGAAAGGTATATATTTAGTATGTCTAGCTAATAGTAAACTTTTAATAAGCGAATTAAAATAATCTCCCTATTATAAATTAATATCTTTAAAATAAATTAATTATAAACAAACACGATTTTGACACTTTAGTTACAAATGATAAATCCCTAGAAAATTAAACAGTAGGTACTAGTACTACCAACCACTGTAGATTTTTGAATATACGTACGCCCTCTAGAAAGATATGTTCAATTTAATTTAATATTTATTTTGGTAGTTAGAATAGCCTAAAACATGCACTTCTTAAGTCTCCTTAAAATAAATAAATATACAAACCTTTGTAATTACGAGTTTTATATTGCTTAGGTTTTTGTGGTTCACATTGAATAGGAATGCAATCTAACTTCAAAACCTCTTCGACGTTTTCGTACCCATTAAATTGCACCACACAAGTGCGTTCAGTTAAATTCACTACAGTAGCGTTGTAATACTACAACAAAAATTAACTTGGCCCAAAATCTTTAAATTTCACAAACCCACCTTACTATCTTCCCAATATTTTGCCATGCACAAATCTCCAATCCTCCAATTCCAAACTTTGCTATTATTCATATTACTCACGGCAAGTTTTTCAAAATTCTTCACAATCGAATCATCTACTACATTCTTTGAAACAAACTTAGGTTTGTATCCGTCATTATAATACTTTTGAACCTTTCCTCCGTCATACTGTTTCACTGGTTTAGTGGGAACATCAACCAATTCGTTGTTTGTTTGTAACTTATCCTCCAAAAAAGTAAATAACGATATTTTATCGGGAGCCTTTTGATGCTCCTCCACTTTTTCTATGTCACGCTTCTTATAATGTCTCTCGTTATAAGTTTTTTTAACCTCCGTCAAAGCAACGTTCTTCGTCCCTCCCCCGAAAACTTTCTTAACTGCTCCCGTAGTTGCGACATTAATCGCATCTTGCCTTTGAATATCGAACTCGTCCTTTTTCCCTTCTTTAGTTACAAGGGCTTTAAAGGGCTCATCCGGAATATTCGTAATAATTTTTTCGCCAAAATTCACCCACGGGGGAGGCCCATCCATACCACCTTAAATACGTAAATCGTAACACACTTGAAAACAATATACTCCTCACCTGTTCTTTGTTCTAATAAGTTTTTCGATAGCTCCCATTTTTCGTAAAGTGCCGGCACTTTCCCTCCTAACAAAGTGCAACAATTAGGTTGTAATAATATACAATTTGCGGATACCTTGGCGCATTTAATTAAAATTTTAGTTCCGGGCGACGTATTAGAACAACTCAAAAAGTTTAGGTTGCAAATTTCGACAGCTTGACAATTCGTATGTCCGTCTGTTAAAGTTAATTTTAGCATTCGCGGTGCCGCTTGCGAATTAGGATTAGCTTTTGGCGCCGATATATTCTTTATCTTTTGTATTTGTAGTACAATCTAAATTAATAGGTATTCGTTAGTGTTTGCTAAAATAAATTGGTATCTTACCTTTTCCACTTTATTTTGCTTAAGTTCTTGTTGAAGAATGGCTTGGCCAAATTCTTTAATATCAGTCTAAAAGTGCTAAGTAATCAATTGGGTATAGAGTGTCTGTGTTACTTACATTTAATGCATTGGTTACCAATACGTTCTTACTTCTTACGCTATCATTTTGAGAGATGACATTGTAACCGTTCGTCGATATGTACCTATTAAAATGGGGGTCTTTAATGTTTTAACAAAAACTGAACTTACCATCCCTGTTCTCTTAATTCTTCCATTAACCCTTAAATAGAACACGTTGTAAAAGACTTAATGAAAAGAAAATGAAATAGATTAAGGTTATGGGTAAAATTTGAAAAAGTGCGGGTAGACAACACACACTACATCACACAAGGTGTTTGAAATTTTTCTTACAATTACAATGGAACACCAGTCTTTAAATTAGCGTGCTTCGCTAAACGTTTGAGAATAAACTGCATTGAAAATAAAATGAGATAATTGCTAAATTATTTATTGATAATGGAATATCAAAAAAGAGACATTTTGAGAAGAACCGCGTTCCGCACCAGAGGTGACCATCTTCTATTGTATGATTTCGAACTATGTTTAATTATTATAATATTATATCGTTTTTCCGCTACTTTTAAACCGATGTAGATTAAGATACGCTGCTGTGTGTTTATTGGTCGTCGATAGTGGCACAAAGCGTAAAAAGACTCATCTACAAAACGTAAAGGAAACTTGGAAGCTAAATAGATCTATAAAAACATCCTATATTTTAAGATATAGCAAGACAACTAAATGCACAAAAACAAACTAAAACAACCTAAAAATATGCGCTATTAATAAACACAGACATCAAAAATGCATTCAACAGCATAAAACGCCAAAGCATTATGAAATCACTACGGAAATTATACTTATGACCTGATACTACCTTTCACAACCTACCGTAACCACCGAACTCTCAGACAACACCACCTACACGACACAATGTCAATGAGGTGTTCCGCAGTGGTCGATCCTCGGTCCCATTCTAAAGTGCTAAATTTAAGCTACTAACAAAAGGAGTTCGTCGTAGCATATTTGCCGACGCGACTTAACTTGTGTTGCCCTCTTTGGAGAAGATAAATTTTATGCAGGGTAGTGGTTTACAAATCATATCTGAAAAAACGTAGACAGCAAACTTAAACTACTAACAGACTTTGATAAACAAAGCAATAGCGCAATAAGTAAAAAAAAAGTATAGTAATTGATCTAAGGATGACCAATAAGTCAACCACCAAAGCAGTCGCGATCATCCAAAATCTTTAAATATTTGATTACAAACAGTTCAACTTTACCCAAAAACTGGTTCCAAAAAAAAAAGAAATCCGAAAACCTTAAGAAAATTGTAAGATCAGCAAAAATTTAAGAACAACCAATCTTTGGAAAGTTAGAAAAGACAATTGATAACATCTCACTTTATAGAAAACTGCACGAAATACTCTATGTAGACTTTCGGTTTCCAAAGCTTTGGAAGATGCCACTATGGATTGCTATTCCAAAAACAACTAAATGCGCCGAAAATTTGAACAACGCATTTTCACACTCTACCTGTAGCAATCAACTTCTAAGTTTTAGAAAAACAGGAGAAGTACGGCCGATTATAGATTTCTTCTTTACAGGTACAATAACACAAAAATAAAAGTAGTTACAACCGATTGATATGAACAACTACTGTCTATAGTGAGTGACGACAGAGAAAATTTGTTTACCATTCTGCTACAATTCCATAACTGCTAAAATACTAAACTTACTAATAATAATTTTATGACAATACTAGTAACCAAACCCATTTGAAAATAGGCCTAATTTAGACAAACCTGAAATTAAAGACGTGAGGTCACTGCTCCAGGTCAGAGGTCAAAGGTCAGGTCAACTTGTGACCCCGCCTAAGATCAGCGCCTGGATCTCCTGAACAATTTGAGCTATCGATCTCCGAAATCGGTTTAGTGGTTTCGAGGAGAAGACGATCAAACAGCACCAAAAAAACACACACACAAACACACACACACACACACACACACAGACAAACAGGGCCACGATTTTATGTGTGTGATATGTGCCGCGGTGTTCATCGGTGATACAAACAAAACTAAATTAAATTCTGAGACTGTCAAGTTTACCTCCCGTATTGGTCTTTTCACCCGTTAGTGTTGATCAAAAATATTGATATCTGCAAGAACTTTGCTCTCGTCCACAAGTCTAGAGAGATGACTTCCTTCGAGTGCTGAAATTTTTAATAGTCAGTACTCATCTACAATATGAAATAAAGAAAGAAAGAATCTTGATTATTGACTTGCAAGACATGAACACATAAAAATCCTCATTATATAGGTACATGAGAAAAGACGAAGAAAACAACTAACACATTAATTAAAAACTCAAGGATGCTGGTAAAGACACTTATATCTATAAGTTTTAATTGCAATAATAATTAATCTATTCGTACCATAATTTTGTGTATTGTACTTGATTTTTAAGCAAGCTGGAGTTATCATTTAGCTGAGATATGATGTTGAGATATACAATCCCTAGCCCTTCCGATTATGTTCTTTGGAAATTTCTTGTTTTTGGAAAATCTATATATAAAAGCAGATAATTTATCTTAAACATATGCTGTTATTTCAACAAAAATCACAGAATATAGAAAAATGCATAAAAATTGGCCACACTACACTTGTGAAGCTTGAGGACTTGCACTGATGCTCAATGATGTTTTTGTCAATCAACTCTTCTTTTAGTAAGGTTTGTTTCAAGAGATAGAAAGTTCTACCCTTAGACAAAATGCGTCCTTGTGGTTAGCTATTAATGTCACATGTTCTCTTTCTTACGCGTTGAGTTGAATCGCCTCGTTTAACTTCACCGAACAGATTTCTTACATTTGGTTTGAAAATTATGAATCTTATACAGCTAGAATCTATCCGAGACGGCGTTGACGTCAACGCCGGTGCTAAGTAGCTTTTTGACAGAAGGTTTCTTGTAGGCTGAAAACTCTTGATCAGGATCAAATAGTTCCAGTACCGCGTTGTACAGTTCGTGTCTGTTGATGGCTTGAACCGAAGCTGTTGGTAAGTGTGAAAATACCACTTGTCTTGCGTGACTCTCCAAAAAGAGTTAATTCTCGGAGAGGGTGCGATTTTGTGCTTCTACCAAAGTGATGAACTGTGATTTGTTTTGCTTGTGTGTTGTGTGCCAACACTTTGGAAGTAACAATCGCTCGTAAGTAATATCTGAATAATTTTAACAGCTACGCTTGGATTCTTGACAAATGTGCCAAAATAAACCCCACCCGTAGGTACATCTCTTTTTAATCAAAAGACGCCTATTTTAGCGATCGTGTTGCGTGCGTTAGGAACAGTCCTGCTTCTTCACTTTGGTTCTGATTACATTCGACTTCGGATTATTTACAGCCACAACACAACCATTGCTGGTTCCAAACCTCATGCTCAAAGGTAGTGCCTTAGTTCCTTTATCTTCTGTTGGTTCCAAGACAAAGATTTGGCCGAAACATTAGCACGTTCGTTTGCTAAAACTGTATGTAGTTTTGAGGTCTTGTGTGACTTCTTTTTCATGTCTGCTATTAACAACGTTTGCTTGCTTGATTCTCAAAAGAGGGTTTTGTTAAACAATTTTGCCGCTTAGTTATTCACTGTGATTGGTCGATGAATGCTTCCACGTTCTTTATTCTGTCAAACAGGAGAACGAAACTGAAGGTGTTTGATTCTGCGACTTATTCGACATTAAGTGTAAGTGAAGTTAAAGCTGTGGCACCGTTAGCTGTAATTACTGTGTATTCAAACGGTGTTGTTTAACCCTTTTCTGGATTTGGTTGGGTATTTACCGTTTATGGCATTAAGTGTTGAAGATTCTATGACGCGTTCCATCGAAGTCGTAATAATTTTTTTTGAAAAAATTGGTACTGACACGCAATCGTAAATCCGATCTTGTGTATCATCATGCCACCACACCCAGCGGGAAAAATTATAAAATTGTAAAAATAAAAGTGTACCTATTAAAGAAGTTTATGGTGAAAATATAAAAGAAATATTGACGGGCGAAGATTCCGAGAAAGAGCGGTTTTCGGTGCATTTATACTAAATCCAACGAGAGAATGGACTTCTTTGCGCATTGACGATAAAACCGAGAGAAGTGTACAGCAAACCGCAAACAGGAAAATATACCTAGAATCTAGCCATTGCTTCTTTTTCAAGTAACTGGAGTTGAATATGAGGAGATCTGGTTTAAGGGAGTTCCAGTTGTCAAAGTAACATATTGCTGACATCATTCAGAACATAAATTATTTATTTCATCATAATACAAAAATTCAGTTGAGATGTTAAATATAAAGATAACAAAATTAAATATATAAATATACCACATAACTTTATATTAATTTCTTTTGACGTGGTAGTTTTGTTTGCAAATATTAGTTTCGACAGATGTATTTAGTATTAAAGAAATATTGGACAGATAATAAAAAGCTACACTACATTAGATTTAGAAGAATTTTTGAATATAGTTAAATTTATTTACAACTCGAGTTATTTTACCTACAGTAATGAATTTTACATTCAATATTATTCGGCACAGCAATGGGTAATCAGTTTCCCTATCTTAGCAAATTTAACTATGCATGACCTCAAACAGAAATAAAAAATAAGTTAACGTTTGAACTAAGCTTTTCATTTTCATATGTAGATGATATGATAACATTCGGAAATTGATTACACCCTTTATACGTTCAATAGTTACTTTCTACATTTAAAATTTACCTATATGAAAAAGAAAAGAATAATTCTATAGCATTTTTGAAATTTCCCTAATTAGAGATCAGAAAAATAACAAAATTGTTACAGAGTGGTATACCAAAAAAGTTGCATCTAATAGAACAATCAACTACTTTTTGAAACACCCCAACATTAAAAAGAAACATAATAAAATCCTTAAAACAAAAATAACTAAATTATGCAACCCACAATACCATAGCAAAATTTACTAAAAACTATACTACTCAATAATAATTACCAAAAGAACATAATAAATAAACTGTTATTCTATGAAAATAAAATCAAATTCCACCCCCTCAAAATCACCCTGATGTGAATCCAAAAAATATCTCAAAATTATTAATGTACCTATGTTAACTCAAAATCTAATTAGAATATTAAAAAAAGAAAACTTAATTCTAGCTAAGTACAATAACCTTATACAATAATATTTACACGAAAATTAAAGACAAAACAGATATTATAGATAAATCTAACATAATCTACAAAATCCTATGTATACAGGGTGAACAAATAAGAATGCAAAGTGTTATATCTCAGGAACTACTCATCGTAGAGACTTGCGGTAAAAAATTTCATAACAAAAGTGGCCATAAGAAAAAGCTGGAAATTATTTTCAAATTATTAAGATAGCCGCTAGGGGGCGTAGCCGCCATCTTGAATTTAAACATTTGGATTTAGTCGGGTTTTCGCTATATTAACACAACAAATAAATAAATGCTTTTTATAGTTGAGAAAATCCTCATCTTTTTCATTTAACACTTTTTTCCTATCTCTAAAAATAAAGTGAAGAGGGGTCTTTGAAAATGCTTGTAAACAAATGCCAACAATTTCAAAATGGCCGAACATAATTTAATAAGCTTGGTGTCGTTAAAAAGAGCTTTCCTTAAGTTACAATTCTGACCGTATTGTATCACGGAAATTTGCGATTTTTCTCGGAAAACTTAAATGGATCGGTATCATTTTCTTATCATAAAAAATAGTAAAATTAAACCCAAATAAGCTGGTGAAAACAGCACCTCGATATCTTATTCCTAACCTAAAATATCTATATTTAGCTCAGATTTCCAATTTTTTCTTAAAAATTTTGGATAAAAATACTATATTCTGAAATTTATTCGAAAAGTGCGATGAATTGCAAGAAGAACAGAATAAATCTCATCTTCTTTACCACGACAAGGTCAAAAATCGGTCGATTTTTAATAAAAAATAACAACGGACAAGGGTTGTTTTTACGAGTAACTTTATTTTCTCTATCAAACTCAAAATCCGTAAAAACATAAATAACTTCGATACTCATCAATTTAGTAATTTTATTGAGTAATTTTCAGTATAATTTAAAGGGCATAATTTATGCTTGGCACATATTAAAATTAAACTAGATAAGTAGGAAAAGGTAAATAATAAGTAGTAGGTCATGAAAAAAAAACAAAGTATTTGAAAATTAAATGACAGGACGCGGCCTTCTGACAATCAGTTAAATGTCAATTCATGTCGATCAAATAGAACTAAAGAATGGATTTTTTCTATTTTATTCATAAGACGGTCAATGGAAAATTATTGTAACTAACTCGCATATTAAAATAACATTAATTATCGAGACTTTTAATTGTCGAGATCGCTGTCATTAATATACTTTTCGTAAATAACTATTGTGTCCTTAAGTGTTCAAACTGCCGCCCATCATGCTCTATGCACAGTTGAAGCCTTTGCTGCGTGGAAAGGACCGCCGCTTCAATTTCGGTTCTCGGCAGGCTGTTTATTGCATTGAGAATCCTTTCTTGCATATTTTCTCTAGTTGTAGGTTCTGTTTGAAACACAATGTCCTTTAGTCGCCCCCATAGATAAAAATCCAGACAAGTTAAGTCCGGGGACCTGGCAGGCCATGGAAATAGGCTTCTCCTTCCAATCCACCGGTCCACCGGTGTTGGACAACCATATAATTGTAGAAACATATTTCGACATGTTTCTAACGGCACATCTTCTAATAAAATTGGCAAATGGTTCTGTAAAAAATCAAGGAAGACATTGATTAAAGAAAAATAGTCCAATAATGTTTCCTCCCAAGATGCCACACCAAATGCGAAGAAAATTGGTAATAGAAGCTATCAAGTTTAGATAACAAAAACAAAACAAATTAAAGAATACTTCATGAGAAACCTTTAAATAACATATGGTTAAAAGAAGTCAACAATACTTTTTAACATTAAATTTAAATAGAAGAGCGTCGTTCAATAATCCATCTCGATTCAACTTTTAACCTTTTGGTCTTTGCTGATCATATAGCATTAATGTCAAGTAACGGAAAGAACTGAAAAAAAAACTTATAAATGTAGCAAGGGAGCAAGAATTGAAAATAAACTAAGAAAAAAATCAAGTTCATTGAAATCTTTTTCTTTTTCTTCTTAATGTACATTCTCCGGCCGGAGGTTAGCAATCATCACAGCAATTGGATCTTTAAGGTGGCAGCTCAAACTAATTCATTTGATGATTTTTTAAGCATTTTGCGTCGACACTGGATCTCCTTCTTTAATTATAATTTGTGTTATTGAATACCTTGATGCACGGATAGTGTGCTCCAGGTATTCGAGTTTCCGCTTCTTTACTCTATTGCGACTATTTCATTTTCGTTTCCAATTTTTTGTATAACGTCCTAATTAATTACCTGATTCATGCTTATAATTTCCCTCCAAAACTTGTTAGTTGCTCCATGCATTCTGAATATATATTAAACATGATTGAAAGTATGATACATCTTCGTGAAACTCCTTCTTCAGAGTCATTTTCTTCAACGCTTATAATCACTCTTTAGTTCCAATTTTGAATATTCTCAGAGTCAAAACCTTTTAGTAATTTGTGCTTAGATTATAAAAGTACATTATAAAAGTAATGCGCATTTTTTGCATCAATGCACTTGTGGAAGCGTGTTTGTCATGCCTGGAAAGCACACTAAAACTCTTCGACGGGAATGTCTTTGCGGAACGTTATAACATGTTTTTGGATGTTTTCAACGAACTTCCAATGCTTTCCTTTCAGCTCTCTCTTTAGTTGGGGAAACAAAAAAATATCGCAAGAAGCCAAATTGGGTCTGTAAGGGGATGCGGAACCACAGAGGTGTTGCTCCGGTCTAGGAAATTTGGTAACAAACATAGGCCGTGTGGCACGGGGGTCGTGATGGATGAGCCTGACCTTGTTTTTAATGTCAACTATAAACATGTTAGGCTGTCGGCGATTTGCGAACTGTGACCTTAAAATACAGTTGTCCTTCAAGGCCTCTTGAAACATCTGGAAGCATTATATCAAAGCCTTACACAAAACTTGATTGCGTATCACTGTTCAAGCAAATGCCATACTTTACGTACAGATACGTCTTTTTCTCTCAGACTGTTCGCAGAAAAATGGTGACTGCCTGGTTTGGAAGAGCAAACCTCCACTACATTTTTTAATCCGATTTACCCTGCTGCGACGGATAGTCGCGTCACAATAGAATCATACGTTGAAATATGGTTATTAAAAAAACTTTCGCAATTTGTATGGCTTTGTTTACGTATTGTAGACGATACGATACAGAAAGGGTACTTCTTTCTGTACTGTTTTGTGTCATAAATTCTTATTGTCACATATACTTTTCCATAATATTATTTTCTACTTGGCGTTTTGAATAAGCCTATTCTAGCACCGAAATGAAGCCATATATGAGTGTTCTAATAAGGTGCTCGCGGGCGCGAATAAACTAGTAAAATTTAATATATTGAAGTTGGTCAACTGTCATACTTACATCAAAAATTAGTAAACAAGTATTTTATAAACGTCATCAACTACTTCAAAAAATCCTAGATTAAAAATTTTTCTTTTCGTTGTTAATGTGATATAGAACCACAAATAGAAAAAATAGTAGAATAGGAGGTTAATTTGTGGATCTCCTTCATCTCAATGTTACTCGTTGTTATCAAATATTTGTTTTATGTACTGTTCTCATCAATCCCATCTACCAATCATTTTTGAGGTCTAAGATATAATGTTTCTGTTTTTGTTTTACGGTCTTTTATCTCTTTTCGTTTCTCTAATCTTTTGTCTTAGGTCTGTTTGGGTTCATGTATTCTTCATATAATTGTGTTTAATGTTTTCTTCCCTTTTCCATAATTGTTAAAATTTATCCAAGGTTGCTTGGGAGATCTAGATTTACATTTCGTGCGTTCCTTCGCTGCTTCAGTTATTTATGTTGATTTTGTTTTCTTTAGTTTCTCTTTTTCACATATTGCAGTATTTTGCTCTCTTTGAGCAAAACTTTAGTATTACTCCAACCCCTTCAATTTATCGCTTGCGCGTTAATTACTCTGTATTCGTCAGACGAAAAATCACTTTTGAGTTGCCATCTTATTTCACTTATTCCTATTTTTTTGCCTGGAGTAATGTTCTTAAATTGCAGTATGTCATTTGTTTGCCTTGTCCCTACTCGGAGGTCCGAATAGGGGACTTTTTTTACCTCCGGATATGAATGTAGCTTCTGCAGATCATATTATGCTGCTACTATGGAAAAAATTTGCTTAGACAAAGGGATTTCCTCTTTCGTCGGTCTTCTTGGGCTTATGAATATGGATACCCATAAAATACCATACCATAATCCTCTAACATGTTTTTTTCTTACGCTCGCTAGAACCGTTAGTTATTTTGCAGGGTGTACCGCGTGCAGGTGAGGTTGTGTGTATATGTTACAGCCCTTACACCCCTTGCTAGTACTATACGTTATTTATAATTTCTGAGTATAAGCTTGTGACATTCCATGTACGAATTTACTTCTTGAAGTAAGTGTCGTATTTTGCTGGCTTTGTTCCAAATTTGCCCTAATGATTTTTCTTGGGGACACTCTTTAAGACTCATTTTTTGCCGCTTTCTGCATAGACGTGCTATTGATCTTTTCCGGTTCTTCCATCTTTAGAAATAATTTCTCACTCCTAGGGCAAATGAGTGCTCTTTCTCTTATTGGTTCTTACGCCTGAAGCTATTGCCCAACTAATGGAGTTTGCGGTTGGAGCTAACAAGTGAGTGTTGAGTGTCTCATACGGCCAGTTCTATGAACCTCCGCCTGACTGTTGCTTGAAATGAGCGTCCACAACAAAATAATTGGGAAATCAAGCTTGGAAATGAGACAGCTTTGAAAATATAAACCCATTCTATAAATAATAAATGACGGAACCTACTTAACCTGCAGACACCAAAAATTTATCAACTAATTTTAAGACACAAAACCTCCGACTATAAGGTGTGGGTATTACGAAAAAATAATAAAACAAAATTGTTAGTGCAGAAGAAATCATTGCCAAGACGGATCTTTAGGGACGTAAAAGTGGGTAATCTAAAAATGAGTGAAAAGTGAAGCCATTAAACTAAGAAAAAAAAGACATAAGGGTGGATAGAAAAGATTAATGAAAAAAAATGCCGAACTTGTTTTAGATTTAGGAATAGAGGTGGAGAAAAATAATTGTTCTACATATTTTAAATACAATTAGTATATTTTCAGAAGTTTCTGAGTCACTCATTATATGACTAATACAAATGGGAATTTATAATCTAAAAATCTGTTGAAAACACTTTTGTTCCTTTAAAGTACCAATTTCTGTTTACTTTAGGCAACTTATTATACTGACGAGCACTGAAGTGTATTTACAGCTCATGTGCGCGATTTCAATAACAAAGTTTTTATTAACATTAGCTGAACCTACACACCCGGATATCAAAACTATGTTCTTACACATATCTGAACTAAAAAAAATAACAATTCGGCTTAAATTAGAAAATTTATTTTTAGAGAAAGTTTCGTAAAGTTACGTTCGATTCGTGTATAGCGCGAGCAGAAAAAAAATTATTTTGAAATTTTCGCATCGCGAACTAATATTGTAATTATTTGTCAAGTGCATGAATGATGATCAGTGTTGAATCGCTCCAAGGAGAAAGGGAGTGACGCCCAATTCAACACACACACACATATACAAATACACAAGACTTAACGCACGTTAGTTTAAAAATCGAATAAGAAATTAGGACATACACGTTGGTGAGTACAATTTTTGAACAATTATAGTTAAACTCGCATAAATAAAACGCCTTATGTTTTCATTAAAGCGCAATTTAGGCCAACACTTAGTTAGTCAAATTATTAGGTCATATCTAAGTTTGTCTTTCCACCGTGCATCGGAATCTCTCTGCGAAAATAATCGTAGAACAAAAATAAACTAAATTCAAGGCTGTAGTTAATACTTAAATGGAACAGAAAGTTTTAGTCGAAAGACGGTTTTTGTTATAGTTTAGTTTAAAAACTAGTTTCGTGCTTTCAATTGTAAGTTTCAATTGCTCATATAACGTGTTTATATCATTATTAGTACGAAAAATGCGATGAGTAACACAAGCTACCTTGAACGATTCATTATAGTTTGATTACATAATTAAATGGATCTGATGTGTATTTTTTCTTTGAATTCCTTTACAGTTTAACAATGGGTTTCGGACGGTATATGGATAGTTGTGGTGCGTGCATGAAATACACGTTGTTTTTCATCAATCTTCTCACTTTCGTAAGAGAATTTTTTCCCGGAAATTTTTTGGGGCCGTTAATTTTGTTTTTTTCCAGCTAGGAGGATTGGCTGTCGCTGGGCTTGGGATTTATATGCTAGTGGACAAGACTTTTACAGTTAAGTTATTGGGTGCCAGTTTATATACAGGTGCTATTTATGTACTTATTGCGACTGGTGTGTTAGTAGCTTTAATATCGTGTTTTGGATGTTTTGGCGCCGCCCAAGAAGTAAGATGCATGCTTATTACGGTAAGTACTTGTATTTATTACCGCTCTTATGAAATTTTAACACGCAATTTTAACACGCAATTTTCAGTACTTCATCATTGTCTTTCTGATCTTCGTGACAATGTTGGTTGGTGGTATTTTAGGCTACGTATTCAGAGATAAAGTGGAAAAGTCGTTACGAATTACTCTGGAAGGTGAACTGCACGATTATTTCACTGATGAGAAAGCGCATCATAAGATAGACGAAATGCAGACTGGATTTGGCTGTTGCGGTATCGACAACTACTCCGATTGGCGTGGAAGATTACCCGATTCTTGTTGTAAATCGCCGCATCCGGGAGTACCTTATTCTTGTAGCGAAGGCGACCCCACTAGATACCGCGAAGGCTGTTTTAAAGCCTTCATAGACTTGGTATCGACAAACGCGGCGATTATTGGTGGAGTTGGGATTGCAGTTGCTTGCGTTATGGTAATTTGGGTGTCGTTTTAACTATATTAATTATTAAATCATTTTTGTGTTACAGCTTCTCGAAATGATATTTGCGTGCGCGTTAGCGAATATGATAGAGTAAGATAAAGATCAAGTGTTAATCTGTTAATTGTTCTAACAACAATATTGTTTAATGCTATTATTGTATATAAGTGATAATCTTAAGTGTAGTTTGCTTTACAGTTTAAATTTGCTTTACCATGATTTTTACTTACTGAAAAGTTTATTTTGTTATAATAAAGTGTTACGTCTGAAACTGATATGTGGTGTTTTCCTTTATTTATTGTAGCCAACAAAACTTTTTAAAATTTTACCGCATCCTGCATCCGATTAATAACCGAAAGTGCACGGTACAATTGTCAGTTGACCGGGCGCATCCATCTTAAAAGGTGCTCTTTTGGAAGTCTGTGAAAGAATATTATTTAAATTCAAATGATTTTAGTAAAGAAAAGTTTAAACACGTCATATTGCAAGCATCTAATTTGCTAAAATTAACGATGGAGCACAACATGTCCTTATAAGGTTCTAAAATATGCGTAACTACGCGGTATCACATTAGCAATTCATATTTATTTATGAAGTGCGTAGTACAAGAATAAACCAAAAATTCAATTCAATAAATGGAAAAGATCAATTAGCGGCGCTGGGCCAGTGTTAACTGACCGCCGCTCACCAGGATGAACTGTGTCAACCCATGTTTTCACATTAATTGTGATATGTATATAATAGAGTGCTTGATTTAGAAGATTGTGTGAACAATCACGCTGAAGCAGGAAAATCAATCTAGGTTAGATCACGGACTACAATGAAGACTGAATAATGGGTTGGGGCAAGTGCAAGCCGATCGTGATATTTGTTACAAACAGCTTGATGCATCTCTACTGCAAAAACTTTGAACATACATAAATGTTGACGAATAGATTTTAAGAATCTTAAGAGATTATGAAAATATAGATGTAATTGAGTAGTTACGACTTAAGAGGGCATTGCTCACAATTATCAAATTAGTAAACAGCAATTTCATTTGGACGTGGTGTATGTGTATGCATGGGTGGCTAATATATTTGTACATTATGCATTTATCTAAATTGTAATTACTGTGTCGTTCTTATTAAAATGTATTTTAAAAATTCAAAAATAAACGCTTAAAATATTTTAACGTAGAAATTCTAGGTGTTTAAAAGCACTCTGTAGTGCATCGTCGTCTAGTTGTCTGGCGGCAATTTGTTTCGCGACTATTTGTCTCGAAAACAGTTATCGCCGCGGCCAGTTGATAGATTTTAATATAGAATTTTAGAAAAAAAACGTTTGAATTACAGTTGTCGAAAACAGTAATTTATAAAATCTGTGATCGGCAAAACTTGTTGAAATACATCTGTTAATTTCGAAACGAACTGAGATGTTAACAAAAGCAAAATCCTAATTACCATTAAAAGTGAGCCTATGACAGTTCTAGAAGCAAGTTTGTTTAGGCTTTCGCGACTTGTTGGTGTATAGTGTCGTCTAAAAGCTGTCGTTGATTAGAATTTTTTTGCTAAAACCATTCTAAAACTGTCAGTAACACGAGTGGTCAGCTTCTTCAGAGGTCATTTTATCTCCAATTTTGGATTAGTCTGATGATTTCTGCTTTGTTCAAAGAGGGCGTGGTTTTTATCGCAAGTAAGGTGCCGTTCTGGTGTTCTTGACGATCGGATTCCAGATCTGGTTGAGCCTCCGGGTTTATTAATTTATGTTGAAGTTTTCTTGATGTTTACGGCCTATCTGACCAATTAGTTTCCAATCAACGACGTTTTTCAGACCTGAATAATGATAACAAATCAAAACTACACTACTAGTTCAGTTCTAGTAGAAGTCTTCATAGTTGTTGAGTTGTACTTGTAGTAAATGTGTCAATTTTGTTAAAGTGTTTTCGTGAGTTTTTCGTCGTTTTTTAACCAAAATGTGAAGGGTGATGATTTATTACTTGAGATTTTAAGATTAAGACAACGTTGTCTAAGATGGCATAGATTTTGAAAAAAAAAAACTATAATTAATACCCACTATTAGTAAGATGGCATACAATTAGTGATCCGCTATTGAAACCTTCAGTTCACGACGTAAAGCAAGCATGCGTTTTACTCTTTCCGGAAAACCGATGCATTCTGCGTGGCACCATTCATGACATTGAAGCCACTATTCCCTAGAGTGGAAATTACTACAAGGTTCATTACAGTAAACATAAGATGGGTCTTCATCGTCCAATGCAAATTGTTCTTTCTCGTCACTGGACGTCGCCAATTTGATTTTTTTCCTCAAATTTTAATAGCTTTCAGTTGCGCTTATCTGGAGAAGCATTTAATATTTCGAATTTACTTTTGTGATTTATTTATTTTATTGGGCAGATTTGGGCAGATTTGGGCAATGTGGAAATATCTACTATAGTGGGACTAAAAGTTTACAGGATTTTAAGACCCTGCGTCTGATTCGTCATTTTGTTTCTTGCTTCAGCTCGGTCGTCCGGCATGAAGGGGTGACGTCTACAAACAACTACTAGGACAAAATATTCTCATTTAAGGAATATACTACTTACGGCAATACTTTTTGCCGTTTGAATAGTTCCGTCACTTGGAAAAGTGTGGCAGTTCTTCCTGGATAATTTCATAGCCAAATATGCAACTCTTGATTGTAAAATGTGTAAAGTGGACCAAAGAGGTGACGCCTAATGGCGTGCAGTGAGGAGGGAAATAATAAAATTATATTGATTTCTTTAGTAGGTATGGCTTGAGTGCCTATTATGAAACAATAGCGCTTTGGCATTTGTTGAAAGTTTTATATATTTGACAAAATGCTGCATTCACTTAAGGAATATCACCTCCTTCATCCATTCTATTTCTTAGGAAAAACCAATTGCGCTAGATGAAGCCTTGTCTATTTCCACTAAACAAGGAACATTAAAACAATGTTTTGTAACATTTAAACTAAGTAATAAATTAACATTTCATTTTAACATTGGTTCTACACCACATCTACATTGTTTATGAAAAGAATATTTGAACATGTAAATAATATTACAAAAATATTATAAGTTGAACATGTGTTAAACATTATTAGTACAACATTACAGTGTTTTTTTTTGTGCAATATAGTATAAACAAACTTTTTGCGCAGAACTCGACAGATAACAAAAATGTGTAATGGCATTGCATTATAACTAACAAAATTTTGAGAGAAACGGTGCAAAAAACCAACAACTTTTCTGGGAAAATCTATGCAGGTTAACTTCCCTTTCGGTTGACAACTTATGCTCAAAATTGAATCGGATCTGTGCTATTATAAATAAGACTCATATACACAGTTTCATAAAAATCGAACCGATGGTTTTCTTGATATCTCCTCCCAGCCGTTTGTCCAGCAGGCAAAATATTTTTCTTTTCTCTATTATAACGTACATGTTAGCTCTAATTCGTCGAAAAAAATGATAGGTATGCTACCGCTCTGAGACCCGTACCATCAGTGAGAACAGCCAAGGGTACACGTGTCAGATGACAAACTGAACCACCGGGTTCGAATTCAGTTACAAAAAGCAGTTAAATTAACATTATCACAACGGTACTTTTTTAATGTTACAATTACAATTAAATTAACGTTTTTTTACCTTGACATAATCTGTTATATTAACATTTAATAAACATTGAACTGCTTTCAACGGAAACGTTACAATGTAACAACATTGTGATGTTAGAGTTTCTGTTTATGTAATGTTTTTATGTTTAGTGAGTATAGTTCTGCTTTCATATTTTTACGGAGGAAAATGAATGCTAGTATACATTTTTTTAATACACTAACCTTATTTATATTTACCTACTGATGACGTAATCGGTGCAACCTTCTGCGACTTTGAACGATGACTTTATGACCTGGGTTTCTTACAATGTACTTTGATGCTTAACGTCCATACTCTTCATATTTACTTCCCAATAATGCTTCCTTTACTAATTACTTCATAATGCATTTTATTTATTATATTGTCCATTGGTTGAAAAGCGTGCTTTTAAAGGTTAACGACAATTTTAACACATTCATGGTTTGATGCACTTAAATTCTAAAATCTTAAATTCACACCTTTCATCGTTCACTGTTCAGAACCGTCACCACTTTCATTTCGTTTTACTACTTACACTTTACATCAATTTACCCTCCTATATAATACGCAAGTTCATCCTAACACCATACAATACACATGGTTTCAATAGTCATACATTGACACGATCTTGCGACCAATGCAATATGTTGTTTTTTCTCAAATCAATTGTAATCAGTCCAAAAAAAAAACGTATTTCTAGCTCTTGTAAATGTTTTATTATTTCTTTTGTAAAAGTAGTGCTATGTCTATCTAATTAGAAAGTGTTTTTCGTAAGAAATTGTCATGAAGTGCATCTCATAAATAAACAAAAACTACGTAACTCTTCCAAACAACCGTTTTCACCAATAATTGGTTTGATAATTAAATATATAGTTTCTTATATTCTTTTGGTAGAGTCCGTGCGTCCTCCATCTAACCTTGAAAACTCTTGAGTAGAGGGCAAAACGACAGCAAATTCAAACCATTTGGTTGTTTGCTAACAACCTCCACTAAGAAGGGGTTTAAGAGACCATACATTTAATTGTCTAACTGATTATTGAAGGAAACTTTGCTTTCCGTATCTTCAGGAAAACTCGCACTATATTGTGTCTTCAATAACTCCAATTTAACTTTTATTGAAGTACTCTTGCCGTTATCGGCAGGTTTACTTTACGTAAAGAGACGCACTCTCTTTTGCTCACGTCGGCGTCTTCTTTATATAATTTAGTCACAGACTAAAATCTTACAAAAATATATGATTTTCTTTGAATATTTTTCTTTAATTGTCTTTAAGATTTGAAATCTAACAATGTGTAACCTGTGATAACTCTTAACATCTTGGTTTCCAATTTTTGCAGTTTGCCTGCTTCTAGGTAATAACTTTCAATAGTTGAATAGATCCTCTTTTCTTTAATATACATTTTTCTATTTTGCGTTCATAATAAGTCTATTCTAGGACCGTAGTGACGTCAAAACAGTGTTCGAATAAGCAACAAGCGTGCGTGAATAAAGTAGTAAAATATAATGTATTCGTGTTGGTAACATTAAAATGTGAAGTGACAATTGGTTATATTCTAATAAGGTTATATTTTATACTGGGATTTGGACTTGTCAAGTAGCAAATTTTCTGTAGCATTTTAAGCAATTTTTCTAATTTGAGCAGGTGTTTGTGATACATTTTCTTCAGAATTCATTTTATTAAATTGTATCTGCACGTATAAACGAAAATATAAAAAAAGTGACGCTTTCAAATTAAATTTTATAGCCGCCTAAAATGACTTCAGAAAAATTGCACCAACAAAAATTCCCTATATGTAAAATTTTTATGTTTTTATTGATAACATGGTATAAAATGGCAAAATAGAAAATGTAAAGTATTCGTTGCAGAAGGGCCTTCAAGCACTTTATTTGTTCCTCAACTCGCCGCTTCGCGGCTCATTTCAAGTTCGTGCTTGAATATCTGCCTTCTGCAAGTTATACTTTAATATACTATTCTTCTCAATCTTTTCACTAACACTTATATACCCCTATTCTTTTAATTCCTTTAATTTGACCATTCCATTCTCGACTTTCTCTATTTTTCTATTTTTTTTCACCATTCTCACTTTCAGTGTAATCTCCTAAATCCATTTATTTTTCTTTTTCTATCTTTCCTAATTTTGTATATTCATATGTTGTCATACTACTTCTCTTAATTTTTCTTCTTTATCATCTTTCATCGTAGCTCAAGAAAAGAAAACAAAATCGATATGTTATAGAATGAAAATAAAATGGTTAAACATTTTTGTTTGTTTTTGTTATTTCAATGGTATATATTGTTTAATAATAAAGGCCACCGTATCAGTAAAAACGAAAGTTTGAGTAAAATTGGTTGGTGCTTGCATTCATAGTGCTGTGGCCCAATTGGTCTTGTTTTCGCCTTTGCCTTAGTCAAAGTAGAAAATATTGTATTCTTAGATCCTAGCTGAAAGTAGTTTCCGTAAACTTTTAAAAGCGATTATATTTATATTATTATAAGTTTGCAGTTAACGTTTCCCATGGACATTTGCTGGGTTGTTGATGTTGCAAGCTTGTACATTTTGATCTTACTGATATTTGCGTTAAAGAAATGTTTAATTCGATAATAATAAATTATAAAAGTCTAGACTGCGTCGTATCATCGTATACTGAAAAGTGTAGTCGTGTTCCTGTGAGCGGTGTAGATTGTAATTTTGTGTTCTTATGTTGCGTTTCTGCCTTATGCCAATGCTGTCGTTTCGAGGTTTTGCCATTGTAGAAGTTGTTTCAGAATGCGCCGTGATGTGGTGGACGTCAAAACTTAGGATGTGTACAAACGCATGTGCTTGGGATATCCAAAAGCTAAGGTATTGTAAACTTGTAAACCTGGTGAGCGCGTTTTCATAAATGAATTTATTCCACAGGTAGTGGACTCCAAAAACGTCGGAACTTTGGTTGCGATCGAGGACTGTTTTCACTTTGTATGCGCAAATCTGTAGATCTGTGAAGCGTCTATAACAGCGGTGCAGGATTAATTATTTCAGGGCGATTAAAAATGTCGGCTTAGTTTGTAACAGAAGGTTATAGTTCAGTCTGATAACTTGAATTTTTTTTAGCCTTCTGTATACCGAAGAGCGAGGCGAGGAGTAGGAGAACATCAGATAAGTGGTCATCAAACCAGAGAGCAATGAAAAGCAAAATGATTAAACAAAAATAATTAATTTAAATGTTAACAGGGATCTAATGTAAAAAATAAAACTTTGAATTTTTATCGTTTTTAGTACTTCTACAACTCCCTACTTTTCATTAAATCATTATGCAATAATGTGACACCTAAAAGTCAAAGTCGGAACACATTGATGACACATTGTAGCAAAGCGACAAACATGTCTGTCGATTCAATTACTTCCGTCACATTCCCATACCCATGGAAGATCACACAACAAAGAAGACGCAACATACCATCAGACACAGAAATTGGAAGAGAAATAAAACCAGTAAATTTTTATTTATGTATGACGTCAGTCATGCTATTGGTAAATATAAGAACATTGATGTAGATTCTTAATGATTAATAAACTTTCTAACAGACCACAGGTGTAAGCGCAAGTGCAGCTGCTTTATGGGCTTTCATTTATAAATTACCTTACGTACAACTTTTTACGCAATATGGTGCCAATTACTAATGACATGCTCAGCTTTTGGACTGGATTGTTGTGCCTACCTTGCTTTTTGGATAAGTTCAACTTTGCATAACACCAACAAACACATTATGTTTTTACCATTGGTAAATTAACCAAAATTAGAATGATTTTTATACGCTCGACCGCATCTTCCCGTGTAAATTGCTTTTTATAGAACAACCGTTATCGATTTACCGCAAAATTGTTTACCCGCAATGCTTGTTTTTTTTCTATTGTTAAAACAAATAGTTTCCTTGCTTTGTGCGTGCTTGTAAGCGTAGTGTGTTTTCTTGTAACGTTTTCAAGATCACTTCCGCAACAATTATGGAAACATTAACAAATCACATTTGTATAGGTTCGTCTGCGTCCTTTTTTGACTCTCAAGATGAGTGCAAAAATTGGTACGGTTTTAAACGTTTCCTTTGATAACAGCGACATGTATAGATATACAGATTTTTAAGTCTTAGCGGCAACCCTTTCACTTTAATTGAAATTGAATTCAAAGAACACTGAAATTGAGAACTTGAACCAAACAAAAGAAATACCTAATTGTAATGAAATTTTATTCTACTTATCGGACAAATTTGCCCATTGCCTCAAATTTTTCGTCATTTTATTTCATGTTAATATAGAATAGAATAGAATAACTTTATTTCCATCGACAAAATACATTGTATTGGACACGTCAAGTAAAAAAATATAAAAATTAAGTATTTAAATTACAAACATTTACAACAAAAAAATTCATCAATATTATAAAAGCAGCCATTTACTAAAAATTTGAATAGGTTACATTTAAATATCGGAAAAGTATCAGACTTTTTAATGTAAACAGGCAAGTGATTAAACATTTTTCTCCCTATACTTGTGGGTGACTTTTCAGATATATGCAACCTGTTTGTTGGTAATCTATACAGATCAATATTTCTTAAGTTGTGGTGGTGGATGTTTTTGTTCTTAACGAACACTGTCTTGTGAAGATAAACAAATTTGCATAACTCAAAATATATAAACTGATGACTGTTAAAATATTATTTTTTTAAAAACTCTTTACATGAGTACGAGTACGGCAGACTACAAATTAAGCGCATTATTTTTTTTGACATTTCAAAACATTTTGAACCATTGTAGATGAACCCCAAAATCCTATTGCATATCTAATATGTGGTACCACTATAGAGTGGTATACTATGATAAGTTGTTCAAAAGTTAACACGGTTCTTAGATTTCTAAAAGGAATGTTAATGAGTTTAACTTTTTAATCAACTTAGAGCAGTGTTCTTTCCAATTGAGGGTTTCATCAATATTTAGGCCTAAAAATTTATACAAGTTTTTCTTATGATGTTATTATTGTTAATTTGAAGATTTATTTCCAGGTTTCTTTTGTTTTGAATTGTGTGAAATCTCATATACCCTGTTTTCTCGACATTTAGAAAAAGAGAGTTGTTATTAAACCATGAGTTTAATGCATTAAGATTGTCATTGCATTGATTTCTTAAAGTATCATCTTCTTCATTTGATATTAACAATGAAGTATCGTCCGCATAAAGAATGCACGAAACATTTTCTGATAGAACGTTATGAATTTCATTAACATAGAAGAGAAACAAAATAGGACCCAACACTGACCCCTGCGGTACCCCTTATTAACTTTTATAGTACGTGATTTAATAAATAAATTTGATTTGTCGGACTGGTAATTCACCGTTACAAATTGGTTTCGATTTTTTAGATATGCTTCTAACCATTTTAAAGCAACGCCTCTGATGCCGTATTGTTCAAGTTTGTTTAACAAATTATTATGCTCTACGCAGTCAAAGGCTTTGCTAAGGTCGCAAAAAAACTCCAACAGGACATTCTCCAATTTCTAGAAATTGTATTAATTTATCATAAAAATAAATTAATGCATCAGTTGTTGATTTTTGGTTGAAAACCGAACTGATTAGTTGACAGAACATTAAATTTATGTATAAACGGTTGTAGTCTGCTTAAAAACAATATTCAAAAATTTTAGCAAATATTGAGGTCATCGTGATTGGTCTATAGTTGGAAATCTCATGCATGTTGTTCTTTTTGTGAATTGGTATAATATTACTTAATGTTAACAATTTTGGAAATGTTCCTTCTTGGAATGATAGGTTTATTATATATAGCAGCGGGTCAATTAAAACTTGAAAAACTTGTTTGATTAAAAACGCTGGCACATCATCAGGACCGCGGGAATTTTTATTTTAACCTTAAATTTTACTATATTCATGACGTCATAATAATTTGAGAACAAACTGTGTCAACGATGATACACCTCCTCTTTACCTATATATTTGAATCTTGTAAAATGAATGCTGGGATATCTGTTATACGTCAAATTTCAAATTTTGACTTAAAAGTTGATGGTAGTTCTCAAATGTACTCATTTTTTAAATCTAGCCAAGTCATTGAATTATCAAATTGAAATAATTTATACGAATCTGTAATGTAAGATGCCGGTTGTGAACCCTTCAATATTGCAATAAAAGTAAGCGCATTTTTTAACGCAATAATTAAATTCCTGCCAACTGAATATAGTTATAAACGTCCTTAGATGAGATTGAAGTTATAACTTTGAGGCAGTCTGTATTTACATATCGGCCGTGTGTCGTTCAGTACTTCTGTCGGGTACATTATGGAATAGCGGATGGCTACCTTAGATGAGGAGCTTGTTTTCGATGCTAAGTCGGTTTTCTCGGTCTAGCGTGAGATGTTTATAGCTAGCAGTGAGATGGTAGTCGTCAATTTCTGCGCGATGTGGGTTTTCCAAATCAGCTTCTTGTAGAGTCGGCATGCGAGGACAATGTTTCTTCGGTTGAACAAGATCCCTGCACTTTGGGATGCGTTGACTTTGATTTACCAATCATCATACCAAGTGCCTAGAGAATCCAACCCTAGATGAAGATTTCGCTCAGCTTGCATTGTGGAGTTGAAGAATGGCGATGTCATCCAGCGTAGAAAGTGTATGTCAGTTCGTTAATTTTTAAGACGTCAGAGGTGAAAATATTCTACAGAAGAGGCAAAGGTGTCGAATCTTACGTGGATGCAGCGCTATATAGACTTGGTAGACTCAATTTTTACTATAAAAACCGTTTTTGCAGAAAACTGAAGATGATTTGGGTCATCGAAGTAGAGATTTCAAGAAGATGCATCTTGTAAAGTAGGCCGCGGTGTCATACCTTTTTGCTGTGGAGAAAGACTCCGCCGGTGACATCGCGGTGGTTAAAACCGTCTGTTATTTGCTCGACTACGCGAAGGGCGTGTTGAAACATTGGGTGATTTTTTCAGAAACTAAACTGTTCTAGAGGGATTCATTGATCAACGTCGACCTGTTCCGTAACCCTCGCTGTAACCTAATAAGGATTATTCATTTGAATTATTTATCTAACGTCTGTAGAAGACTCGTGAACCTGTAGTTTTGGGGCATGGTGTAGTTATTTCAGGGTTTGGATATTACAATGACGCCGGCAATTCTACCAGTCAGGAAAGTAGCGAACAAACTGAATATTGTGGATATTGTATTTGTACCTTTCTTGAGGAGAAGCTTGATAGCTTTATTCGGAGTGTTATGATTTCCAGAAGCTTTGCGCAATTTGAGATGTTTGATCTCGGTTGTCACTTCGTTGGGAAAGGTGTGTTGGATGCTGTCGTCTGGAATACGTCGTAAGCCATTTTGATTACTATCACGTCGAAAGCTTTTTTTAACTTACGTTTACTCTTTGCTTTGGGTTGCTCAGTACTAATGAAGGTTTCTTCCAGGTGCCTTGATTAGAAAATTAAAGAATAAGAAATAACGGGTTCTATTTAACAATAAAATTTTCAGCAAATTAATAATGGAGCAGTTAACTATAAACACAAAAATGGAAATTAACAACAAAAGAAAATCGGTAAAACAATAAACGCAATAACACTTTACTCGCAAATCTTCTTTGGGTTCTCGGGTTCGGAGGAGAAGGTGGATTGAAAGGGTTTCCTGGATACTAGTTCTTTGGAGTCGACCCTGGTTTATGCTTAAAGACTGTAAAATAGGCAGTTTCCTGCTGATTACTCAATCCCTAATATTTACAAAACCACCCACTTCTGTATAAACTAGGTACTATTGTCAAAACGGATTGTCAAAAACTACGCGCTTACGACTGTGATGTTCTTATTTCTACTTTAGACACAAAAGTAGGGGTTTTGTTTGAATTAGGTTTTCCTTAAACACAAGCGGTTTTCACGGCTATGAACGAATTTATATCTGGTTTACCATTTATAATAGCTTTTCAACGGGAAATTTACTAATGTGGCTGATCTCGCATTGGAACAACAATACAAGACGTCAGCGGGGCGCTTGATCGCTGTCTAAAAACACCCCACACTGGATTCGAGAAATGTAGACGCAAGTTCTGAACCCTAACGTACAACACAAACGCAAGGGAAGCGCTAGTATATACTTATCGCAATTTTTTTCCTTTTACGGAATTGGTTTTAAAATTATTCTTCAAAATTGACAGCTCACACTTTTCTTTAATTATCAAGAGAATATAATACATTCGAATTCATGGCTAACTTAGTGTAATCATTGAATACATGACTTTGGTGTAATACAAAATTTTCAAATACGTATCAATTTATTACGTAAGACCTAGATTGTTGCACATTATTAAAAGCAGAAAAAACACACTTATATTATCAATGATAACACCTTTTGAAAAACTTTTCTTTACAATAAGGTGTACAATTATAATAGTATCGCAAGAAAGTCACTATTCACTCACAAAATTAAAAAAAAAACAATACAATATTTCTGCGTTAAAAGTTTTGGAGTTGTAGCACGAGATGTCGCGCCAAACTATTTTGTCAATATGTATTAACTTTATCTTCAATTATTATTAATTATCGTCAAGACCCTCCCGGATAATTAGGAAAAAATGTACAACACAATTTCACAAAACACAATCACATTACACACTTAATTAATATTATTACATGTGAATACTAGGGTGGGTAAGGTTTGGCATGTTTAGGTTTTAGTGGTTTTCCTAAACCTTGAAGTAAATGCTTTGCCAAGACGAACCAATCCACAATTGCACACGGTTTTGTTACCACACTGTACAGGTTTATACTGATCTTCTGGGGCACCATACATAACACTTACATCACAATACAATATTTAAAATGTACCATACGGTTAAATAAATAAAATCTTCAATTATTATTATTATCTCTGCTGCACTTGCTTCCATGTTGCTTGTAGTTTCTTACATTCGTCTCTTTTTCTCTCATACTTTCGTCGTACCTCATTGCCATCTTCCCTGCTATTATTCTATTTTTTTCTAATTTTATCTTCTCCTTCTTATCCGACAATAGCATGTTAGACGAATAATAAGAGTGAAAAAGGCGATTGAACTGAAAACTTGTAACTCTATACAAATAGACATAGTGTACTTACTGAAAATATTTTTATGGCGGTGTCACTTCCTGTTATACCGGTAGTAGATATCAAGTTTGTTATTTTAAATACAATGCCCCAATTTTTATTTTATTTTTGGTTTCCGAATAAAATTTTACGTCTTCTACGATCAGGTTTGGCATTATTAAAAAAAATAATAATTTCAGGCGTTATTATAGCAACTAAAATTGGAATCTACTGGAAAATTAATATTTCATGAAACATAAAAAAGGCAGATAAGCGAAACTTGTACAACGGTTAGACATGGTATTAGACTATGTTTTCAGTGTTAGACATTTTTTAAATTTATTTATAGTGGAGGTACGAGAGTAACGGTAGTTAAGACAACTGAAATTGTCAAATGGTCATTTCAACTACGTTTTTTTTATATTTTCATTAAATGCATAGTTTAATTACCCATCTACTGGTATAACATGTTCCTATACCTAAACCGTTTTTTTTTCTGTGCCTAATCTGAATAATTTTCTTGTTATCTGATTTTTTTTCTACTTCTCTTGGAGATTATGTAGTAAATTAATAGTGTGATTTGTAATCTGTTTTAGCCAACTGATTGAAGGTATCATACGACAGGTAGCAAAATAGATAGCAAAGCAAACTATCAATTTACCACATCATCTCCAGAAAAGTAGAAAAAAGCAGATAACACGAAATAAAAGAAAGTAGAAAACGCAGGTAACACGAAAATAATTCAATTTATGTATAGGAACATAATATATCAGCGGATGGATAATTAAATTGTGCATCGAATGAGAATATAAAAAAATCACTTGCAATTTCAAAAAATTGACTATGCATTATGCGTTTAATTAGTGGAACCATTAAGTTCACGGTAAGAGAAAATAATAAGGGAAAGAAGAGAGTATTTTAATAGGGGTAAGAAAGAAATGGGAAAAGGGGAAAATAGAAAAAAGATGAGATAAAAATAGTAGTTATAAAAAGTATAGTGAAAACAGAAGATGGAGATAAATATGAAATAATGATATATATAAGAAATGGAAGACACTAAAGAAAAATAAAAAAATAATCAAAGAAGAAGAAGAAAGAAAAATAATTTGAAGACAGCAGATAAGGAAGAATCAGATTATCAGTCAATAGAAGTGAGGCGATGACGAAGAAGAGAAAGAAAAAGAAGAGTGGGGAGAAAAAAAGTGTGGACTAAGTACAAAAGATATTAAGAAAAATTGGAGAAAGAAAGAGAAACTTCAGGTTTGAAAAGAGAAAAAAATAAGAAAGCGGGAGCCAGAACGGAATAGTGGAATGGAGAGTATGGCAAAACAAAAAAAATAGAAGAGAGAGAAGAAAATGAAAGGAAGAACTTTAAAGAAGAATGTAAAAGAAGGAAAGCGCAATACCGCAGAATGATTGAGAATGGGATAGAAGAAATAAAAATGAAGGGCAAGCATAGGAATTTCTAAATAAAAATAGTATATTAAAAAAACTAGTTTCAGAAGACGCATTTTATGAGACGAGTACAGTTTCGAAAGTACGAGTTGCTAAAATGCCTTTTGAAACGAATTCTTTATACTATTTTTCTATTTTGGGTTTTTCAGATTAATTTTAAAATAAAATTTTGGGAGTTTTTAAATTTAGGGAATTTTGAAGTATAATTGCTATGGGTGGCAATATTTTTATTAAATTTTGGTTTAAATGCTAGTTAAGTTTAATTGGAACATTTATCATACGTTTAATTTTAAAAAATAGGTGGATATAAAAATAAGTAGATAAATAAATTTACTGAACATTAATTACGATTTAAAAACGACAGCTTTGAAGTTTAATATTGTTCTATTTCTAAAAAAGAACTCAATTATCTACTGGATGTTTAAAAAATATGTTCCTCTATTTGGCCCACTTATAGATCTTATCAGTACAAACAAAAAAGTCCAAAAATCAACCGTTTCCGAGATACAACCTGTTTTTGAAATTAAAATAATTTACGCTCAGTAGAAGTGATTCGTCGTGTTTATCAAGTCAGCTAAGGAAGTGGGTAAACCAAAGATCATATTTATTTCAACGAGATTTTCAATAGAACAAATATCAGTATAAATACAACATTTTAATTACAAATAATTCTTAAAGAAGATGTTCAACATGTCCTCCTTCCATTTGTATACATATTTCGCATCTCCGTAAAAGTCCCGGATTTGTACGAACAGTCTGGCAGGCATGTTCAATTCGTTCTTGCAACTCATCTAAATTATTTACAGGACTTGAATAAACTAATGTCTTTAAATACCCCTAAATGCAAAAGTCAAGCGGAGTGAGGTCGGAAGATCTAGGTGGCCATGCAATTGGACCTCCTCGCCCTATCCACCTGCCATTGTAATTTTCGTTTAGGTAATTTCTGATCAAGACTGCATAATGGGCAGAAGCTCTATCGTGCATCAACCACATATTAATTCTGTGGTTGTGGGGTACATCTTCTAACAGCAGTGGCAAGGTATTCCGCAAAAAGTCAAGGTACAATTGACTAGTCAAACGGTTACGTAGGAAACAAGATCCTATCAGATGGTCTCCCAACACACTAAACCAAACGTTGATTGAAAATCGGTGTTGATGATTCGATTTAATAATGGCGTGCGGGTTTTCGTCGGCCCAAACATAGCTATTATGGAAATTAAAAATGCCATTTCTCGTGAAACCAGCTTCGTCAGTAAATAAAATTTCCGTAACAAAATTTGGGTTCTCCGCAACTTTTGTCAGCATCCTTCGACAAAACACCAGTCGTGCGGCATAATCAAGCACAGTAAGAGCCTGTACCCTTTGAATATGGTATGGGTGCAATTGCTGCTCGCGTAACATTCTCCAAATTAGGGAAGAATTAATATTTGTTTCAGTAGAGAGTCTTCTAGTACTAGTACCGGGACAATTCTTCTTAAAATGTTAAGTTCTGCCTCGGGAGTAGAAACTGATCTAGGCCGACCACCATCGCCGTTTCTTGATTTAAACGGTCCAACTTCGGATAATAACGTTGATGTAAATTTGTAAAAAGTTTGGCACACGGAAGTACCCGGTTTGGGAATGCTTCGGCATAAAGGCGACGTGCCTCATAAGCACTTCCATCGGCCTTGCCATACATTAAATGCATGTCTGCCATTTCTGTGTTGGTATATTCCGGCATATTTGAAAATTTCAACAATGAGCAACAGCAACAACGACTTCAATAGCAACAATAACGCTAACAATGACAGCCACACAATGATTACAACAAATGCGGCAACTAGACTGACAGAAACGAACAAATTTTGTTTCGTTATTTCCATAGCTGACGTGATAAATACGACGAATCACTCCAATTGGGCTTAGTAATTTTAATTTCAAAAACTGTCTGTATCTCGGAAACGGTTGATTTTTTGACTTATGTTTATTTTGACTTTTTTGTTTGTATTGATGAGATCTATAAGTGGGCCAAACATCGGAAGGCATTTTTTAAACACCCTGTATAAAAGAACTCATTTGGGTGCCTAAAATAGACAAGTTGATCCTTGTCACTTCATGTGACGTCATCAAAGAGAGAAGTGGCGTTATGGTTTGGCGCGAGTAATACTTCTATATATTTCAATGTAACAAATCACGGGAGTGAGTTTGAAATTTACAAAAAATGACAATACTGTAGAAGTTGAATCCTCGATTACAAATACGTAAATAGTTCATCAATATAAATTATACTAAAATTAAACTTGCATGTATGTGTTTTCAACACATAATTAAAATTTGCGAGACAAGGTATTTATGAATGAAATCACAAACGAACTGCAGTAAACTGAAGTTAGCGTTTGTCATACTTTTACATATTTTTGTAGAAGCAATCGTGCAAGTTTTCTTCAGAACCTTAGCATATTTATACAATTTAAGGAATTATATAATGCGATCACGTTTGCAAATTGCATTAATGAGTGTGGTATCTTCACAGTTTTAAATTAAAAAACATATCTGCGCAATATATTTCTGATGGAAATGGTGTTGGCGCGAAGCTGCTACGTTGCTATCTTTTTCTAAGTAAAACGTCTATACAAAAATTGTTTTTTTTATAACATTGCCATCTAGCGGAAATGTATTTTGCTTAAAAATGTTCTATGCATTTACTTCTACACTTCTATGTATCATCTGTTGCCTAACTTTTGAAATTTATATGATGGATTTTAACGCATTTATTTCTAACTTATCTATTTAACTATTTAAAAATTCTTATTCTTTACTCTCGGTTTCTTCCTTATAGTAAAAATTATTCATGATTTTCTCCTTTTGCCTAGTAAAATTCTTGGTATCACACCTTAGTAGTAAATTAATAAAGCTGCATGCAAATATTTAACTCACTGAAGATACAAGGTATTATACTGAGATAAAATTTTGCTTTATTTGGAGTTTGATTTATATTTCATGAACGCTTTAACTTAGGATGGTCACAAAAATGTCACAAAATCCTTTGCAGTTAATGTTATTGTACAGCTTGAGCATCATAATGATAGTAGTAAGTGCTTCCATAAGTCTCTCATTTAAATCTCAAATAAAAATGAACTGGAACTCAGATTATCCTCGCTTGGAAATCGATTATTACTTCCATAAACAGCTAAACGAAAGCTTCTTAGTTTCGATGAAGTCATATGTGGAAAATTCGCAAAAACGCAATGCGTGGAAGCAGATTCAACAACGCTTAAAGTGTTGTGGAACAAATGGATACTCGGACTGGGCCACAGTGTTAAATAAATTGCCACCTTCTTGTTTCGTAAGTACAAATTCAAAAACTTCTCCCATTTATCAAATATTTTTAGAATGCTGACAATAAACTGTATAGTTCAGATTGTCTCAATCGAGCAGCCTTTGATTTACTGTGTGAGGCTTCACTAACATTTGGATTAAATTTAATCACACTACTAGTGCAGGTAGGCTTCCAGCAGTTTCATAAATTGCACTAACTGTTAAATTTCAGTTTTTTGCAGTAAGTGTGACTTTTTCCTCATATGTAAGTCAGTACAAAAATAACTAGAACTAAATTTGAAGAAAATATTTACTATAACCACTTTACAAGCTATGAAGATATAAATTAAAACGTACTATTTACAAATTCTCAGTCAAAGAACTATAATGCGCGAAAAAATTCTGTAAATATCACAGATTATTTGGAAAACGACTGATGGAAATGTGATGAAATTATAATCAGCGCCTTGTGCCAGATCTTTCATATGCTCGTTCGCAACGATCCGTACTAAAGACAACGCTCGCTATGCTTAAAGAACACAAACATACGGAAATAATGCCTAACAAAATGTATATGGATGTAATCAACCAAAATGCGAATAAATATAAATTTTTGTTGCAGTACCTGCCGCTCATGATGTTTGGATCATAATTTGGTTCGAATTCTTTATATACCCACACTGAACCTAAAATACAATTGCATTCACAAACTTGGAACTCACAGTGACTCACCAATTATGAACCATCCTAACATAAAACAGTTTAATAAAGTCTGAGTGGGCGATTGCCTCAACTGCTCCTCTTCCCTTTCTACATCACTTTGCCGAACCCTCGAAGATAAATGCAATAATTGTTTCAAAATTCCAAAAATCCCTGTAGATTAAATAAATTATTAAAAGAAATTGTAGATTTTTTATTACTGACCTCCGACTAATAAGTAGATTGGTATATATTCACCTTGGGGACATTCGTGTAAGTAAATAGAACCCATTACAATCATACATATTGGAATAACTATTGTGACTCCTAAGATAATCGTACATCCGACTGAAACAACCTTTCTAAATTATACAGATTAATCCCAAACAAATTTAACATACTAGTTCCCAAAAGTATTATCAGAATATTCTTAAGAAATTCGAAAATGCCTTTGCTCGTCCTTCTCGCTTCTCTTACACGACCGAACAAAGAATCGTAAGATGGAGGTGGTGCTGTAAATTAATATTTAAAAACGAGAGTCGAGGTTAAAGTCCACAATATGATACCATTGGGATCTATTGCTTCTTCGTACGAAGGCGGTTCGCCCCTTTCGCTGAAGGATAAGCTCGAAGTTAAGAAGTTGTGGTATGATGGAGGTGATGTACCTATTTGAGGTGCTCCGCCAGACATCTGGACGGATTTGTTTACATTCACAAGGATTTGCTTATATGTACATTATCTAAAGATTATAAAAAAAAATTGTTTATTGCTTTTTTATAAACAAAAACGACATTATTTTTATTTGTATTACGCGCAAACGCAAATCAATAAACGCAAAATTCAATTTTTATATAACCTCAAAATTTGTGTTGAATAATAAAATAGTTTGTACTATTGTTGTTAGTTTTTGTATCTTTTAAAACATTTTAATGTACACACACCCACAGATTTATGTTTTATAAGATCCGTTCTGTTGCAGCAAAGTGCAATCACCAAACTTGATTTAAACAATACCGAATTTGAGCAAGCAAACGCTAGTGCAACTACAACTACATTGTTTGTAGTTGTAAGTTTAATAATATGGTGCCCCAGAAGATCAGTATAAACCTGTATAGTGTGGTGACGAAACTGTGTGCAATTGTAGATTGGTTCGTCTTGGCAAAGCATTTGCTTTAAGGTTTAAGTAAAACCACTAAAACCTAAACATGCCAACCTTTAACCCACGTTAGTATTCATATGCAATAATATAAATTAAGTTATAGAAGGTAAATAAGAACATAAAATATTTATTTATTTATTCGTATGGTACATTTTAAATATTGTATTGTGATATAAGTGTTATGTATGGTACCCCAGAAGATCAGTATTGTAAGCCATAATATAGCTTTTGTCGAATGTTTGGTGGAGTAATATTACAATGAACAGGAAGCCAATTGAGAGGAGTAGATTTAATAGTTCGACTATAGGCATAGTGCAATTCAACTGAGCATCTATTTTTTTTGTATGATAACTATTCAATCAGACAGGAGCACAATATTCTACTGTAGAATAAACTAATGCCAATACATCTGTACGAAGTGTCTTTAGATCTTCTCTCCAAGTTGTTCCAGCTAATTTTTGAATGACATTATTTCTTGTTTTCATTTTTTGTTTTCTAAATGATCTTTGTAAATTAAAAACGTATCTAAAGTTACTCCCAGATTAACTGGGTTAAAAATTATGGTTTAACTTTGTATTATTAAAACAATTTAAAAAGCAAACGTTTTTTTCACACGATATCGTATGCAGCAGTTAAATCTAAAAAGACAACTCCCAGTTTTAAGTTTCTTCTGAAATCCAGTTTCGATATGTGTTGTTAATGCCAATACTTCGTCACAACAACTTCTACCGGATCGAAATCCTGCTTGTTCAATTGGTAATTTCTCTTCTATTAACAGATTAATTCTTTGAAAAATCAATATTTCCAAAACCTTATAAATTACATTTAACAAACTTATTGGACGATAAGAAGTTGGGTCTGTAGGAGATTTATTTTTCTTTAAAATTGCCACGACTTTACATTTCTTTAAATCTGTTGGTAACTTACCTTGTATTATAAAAATCATTGAGAAACGTAGTAGCCACTACAAAGAGTAATTTCCCAAATTTTTTAGAAATTCTGGATGTATTCCATCAAACCCAGAAGCTTTCTTTGATTTGGTCTTTTTTAATGCATGTTTTAGCTCTTCTACAGTAAAAGGTCTGGATATATCTTCTGAGATAGGTGTAGATTTTCTTTTACACCTTTTACATAAAATATAACAGCACATCATTGCATGACGACATATAATGGAGCAGTACAAGTGCCAGTCATAACAATGACGAACCAATGAACAACACCTAAACATTCCAAACCTGACCCACCTTTAGTAATATTGATTAAGTGTATAGGCCGTAAATAAGAACATAAACTATAACAGCATATTCATTGTGTGATGACATTTAATGGACCGGTCCAAGCGCCAGTCACTACAACGACGAAAAAAATAGTTTTATATTTGCTAATTCTTTGGGATTGATTCAATTAAAAAGTTTTTTTAACACCTAGAAGATTACAAACACCGTGGAACACGCTTTGACTCAAAATTCCGACTCTACTGATTCGAATGCATCTCTAGAGGGATTCCATACCGGCAAATTAAATTTTCTACTAAGACTCGTGCGATCGTTGCCGCTTCTAGATTAAGTAATGCTAAAAAGTAATCGATCACTACCATGATGTACTTATTCCCCCCTTCCGAGATAGCAAATGGTCTTGCAATGTCAAGGGCAATCCTTTCGAATGATGCTCAGACATTGTATTTCTTTATGGCTCCTCGACTACGTCTTCTTGACTCTGGTCATTCCGCATCTTTACCGAATAGAAACGTTCGCGTATCTTGTTCAACGTTTTGTTGACTTCCAGGGTGTCTACCAGAGATGCCGTGGTGTACTTCCTTCAAAACTTTAGGGATGCGACTAGCTGCATTGTCACAGACTTTCTATCAGCACTTTCCCAAGACCGTTTCAGCAGCCCATTTTCTATCGTGAGAGAGTCCAATTGAGCCCATAGGGCTTTGTATTTGACGCCTCTGCTGCAGATGTCTTTCCACTGCTGTTTCTGGTTGCTCCGTTCTTTAATCTGTAATAGCGGACCAAGTTCGTCATCTTACAGTTGTTCCTCTGTAGTCCAGCTATCTTGTGCTTGAACGACCAGTTTCTTTAAAGTATCTTTCCCCGCTAATTCTCTACGACTACAGTGCTTACAATCGCTTCGACAAGGCTTTTCTAGAGAGTGCGTCCGCATTCTGATGTCTAGCCACCTTGAAGTCTGTCCTTCAAGGTTCTTGAGGTTTACAGCCACTTTACTGCTGCATGATCAGATTTTTACGGTTTTGAACGATTTTATAAATGGATTAGTTTTTAAGCACGTCCTACGGATGCATAAATTTTGATCTATAACTTTTGACCTTAAGGTCATAGGTCAAAATGATGTATACAAAAGATGTTTGTCTTGTCAAGACAAACATATTTGGTAATAAAAAAAACAAAATTAATTTGAAGTTTGGGGGAGAGTGGGTGTAGCCAACCCCCCAAGGGGTTAAGTTAGAGTTTCAAAAACCCTTGCATCCAGGCTGCCTAAAATCCTCTATCGAATAGTGTATTAAGTTTTTTTTTTTTTGAAACACCTCGGAGGAGATAGACAGACAGACAGAGATTTCAAGGAAATTATAATAATTGCAACATTATAGTTTGTAATAACTTTCCAACTATAATACAGGGCTGCCCTCGTATCGGAACAATACAAAGACGTCAGCGCAACGCCTGATGATTGCTTTCTCAAAACATCTGACGTGAAATTCAAAGAATGTGGACGCAAGGTCTGAATCTTACGTACAACACAAAGGGCGAAGAATGCGGTAGTATATACTTATCATGCCCCCTTCTTTACGGAAGTGATTATAAACCAATTATTTGTATTTCAAACTTTTAATAAAATTTTTATTCCCACGGCTAAGGAAAACTGAATACTACCGTTTTATTATTGTTGCCGCTGAATCCTTTTCAACTTCGGTAAATAAACAAAAGCAGGTAAACTCAATATTTCGGAATTCAAACGTTACAAACCGAATCGTTGTTTTTCTAATTCACGAAAAATTAATTTTTGTCGAACTGAGACGGTTACGGATTAAATCGAAATTATTTACTTGACGGCGGTATTTCGATTACCAATGGCTGTATTCGACAACACACATATTTGTAATTCGATTCACTAAATACGGTTGCTTTTCTTTAATATCAAATAATCGCACGGAAATTAATTTTCAACCCACTATTTAATCGCGTTTGATAATTTGCGAACACACTTTCCCGTTAGGTTGTATAGCGGAGCCGGAGAAAGGTTCGCTTGGTGAACCCGGTCACCAACTATGTATTTTATGATCGTGTCCGCATTTATACACCCTTGTAGACAACAATCGAAAATCGTAACGTTGGATACTAAAATGGTAAAACTAATTCTTCTTCTAATGTTGGAAAGAGATAGAAGTTCAAAAATAAAGAATTGAGAAAGCGAAAGAAGATTATACTATGAATAAAGGGGCGACGATATGCAAGAGAGGAGAGATAGAAGATACATGGAACAGAGATAGTGGAAGAATAAGTACAGTACAAGAAAACAAGAGTATTGGGAGATCAATACAAAAAGCGGCCCCAAGAAATATAGGGTCGTTCACCGGGAATCGCCGCGATTGTTTATGGAAAAACTGTACGTATGAAAATTTGCGAACATACCAAAGCCAATGCGGGTCATTTAACCAAAATATTTTAAAGATGGCAGAACTTCCGGTTTTACCGGAAGTATGTATCAACTTGTTTATTTTAAATGGAATACCCTATATATTACTACATTTCTTAGATTCTACGTTTAATTCTAGGCATATTTCATGTACAATGTCACCTTACCTCAATGGTTTCTGACTTTTGAATGTTTTATATCAAAATAGTTGGCGTTTGCAGACCAAAAACTAATTTGAATCACATCAACTATTCAAAAACATTTTTTACTTGGTTTGTGTATTTTTTTATTTTAAGCTGGGACCGTTTGAACAATATCTGTACAAAATTGCCAAAAAAATTATAAAGAGTGTTTGAAAATTTGTATCAAAATAGTAGTTTTGAAAATCGTCAAAGGTCAATTTTTGAAATGGAACATACCGATTTTTATATTTTTATCTCATTCGTGGTCCAAAATAAGGGCAAATTTTCAGAATTTTCCTACGTAGTTTTTCCACAAACAATCGCGGCGGTTCCCAGTGAACCATCCTTTATATACTAAGAGAGAAATGACTGAAGGAAAAACGATCGATAGCAAGATTTAGAGTGAGAAATGAAGAAAGGGAGAATAAATACTAGTGGAAGGACGAGGATAGATTGTGCAAATTGTGTGGAGATGGATGCGAGGACCTTAGGGCATATGAAAGAAGGATGTAATGAACTAAGAGTGGAAGGAAGAGACAGAAGGAGTCGAGTGGATGAAGGGATTAATGAATAATTACTTTTGAATTTATTTGAGAATTTTTTATTTTTCTTTCAAGGGGGAGTACAATAATCGGTACTGATTCCGTGCTACACACATCCCAGATTATTTATAATCCCAAAAACTATAAAAAACATATTGAAATCGTGTGATGGATGCTATTTCCGATACAAATTTCCACCCTTTTCTTTCAATGTGATGGTTCAGTTTAATGTAAATTATATAAAATACAAAATATATTTAGTATTGATTTGATATCAGTTATAATTTATTTATTAATGTAAATTAAGTTGCTCTAATAAAAATAACATAAGCAGCGTGTATTGAGTATGTAATTTGAATTACATGCTAGAAATTAAAATTCATTTACTTAATCATTAACATAAAAAAAAAAACTTCCAGTTATCACAGTTTCTTTTCTTGACAAGAATAATGTAACACATCCCCATTCGGATATCGTACAAATGCACTGAAAGTTTTCTAAATATTAAAGGGTAAAATCTCAGTGAATATTAGTACCTTTGATTTCCAAAACGTTTTTTACATACAGGACAAACGTTTAAATCGGTAATATGCACACTTTGGCTTTCTAAATGCAATTTAGCTTCTCGGCATTGTAAATGCTCGGCATACAACAAGCTTCTTAACAATTGCACATTTCTGCGATCGCGCACGGCATTATGCAAGGCAGTTTGCAAAAATTTATGAATTCTTGAAACGTGTACGGCCTCTGGAATAACAGATAAAATTGAAAGCGGATTCATCCTCGAAGAATATTGTTCGATTAACTTTAATGCTGTTTCTAAATCAGGTTTACTTGTTATAGGTGACAAACAAGACTCTGGAAACGACGCAGTCGACGAATTCGGATCTAAAATCAATTTTATCAACGAAACATACACCTAAAACATTTCAGTTAGTTTAGAATTGCGATACGATTTAGCATTACCTCTTGTCCAACATCTTTATTTAAACTTTCATAGATTCTATCACAGTATGATACAGCTCGTGATACATCGCCCAAAACTCTAACATAAATAAATAAAGCTTGTTCGTGTTTGCCCAATCGTCCAAGAATAACTGCACGCTCCTCTAGCAGCTTATCTTTCGGGAAATGTATTAATACAGTATCGGGAGTGTAAAAAGTGGAGGTTTCGAGAAACTCTAATAATTTTTTTTTATTGTGTTGAGCCATGGGACCATCACCGATTGCTTGTTCCCTATATTGATGCACTAATGCGTTGTGAAATAATGGATTTTTGTCGGCCCAGGTTTTGACCACGTGCTCCAAGTATGGTATAACCAATGATGGATGAGATCGTAACAAATAATCCAAAACTCGAGGCCGAGGAAGAGACTCTACTTCAACCAAGTCTTCTGCAAAAATCTTCGCAAACATAAAAGCATACCAAAACATTATCATTACCTTCAGACCTTCTTCAGGAGCTTCCTTTAGAATCCAGTCTGAGAACTCTAATATTAAGCCCATATTTTCAGCTCCAAGATGTTGTAAATAAGTAATTGTTTTATCAACTGATTTTTCACGCTGCAATAACTCGAGAGCACGCCTGTGCTGACCTTTTGTTTGGTAAAGTATAATTAATTCGTTTAACTTCCCATATTTCTTTAAGGTACGTTCAGTTTCCGCTAAATGACAATGATTTAGTCTTAATAACGGAGCAACCAAAGCATCATTTGTTTGTAGATAACATTTAAGCAATGTCGTATCGATAATCTGAAGCAGTTGTTGTGTAGATTTATTAGAACTGGTTTTTTCGTTTAAATTTCCGCTCGCGTTTACTGTAGGCTAAATCTGTTCGTTAAACAAAAAATAGAACTCGAAGCACTTACCTTAGATTCTGTAGGTAGTTTGTGTCGAACTTCTGTAAGATATTCTATTAAAGCCAACAAACCATCTTCTAATTCTCGTTCTGTTAATTTTTCAGAAACTTCTAAACTTTCGATTCCCCCAGATTGTTGAGGTAATAAATCGGGAAATAGTCTGATTACATCGTACGGATCTGTATCTAATTTGAAAAATTCCTTCATACTTTTTGTAAATTCTTTGCTCGCAAACAAATCATAAGCTAACAAAGTTTGAATTTGATGAATTTTTTCGTTTTTATCATCTTCAGATTCTTTCGATACTTTCTAAAATACGATCAGTTACAAATTTTTTTTCAATTAGGATGACAAATTACAGTTAGAGTGAGAGCCAATTGAAATTGTTTGTCGTTTAAAAGCATTTCGCGTTGTTTCGATATATCGACGGCGTGCAAACACCAAACTTGGCTAACTGAAGCTACATACACTACACTTTGTTTGCAACAACAGATTAACCGGGCTTTCGGTAAATTGTCTAGAGTTTGTACTAGTCCACCTGGTTCTACAGTTTGTACCTGAAAAAGAAAGGATTATTTTTTTATACAAAGAATTAAATGGAAACAGAACCCTTTTAATGTTACATTTTTATTTTTTAATATTTCTTCTATTACCTTATCCTATGTTTTTTCCGGTCTTCCTACGTGTCTCTTCCCTTCGATTTTTGCCTCCCATATTTTCCTCGTTGGTTTTTCTTGTGTCATTCTTAGCATGTACACTCATGAAATTTAAAACTTGGACACCACAATTTCTGTAAACAAAAGTTTGCACATTGTGAAGCGGGCTTAAGGGTATCATTTACAATTCTAACAGCAGGTAGTCTCAGCAGGGGTTATCTTATAGAAGGACTGTAGAATGAATCATTACACTAAGCACGTTTTAGAAAATAGGTAATTTACGTTGCTTACTTAATTTTTTCTTTAAAGAATATATTTGAAGGTATCGCTAATTAAACACCATAGCTCGATTAATTATCGAATCAAAATTTTGTTTAGGAAATGTTTACAAAATAAAATTAGAAATAATTTTGATTTAAAAAACGTCTACAAGCAATAACTTTTAAATTAAATCAAAAAACTAAACATGGTTATTTGGGTTGACTGATTATTACTTATTTTTAAATAAATCTAACCTACTAATTATTGTAAGTTGTGCAAAACCTGCAAAGTATAGGGTCATTATATCCCAATAGTTAATTATCGAATGTTCCAAGAAAATATGTGCAAATAGTAAATGGAATCTACTAACGTAACGTTAAGTCGTTAATTATAGTTACTTAATTATCCTTTCTTAAGATATAGTTCATATTAATATGCTTATTGCAAAGCTTAGTACAATACCTGGACAACAAATCGAGGAACAAACAGAACAACGAACCGAACGGCAATTGGAACATTAATTTGGACGGTGCTACGTACGAATTTTAGAACAGATTCGCAAGTCCTAATTGTTCCACGAACGGTTTGTGGCGTTCCCGCAACTTGTCGGTCATTAAACTCTCTATTCATAATATTTAGTCCTTACAAAATGTATATTGTATGACGTTTCATTTTTTCTGTAGTTAATATAAAAAGTGAAAATAAAAACTAAGGCAATTCTTATTGTCAACGTATATATTTAGTTTTTTGACAAGAATTTATTACATAATTATAATTAAGATACCAAGTTATAGTTTAAAATTAAATGAAAACTTTTTTTTAAATAAAGGTATTACTATATAAATAAATATAAGAAATCAATAATGGGTGTGACCTCCATTATTATTGATACATTCTTGGAGGCGTCTGCTCATTGACGCTATCAAGGTATCAATATAATTAATATTAATCGTTTCCCATGCGGTATCAATGGCTGCAATTAGTGCATTACGGTTTACTGGTATAAAATTTGGCCCTTGTTGTCTTCGGATAACAGCAAGTATTCGAGCCCAAACATTTTCGATAATGTTAAAATCTGGGCTTTTGCTGGCCAGGGTAACAGCTCCAAGTTATTTTTATCCAATTGCGCACAACCCGCGAAGTATGAATAGGGGCGTTGTCCTTTAACAACAAAAATACATTATGAAAATGTTAATTCAACAGATCCCGAACTATTTTTTGGAGAAAGTATAGTGAAATAAGAATACTTACTTGTTGGAAAATATAATCTTCGTCTGGATAAAACACTTCGACTGAAGGTTTCATAATAGTTTCCAAAATATCTAAATACGCAGCAGAATCAAGACGTCCATCGATAGCCCAACAAACTCCTGGACCCCGCGCGCTAACCCAACCCCACACATTCACAGAAAAATAACCACTTCGTTTTTAGGACATATGTGATTATTTTCGTAACGAGTTCCTTCCATTCTAAAAACTTTTAGTGGTCCATCGTTGCGGCTATTGAACGTTTTTTCGTCGCTAAAAATCACTCGATTTCAAAATTCCAAAGGTTCGTTCACATATCGCCTTGCAAATTCAGACGACGTCTCATATTTTCGTCACTGAGAACTTCTTTCGCAGCATCATTATACTTCTTTATTCCCATCTCCTTCCTTTACAATAGAGGACTTATAAACTTTCGAAAATATCTAATTATAAATATTTACACTGCAATTGCGCTTTTTCCTTAATAATTTCTTAGCAATAACATACACGTTCTTGGTTTTAAGTTGTCATAAATTTGATATGATATAAATTTGTGTTTCTAATATTACATCACAAACTAATCTTTATTCGCCAAAAAATTGTTGCTTAAGTTGTAAAGCTTCGTACACACCTGAACAACAAACCGAGCAACAAACATAACAACGAACCGAAAGTCAAACAGAACGACAAACGATCTTTTATGATTTCCACAATCCGAACAACAAACGGAACGTTTGTGCTGTTCCCATAATTATTTTCAGTAGTTTTCAGTTCATATATATTTATTATTGAGAAGAGAAAATTGCGGAAAACAAGAAGATAGTGCCAACCAAATTTTACGCACAAAGAAGAGTAAAAATTATAATTTACTTCGCTTTTTTTTATTTTGGAAATTTCCCGCCCAAATGATGCTAATAGGGACATCATTTTTTTCTTGCATTCTTAAACACTGATTAATTTAAAACATTTTTCTTCTGTCAACTCCATAATATTACCTAAAACACAACAAACCCACAAAAGGGAGGACAAAAATAAATAATTTAATTCTCCCGCATAAGTTTGTTCGCGCGCATTTTCTTTGATGTCGGAGAAAAACCGACAAGTTGCGGGAACGCCGCAAACCGTTCGTGGAACAATCAGGACTTGCGAATCTGTTCTAAAATTCGTACGTAGCACCGTCCAAATTAATGTTCCGATTGCCGTTCGGTTCGTTGTTCTGTTTGTTCCTCGGTTTGTTGTTCAGGTGTGTACGAAGCTTTACAATAAGCATATTAATATGAACTATATCTTATGAAAGGAGAGTTATGTAACTATAATTAACGACTTAACGTTACGTTAGTAGATTCCATTTACTATTTACACATATTTTCTTGGAACATTCGATAATTAACTATCGGGATATGATGACCCCATACTTCGCAGGTTGTGCACAACTTACAATAATTAGTAGGTTAGATTTATTTAAAAATAAGTAATAATCAGTCAACCCAAATAACCATTTTTTTTTTTTATTTCATTTAAAAGTTATTGCTTGTAGACGTTTTTTAAATCAAAATTATTTCTAATTTTATTTTGTAAACATTTCCTAAACAAAATTTTGATTCGATAATTAATCGAGCTATGGTGTTTAATTAGCGATACCTTCAAATATATTCTTTAAAGAAAAAAATTAAGTAAGCAACGTAAATTACCTATTTTCTAAAACGTGCTTAGTGTAATGATTCATTCTACAGTCCTTCTATAAGATAACCCCTGCTGAGACTACCTGCTGTTAGAATTGTAAATTATACCCTTAAGCCCGCTTCACAATGTGCAAACTTTTCTTTACAGAAATTGTGTTGTCCAAGTTTTAAATTTTATGAGTGTACGCTGTGTCCTTTCCTAAACCCCCTCTGACTTTCCTCTAACCTTCATTCTATTGGTGCCCTTTTTTCTCTTTCTATTGTACTTTCGAATACTTTTTCTACCGTAGAAAGCAATAAAATTCGTCTGTAATTGTCGCATACTCTATCTCCTTTTTTTAAATATTGGTAGAATCACTGCTATTCTCCATTCTTTTGGCATAAGTTTCTGTTTCCAAACCATATTTAATAATAAAAGAATAAAAGACATTGGTTCCTATCTCTCCTAAATATTTTATTTGCTCTGGTTTTATTTGGTCGTGCAGCTTTACCATTTTTATCCTTTTAATTGCTTCATTTAGTTCTTCTTTTGTTGCGTTTTCTTTCTCCCCCTTTTTTCTGGTCTTTTCTACTTCTAGCAGCTCTTCAAAGTACTCTTGCCATCTGCTTATTTATCTGTTTTTCTTTTATTATGATGTTTCCTTCCTTATCTTTGATTTGTTTTAGTTGTGTCTCTTTTGTTTTTCTCTGATTTTTTATTACATTATAGAATAATTTGCCATTTTCGTTAAAGTTTGTCTGAATTGATTCACTGAACACTTCCCAGGATTTTTCTTTGCTAGCACTATTTCTTTTTTACTCTTTTCCTAATTTGTTTGTATTCTTCATAATGTTTGTTTTCCCTTGTTTGTAAGTACTTCATCCATTTTTCTTTTTTTTCCTTTACCCACTGTTGTATTTCCTATGTCCACCATGTTGTCTGCTTTTTTGTGTTTCTTATTTTCTTTATTCCACATACCGTTTGTGCTGCTTCATATAAGGCACTTTTAAACTTGTGCTATAATTCTTCAATGTTGTTTTCTTCTTTTTGGATCAACTTTTTCAAAAGACTTTCCGATGTTTGTTCATATTTTTTTGGTATTTTTCCTCTCTTAATTTGTGTATTTTCAAAGTTCCTTTTACCTTTTCATTTTTTTCTGTTACTGATTTCCTTTTTTGTTCTGATTTTTCGTCTTTCTTATTATATCGATCTTTCCTATTACCAGGTAATGGTCACTTCCTATTTCGTAACCACGTTTTACTCTCACGTCTTTGATATTTTTTCTTTCTGTTACAGTGGTTACAATATAATCTATAATGGATTTCTCTTCTCTACTCTTCATTTCTCTAGTAATTTTGTGAATCTCTTTATGTGTGAATATTGTATTCATTATTGATAAATTATTTATTATACAGAAATCTATTAGTCTTGTCCCATTATTGTTCTTCTCCATGTTTTCCATATTTTTTCTATTGTTTTATTATCGTTACCTACTCTTGCATTAAGGTCACCTAGCAAATATATTGGTTCTTCTTGCAGATCATATACCAACTGCATCTCTTCCGAGAATTCGTCTTTGTTTTTGTTTTTTCGTCTTCGTCCGGTCCATAGACAATAACAAGTGAAATCTTCTTTCCGCTTATTTCTAACTTTATTCTTAGTATTCTTTCTGAATATCCTTTCCAATCAATAATTGTTGCTCTTAAATCTTCCCTGATTATACATCCAACTCCAGCCCTCGCTCTTTCTTGTTTCTCGACCCCGCTGTAAATATGTATATGTCCTTTTAGATTTTCTATTCCTTTTCCTTTTCTTTTTGTTTCCGTAACACCTAGTATACTAAGACCTGCTTTTTCAAATTCTTGTATTAGTTCTAATTCCTTCCCATTCAAACTTCTTACATTCCATGTTTCTATCTTCATTGTTTCTTTTTTCTCTATTTTTGTTATTTCTACATTTTTGCCATTTTCGTTGCCCTTGTTTCTGCCTATTTTCGTTGCCATTTTTCCGTCCTTTATATTTTTTATTAGATTTTTGTCATTTGGTCTTGAGCTTCTATTAGTTGTCCGCCTTTTTCGTCTTTCCATTCGTATTAGGTTCCATCAATCTGTATCTTCCTATATCCTATTTTTGTCTTTTTCCTCTGTTATTTTGTTCTTTAGCTATTTTACAAATTGCTGCTTGTACTTTTGTTCTTCATTTGTTAAATCACAATCTATGTAAATTTCTCGTCTTCCTAGTTTGTATTTTTTCTTCAAGATATCTATTTTTGTTCAAACTTTTCTAATTTTACAATTGTTATATTCATATCTTCTTTTCCCACTCGGTATGCTTCTTTAATTTCTATTTTAACTCCTAGTTCTGTTTTTATAAATTCCTTTACTTCCTGCTCCTTGTTTTCTTTTCCAAAATGTTTTCCTTTTATTATTATATTATTTTTCTTTTCTCTCTTCTCTTGTTTCTTTAATTTTTCCCTCATTTTCTCAATTTCTTTTTTCAATTCGTTTTTTTCTTCATTCCATTTCTCTTCCTTCTTTATGGTATCTTCTTTTAGGACTCTTATTTCTTCTCCATATTTTTCAAGTTGTTTATTTATAGTTTCTATGGCTTTGTTTGTGCTGGTTGTATCCACTTTTATCTCTTTCATTTGATCAGATAGGCCTCTTAATAATTTTTCTATATTATCCATGTTAGGTGTATTCTCTTCTTCTTATTGTATCACTTCTTCTTTCTGTAGGTGATCTTGTTACTATCTTGCTTCTTTTGAATGCTGTTTTATCTATTTCTTTTCTGGTTGATTTTCTTGATCTGTTTTTTTTTTGTTTATAAATTCGCTTAATGTTCCGACGCTGTTGGATCTATATCGCGTTTCAGACATTTATTTGGCGCCAGAGAGTTTTCACAGGTCAACGCTTCAGGTAAAATCTCTACCTTAATTAAATTTAATTTCTAATTTCCTAAAGTTATTTACATAAAATACATTTACTTTCACGATTTGTGCTGGTTAGATAAGCGCTGATATCAAATTCTAAACCTTTAACGTATTCACTATCTAAGTTTTCTGTGTAAAACGATTTACTATTCAAAAGTTGTTCAATAATTAATCGTGTTTACTGCTTATTCATTCCTCTTCCCGTGTAAATTTTACTCGTAAAGGCTCACAATTGAGTTATTTTCACGGAGCAATTTTTACGCGTGTACTCAATATACAAAATATCCAAGAAAAATAATTAAAACGATAAAAATCTTTGAACAACAAAAAAACAATATAATGTATGTTTTCTACCTCTAGAAACCTGTTCCTGTATTGTATTAAATAAACGTTTACATGAGTGAAATTTTGGTTTAAAATAAAATTTTAAATTACCTCTACAGTATCCGGTAAAATTCCGATAGTATATGGTTCATCCCAACTTAAAGCTATAGGTATGTCGGACCATCTTAAAGCTTTAGCCTTTTCTGCATCACCTTTCACATTAACGAGAACTGTTTGACTCTCGCGACCTAACGCAAAGATTGTTTCAGATACTTTTGTAATACAAGGATCAATCGATTTGCTGCTACTAGTAGGAAACAAATCTTTCTTTTTGCCATCAAGCTGTAAACCATATCGTTAATAATTGAATAACAAAAACAAAATAACTAATACTTCAAATAAAGAATATTCTCCTCGAAATCCTACACAGAGGGTATCTTGACACCAAGCCAGTGCTCTCGGTACATCTGTTAAAGAAATATCATCAACTAACTTCATAAATTCGTTATTCTTCCAGTAATACAATTGTAGTTTTCTTTTAACAGCAACGCACAACCGTACTGCTACACTTGTTTCTCCAGTCATAGATGTTTGTCTTTGTATGTCCAAAGTAAAGATATTAGCACCTTTAGTTCGAATAGCTTGATGAACAACCGGAAATTGACTACCATTGATGTCGTGAACTTGAATAACATTATCTGCAACTTAAATTAAGCACCTACACATCCTGAACGTAATTATTACCGATTAGACTGACAAGAAGGTGATTCTCAGGAATAACCTCAAGTTGTTGGATTGGTTTCTTACTGAACGCTTTGTTATACCGCATTAATTCTACATCGTACTTATCTTCAGATATCCTTACAACTCGGTACATAAATAAATGCCCCTGCCTTGTACCGACAAGTAGGTTTTCATCTGAAATCGATAATAGTCTTTATGAATTCGCAACAAGCTTGCCGGCCTCACCGTAAGCTGCTATCGATTCAATTTGTACAGTCAATTTAAGAAGCTGGGATACTTGATAAGCTTCATGCATTTCTTGTAATATTTAAAACTTGTAAAAAAAGGTAAGTGTTATTGTTTAGATTGTTTGACAGTAAATTGACGTTTGACAAGGGCGTTTCTTACAGTGTTGCTTTATTTTGAAAAATGTTGCTATAACTTTTTCCGCGTCAATCGTTCTAGTAACGGAATAAAGGTTTGATATCCAGTTGAGAAAACCGTAGCATTCCAAAAATAAACTCATGGAGATAAAATTGCGGACGAAGTAAATTCTAAGAGGAACGTGCATTATAATCGTAATCTATGTATAGAAATTTCCTGCGTCGTATTGAAGCTGAACTTTGAATGTCCGTCGTTTTAATTTATCGATTCGTATGTTCAATTTTCTAATTATAACAAAAATACATGGTATTTACATTATAGAATCACGTAATAATAATCAAATCCCTCAAAACAGATTCTTGCCAATGCTACGGGCACTCATTCCCGAATACTGTTTTTCGCACAAGTTGCGTATGCTATTTTTTGCACGATTTTTTTTCTATAATTGCATTTTCAAATCTCTATTATTGTGACATGCAAATCACGAAATTTAATTAGTAAGCTGTAGTTATACGCAAATGCATATAATGTATACATTTGTCGCATCTAATATCCAGTTGAACTATATTTAATTGTCGAACTTTTATTTGAAGATTTGCATTGTTTTACAACATTTACAACAAATAAAATGTGCGTAAATTGCATTCTCGATATCGAACAATGTAAGTAAATCAACAAATTGTTCATAGAAAGCTTCTAATGTGGAGTGTTTTTTGGTAGTTTTTAAAACACAGTTCGTGATAATAGCGTTTTGGTGCCTGCTTTACGTGCGCTCTTGATTGTTTCATACGTAAAGAGTGCAAAAAATGTTTTACGCAAAATAAAATAAATGAATTTGACGAGGCTATAAAACGCACCCTGAACGATTACGTCAATATCTTTATCGACGCATGCGCAGCTTAGTTTATTCAAAAATGTTATTTTGACTTTCATTGTTTGCTAGTGGCAAACTTCCAAACTAAACATAAATTTAAATAGTTATAAATAACGAGTGCCAAATAAAAAGCTGGACTGGGCAGGCACAAATATAACCTAAAAATTGACAGAAATGAATAAAGCATTTCAACACTTTTGCGATGATGGCGTCGGTGGGGCCAACAAACCTGTATTTACGTTTGAGTCCTTTAATGTATGTAAAAGAGTATTTAAATCCAATTCATGTTTAAAATTACGAATAGCAGGCAAGATTCTAAAAAACTTAACACTGTCTCGATTTCCTCTACTGTCACACTTCAGTACACAAAAAAATGATGGTATTATCATATATTACAATTCAATTAAACCAGAAATACACATCATCTCCCGTGGAATGTTTAAGGCCCAGATGATTCTATATTTGCATATGAAGTTCTCGAAGATGCCGATAGGTGGCGATACGTGTTACATTATTAAAATATTTAAGTTTTCTGTTATTTTCACTCCTAACACTCAATTTAAAATTAAAGATTAATTCAAACAAACTGAATAGTATATCCTAGTAATATTTATACAAATAAAATATTAAAAACTTTAAAAAATCTATTTTTAAATTATTGCGTTGTTCCGTCGTGTGGTAACATTATTTCCGGTATTCATAACATCGATGTTTAGATCGATTTTGCCGGCTATTGCAATATTTCAAACATGGCCGTTTCCACGATGGAGAGAATTGAGAGGTTTTGCAGGGAATTTTTTTGGAAAATTATTGTATCCGAGCAAAATGCCTGTTACAGCGCGCAGCCATCTTTGATGACATATAATAGATTCTGAATCGATATCCATCACGACACTATAATCGTGATATTCAATCAATGACGAAACCGGAAAGGCAACGCATAACGCTATCTATAGGTGACTGAAGAAAACACTAACACGTACAGAGAATCTACTGCTTGTATCTATGGGACGTTCTACATTCCGGGGAGATGATGTATTTCTGATTAAACGTATAAACTATAATAAAATCCTATAGGGATCAGAAAATAATTCGACGTCACCTGGTGATTGACTACAAACACTTTTCATCGACATTAAGTCAGTCATACGTTTGAGGCGTTTGTTAGTTTATTAAGTAAATTGTTTGTTTAATTTTATTAATTCATTTAATTATGAGAAATTCGCATTGTTCAGTGCCACAATAACACGATTTGACAATTTGCGAATGTCAGAGAAAAGGGTTGTAAAGTTAACGCTGCGGCGTTGATATTTTAAATTCTGATCCCTCTATAACTCAATGACAAAACCCATCTTGCAGTAGTCATTTTTAAAGGTCTTTGACAGCTATTTAACAGCACTTCAAATGCCTCATAACTACTTTCTTATAAACATCGAATTCTAACCTAAACTTTCTACCATCTGACTACATTATGTTAAAAAAATTACTAAATATCAAGGAAAATTTCAAGACTTACCCAGTTCAGTTTTTATTTGAACACCCGTTATAAATTAAAATCGTAATACAATACTTCACGCTATATTCACGATAAAGGTTGTGACGTCAAGCCAATGTTTTCGGTATTTGAATAAATGCCGATATTTTTAGTAAATTTTTTTACATAACGAGTAATTGCATATTTTTAAAATTTATATATTTAATTTTAAGACTATTTTGAAAGTTATCACAATATTTCAACGGTTTTTCATTTTTTTTGTAAACATTCCTATAATTAGATCAAACCATTAAAAAAACTAAAACAAAAATTTATATTTTATTTTTTATACTTTGACTAATTTTCTTCATATAAAATTGTTTTAAAAGTAAATTGGAAAGTGCATCAGTGTGTAGTACAAATTTGAAGATATTATTTACCTACTAGTAACCAAAACCATTTAAAAATTGGCCTAATCTAAATAAACCTAAAATTAAAGACGTGAGGTCACTGCTCCAGGTCAGAGGTCAAAGGTCAGGTCAACTTGAGACCTATCGTAAAACATTCCCTTTGACATCCTGAACACTTTGATATATAACATGCCTATGTTTTCCTGGATTTAATATGAGGTCACTGCTCCAGGCCAGAGGTCAAAGGTCAGGTCAACTTATGACCCCGCTTAAGATCAGCGCCTGGACCTCCTAAACAATTTGACGTATCGATCTCCGAAATCGGTTCAGTGGTTTCAGAGGAGAAGACGAACAGACAGACAGACAGACAAACCGGGCCACGATTTTATGTGTATAGATTAGTCCAGGGAAAATGTCATTTGAGTGGAAATTAATCGCGTAAACCAAAAAAAAACCGCTTAGGTTCGTAGGGGGTCCTATGGTAACTATATATTTGAGTTTTTGCAATCTCGACCCCCTCAGAACCATCATAATCGCAAAAAGGATTAAATTCATTTGATGGGCTATAACTAACGATGTCGTGCTTGTATAAGCGTACCAAAGTGATCGTTTTGCTGCGGATTTTGCACCTTATAATTTTAGTCCTTTGACCAAACTCGAAAAACCGATATTTCGAGATATAAGTTCAAAAATGGGTTTTTCATAAACAAAAGGATTTGTTTGGATTGGCGGAAATGCACGAGTCCAGGAGTTTCTGAAAGGCACTCATTCTGTTAATCTTTCGACGCCCGACATTTTTGGTGTCACAACACGAATTAATTGAACTGACATTTTCCGAAGAGGTGTCGCTAAGAGAAAATTTTTGAAATTTTTGCTTTTCCGAGCCAATAAACGACAGAGTACAACTCAACGCACCAGATTGCTCATTTTTTGCGGGCAACGATTTTGGTTCTATTCCGCAATACACCAAATACCTCCGTTACCATAGCAGCTATAAAAAAATGTTTTAGACAAAAATTGATCAAACCAAACCTGTCAATTCTTTTTTACTATTGCAACAAATTTAGTATAGGTTGTTCACTAAAGTCGTGGTGGAATAAATGTTTTATTTTTCTAATAGAACACCCTGTAGGTATATAGCAGGGATTTTTAGTTTATATGGTTAATTATACATAGTTTTTATTAGACATCTACTAAACTTGAGTTTTGAGGTATTTGCATATTTAGTAAAAAACATGCAGTGTGCTAATGAACAAAAACCAGAAATTTTATTACAATAAACTAACATTTCTTATGAAATGGAACACTCTGGAACATGTTGCTATTATCATATTTGGTGTTGACTATCTCTTAACGTATGTTAAAACAAATTATAACAAAAAGATCTTTTAAAATGTCTTATGAAACTTGTGTACAATTAACCATAGAAATTAAATATCCACCTATATACAGGGTGTTCTATTTGAAAAAAAAAGCGTTAATCCACCACCACTTTTGTGACCACCCTATACCGAATATGTAGCAAAAAAAGAGTAACAGGTTTGATCGATCTTTGTCTAAAAATTTTTTTAATGGTTGCTATGATAACGAAGAGATTTGCTGTAGCATTGAATCTCTGGGACACACTGTTTATTAATAACAAAAGGCATGGGAGGAAGTACAAGACGTAAGAGGTGCAGAAATCAATAGTGATCTTTTCCTACACAACAAATATAAAAACACAGCATTTTTTCTCAAAAAATAAAATAAACGTCTACGCTTACTGCTCCTACTAACGTTCCTAGGTCGGGACGAAACAAGGTACTCGCGCGCACACGTTCCTTTTTAAATGAGTTAAAATGAAACAGAAAATGAAAATAACATTTTAGAAAAATAGTCTATACAAAAGTTATAGACAATTAAATTTCCAATAAGTTTTTTTCATAATTTTTTTTGTATAATTAATATTGGCGAAGATATTGTTCAAACAATTAGTGTCACGTGATAGTTATATCTCAGTAATTACTTATCGGATCAAAAAATAGTTTGAAGTTATGTACACTTAAATTATAAACAACTTATATTTAAAAATAAACGTGTAAAATACTTAAATGTTTTGAAAATATTCCAAAATTTCGAAAATCTATTTAGGTTAACCATTATTTTGGCTTGGTAGAAGAAGAAGTAGAGAAAGACCTACCAGACATTATGATGATATAAAGAAGATTGCCGGATGGAAATGAACAAACGAAGCACAGAACAGGAACAAATTGAAAATGGAAAGAGCACAAAAAAATAGGTAATATTTTCGAACTTGTACCACACTGATGCAATTTTACGATTAACTTTTAAAAAAATTTCAAATGAAAAAAATTAGTCTAAAGTATAAAAATGTGTGAATTCTTAATTTGTGTTTGATTGGTAACAGTTTCGTTAATTAAACTGTAAATTGAAATTGTTTTTTCAGTTTTATCTTTAATATTATTTGATCTCATATAATTTTGTTTTACATAAATCAAAACAATGGATATTCTTGAGTTTAAAATTTTCGATAATTAAAACAAAAAGTGCAGCTTCGATACAACGTAATGCAGATGCTTAATTGCAACGATTCGAATGTTAACAGTCCAAGCAACTTTGACTGAGTCGGTGGTTCTTTAAATACATTAAACTATAATTACATATAACTACACAATATAGCAATGAAAACCTGAACCATCTCCCACGCACTGCCGTAATTTAAACTATTGCCGAGTCCAGTGGCGGCTTGTCCATATGGTCATTTGGTCAATGACCTCCCAAAAATTTTGACAGTATATAAAAAATATTCATTATTACGTGTTTTATTAAAATAGGTAATTAAGTCGCAAGTACAATAACTTAAAATTTATCGGCCGTCGTTCGTAATTCATCCTCTTCAACCTTGGGCTGGCGGTGCGAATTGTCCTCATTGAATTAGATCTACCCGGAAAAACTCAAAAACGTGCAGCGCCCGAATAAACGCGAACGTCCGAAACAATAATCAACTTTGGGTCATGAGCCGGATCCCGCAGTTTACGTTGACTCCGTATAGGGTGTACAACTACGCTCGATTTTTGATTCGATTTTCGCGTGTTTTAAATCAATTTAAGAATTTATATTGATATGTTTTACTGTTGTTGTGTTGTTTTGTAAAAATACTATTTTTGATTCGCGTGTGCATGCGCTATAATAGAAAATGTCGGTAGTGCAGAAAATTAAACAACTAAAAAGTGCTAACAAACTTAATTTTACAAAATTAGTTGAGTTCAAGGCAAATGGTCGTCCTTTGCCAGAACTAAGTTTACGACAGACTAGCAAAGACAAAATAAAGATGTTCATCGAAACTTTCGCAAGGTAATGTACGATTTAGCTAACTGAATATGTGATTGTGAAGTATCAAATTTATTTTACTGTTTTGTTTGTTTATTATTTTCTAAAGACTCTCAGACTCGATAAGTCCAAATCGTCAGAGATTTAAAACATTTAAAAGAGGAAATAAAAAACATGTTTCGTCTGCAGAACACATGAAATGCTCGGTAAATTTTGCAACCGTAGGAAATGTTGATATTCGTACACAGCTAGACAATGCTTATAGAAAATCCCTTAGAGATTTTAATGAGAATGTTTCGAAAAATTGCTATATTTTGAATAAAATTGTAGATTGTATAAAATTTTGCGGTGCATTTGAGTTATTTATATTTTTTAAGTATGCCTATTTTTAAATTAATTTTGACCTCCCAGTATGATTGACCACGAGCCGCCACTGTTGCCGACAACGAACGTGAAAACCGAATCTTTCTAGTATGTGTTACCAACAGTGTAGCCATTGATTATAAAGTTACTTGTGTAACTCTTTACAGCGACTTTATTAGACAGTGGCGACACAGAGGTGTTCAGTACGCAATTAAATGCCGACTTTGCATTTGTTTATTTATTTATTTATTTATTTATTTTTATTTATTTTTACTTTATTTTCCTACAGGTTACCCCAATTACAGGAAATTATTCACTGGTATATAGTAGGTACAAAATATTAAAATTAACATGACTAACAACAACAATAAGTAATTAATAATTAGCTATTAAATAATAATACAAAACTGAATTTTATACACTCCAAAATAAAAAGAAAAACTCGTGTTTTAGTCAAATTTTCAAAGCTTTCGAGTTGTTTTTATATATTTTGACTGATTTGTGACTATTTTTAAGTATTAAAGAGTTACAATAGTGTGCTACATGATTTTTGTAAGGGTAAGATATTCAAATCTCGACACATCATTGCGGATTAAAGGCCTCGTGTCGCCACTGTCCAAATAAAGTCACTGTATAATTCTTCTTCCTCTTGTAAAGCCATCTCACGGAGGAAGCATGAACTACGTTTGGTGGGTGACTGTGCTAAGCAAATCGGTTTAACTTAAGTGATAAAAATTCTACACTATTCTGTTTCAGTTTACAAATTGCGAACACAAATATTGAAAAAATTCACTTGTTCCTAAAAATGATTGCAACATTTTTATTGGTAATAATTAGTGGTTCCGTGTTTACCGTTCCTTAACGACACATTTAACGAATTTTTTGATAACGTAATAAAAAAAAAGTCGAATTTTTAGTCAAAATCGGTAGATCCAACAAAAAATCTGTAGAGCTGGCACAGTCACGTGACGCGTGGAAAAATAAAAACTATTTGAATTCAGCATTTGAAATGATTAAATTTATGTTCCGGCCTGTCACTCTTAACCCAAAATACATGTCAACTGTCACTGTTAACCTATAATTTTGTATATCCCCCACATTTTTTTTTTTTTTTTTTTTTTTTTTTTTTAATTAAAATTTGGTTTTTTGTTAAATTTGTAATAATTAATAAAAAAAAAAAAAAATAAAAATTTTTTTTAGTTAATTTTAAGTTTATTGATTAAGGGTTATAATAAATAATAATAAATATTATTTTAAAAAAAAAAAAAAAAATTTTTTTTTTTTTTTTTTTTTTTTTTTTTTTTTTTTTTCCCTACTTCCACTTACAAATTTCCGCTTGTCAAGTGATATTTATTTTGTCGTCCTTCAGTGCTCTCTTTCTAGCTTATTCCGGCTTCATTTTTCCGTTATAATGCGGAATATACAGTTTTATATTTTATATTAGATTATTTTTAATCGTGTGTATTTTTTTAAATTTTTTTTTTTTTCTTTATTTTTTTTTTTTTTTTTTTTTTTTTTTTTTTTTTTTTTTTTTTTTATTTTTTTTTTTTTTATTTTTTTTTTTTTTTAAAAAAAAAAATATATTAATTTAATTATTTTTTTTTTTTTTTTTTTTTTTTTTTTTTTTGAGTGTATTAAAAATTCATAATTTATAAAAAAAAAAAAAAAAAAAAAAAAAAAAAAAAAAAAAAAAAAAAAAAAAAAAAAAAAAAAAAAAAAAAAAAAAAAAAAAAAAATTAAAAAAAAAAAAAAAAAAAAAAAAAAATTAAAAAAATAATTAAAAAAAAACCCTAATTTAAAGGTTTTTCCCCCATATTGCAAGCAATTGAATTTAGCGGTTTGTAGGACGCCCTATGCAATTTTCCTAGGACAGTCAATTTTTATTTTCCCATCTTTTAGTATAAATCAACCTTTTCTATCTCCACCAGTGGCGGCGCAGCAGGGGGCTACTTGAATATTTTAAATGGCAATGGGGGTCAAAAGTTACATTTTCGGAAAGACCATTTCATCCTCTATGCAGCAATGTAAGCATCTTCAACACCGGTCGATTAGAACAGAAAAATTAAAAAAAAATACTTTGATTATTTTTCAGCATTAATATTAATGTCTGCTTGTATTTTCTATTAATAATAATCGAAACATGCAATAGTTTTCTGAAAGTATCATCCAAATTTTTCTTTAGGTCATTTCTTTAGGTATAAATTATACATTTGTATCTCAACCAGTGGCGGCGTATCGTGCGGCAATTTGAAAAATTTGAAAGACAATAAAGACAAAAGGTTGTTCTAATCGCCCAATTTTAGAAACAATTACATTGCTAAATAGAAGATGAAAAAATCTTTCCGCAAATATAACTTTTGACTACTAGTACCATTTAAAATTTTTAAATTGCCTTCCGTTGCACCGCCACTGGTTGTGATAGAAATGTATCATTTATGTGAATAGGTGGGGATTTGTGTAATGCTTTCAGGGAACTGTTGTTTGCGTCGATTTATTAATAAAAAAAAATGCAACCAGAAATTATTAGTGTAGAAAAAGTATTAAAAGGTTACTTTTTTCCTGTTCTAATCGACCGATGGTCTTTCCGGAAATTTAACTTTTGCCCCCTGTTGCGCCGCCACTGGTGGAGAAAGGGTTGATTTATACCAAAAGATGGGATTTAAAAATAAAAACTGAGCTGTCGGAGGAAAATTGCACAAAAATAAGGATACAAGTTTAATGAATTTTATTCCATACTTAACACTCACACTGTATATCTATAAGATAGCGTTACTCGTCTAGTAACTTACATCAAGTTTGAGGTCGTCCTTCAGTGCTCTCTCTCTAGCATTCCGGCTTCCTTTTTCGGTATAAAGCCACAGAAAAGTAACTCGAATATAGAGTTATCATACTCGTTTAAATACTTATATCATTTGTTTATAAGTCTGAGTTTAGTACACACAGAAGTTTCAGAGCATCTGATATGCTACCTTTCATTAACGATTTTTTTTTAATTACAAAAGATACAATGCAATATTTGTATTTATTAACTTAAATAATTTAACAATAAGAATTGAATTTACGTTATGTTTTGATTATATTTAAAAAAATTTTTGATAATTAAATCTAAAAAATTTCAAATACGTCCCTGATCAAATCAAAGAATAATGGCGTAAAACGTTATAGGTTACAACTGCATTATAAACTAAACCGGAAAAATGTTGATTTTGAATTAAATAAAATAATCTTAGGTGTTTAACTACAGACATGGACGGTTGCGATTCCGAGAATTCGCAATTAAACGAAGCTACCGCATTAACCACCACCTTGAACACAAACACTGATAATGTAGTTGGTGATGATGCTATTAGCAGTACCACTTCAGATAAGTTCATAGAACATGCCAGTTCTAGTAGCAACTGTGATGCTGAAGCTGATTTTTTAGAGGCCGAATTGAAAATGTCGAATGTTCAGAGCGAGAAAATTACGGAGAATGTCGAAGATATAGTGCAAGATTTAGAGAATCTGTTAGGTGAATCTGCTGATAGTTTTCGTTTCGAGAATAGTAGGAACGAATCGTGTACAGAAATTAACAGTACTCAAGAGTTACAAAATGAAAAATTGTACGACAACTTTCAAAATGAATTGGGACCGAATTTGTCTTCGGAAGAGGTTAGTTCCGTTTTACAAGTTCCAAACGAAGTGATAACAGAATCTCAGGATGCCATTGAGAAAGAAGTTGGTGAAAGTAGTGAATGTGTACCAAGTAATTTAGAAGCGCAAGGTTACGCTTCAGAATCTGTCGATGTTGATGTACCAGGAATTATTGATAGTAACATTGTTAATAGTCAAAACGCATCTGAAGCTGTAGCTGAATTTTCCGAAGTTTCTGATATTACGGATACTTCAGATAGTGTTATTCCAAGAGCAATTGAGAATGAAGTTTCTCAAACAGTTACAGATGCCTTTGTAGTTGATAGTACGGAAAAAATTATAGAAGATGACCTACAACCCGACACCGAAGAAGCCCCAATGTGTCAAAACGAGGAGCCAAATGCAGAGGGTACTAACTTAGTTTCGGTTGAAAATTTAGATACTTTAGTAACCGAAAATGTAGTTTGTGAAAGTACAGAACGAATTGAGGAGTTGATACCTGATACCTCAGTGACATTAGAACCACTACCTCAAGAATCCGAATTAAGACAACCGTTAACAGTTGAAGTCGAAGAACCCAATAAAAAAGACTCCAAACCCGAAGAAACTGAACGAGCACCTTTAAAAATGACAATCACAAAAACAGAAAACGTACATTCCATATTAAAAATTTATGATCCGACCGAAGTGAATACCATTCCAGAATTACCTGTTCAAGAAAAACTCCCATCTCCAAAACCGCACGAAGAAAATACACTGAGTCCTCTGAAAATTACAATTCAAAATATAAGAAACGATTCACCAGTGTGCGTTAGTCCATCAATCAAACAAACTGGAGAAACTTACAGTCCTAAAATTACAATAAAACCAATTGTAAAACCAGACCACGGAGAAAGCATATTAAAATCAGTCTTAGAAGACAAACTAACTCTGCCCGATCACGCAAATACAAGAAAAATACTTCAAACACATCTAGAGAGACACAGTCCAAAGTCCACGGAATTCACCCCGAAAGACGAAAAACCTGTAAAACTAACAATAAAACCCATCTTTAAAGGTACTGAAGATCAACCATACGTTCATAGTCCGAAAATTACTATCAAACCAATTATAAAACCGCCCAATCAAAGCATGGATGAAGAAAGACCAGCCAGGATTGTAATAAAACCTATTCCGAAAGAAGAATCCGAAATACATTACGAAGAAAGACACAGTCCGAAAGTTACAATCAAACCTATTCGTAAACCAGAAGAAAGTCACATGACTAAAATTACGTTAAAATCAATTTTGCATGATGAAACCGATGAGCAAAAGCATAATCCAAAAATAACCATTAAACCCATAATGAAGCCTTCAGAAGATGAGAATCAAAGAAAAATTACAGTGAAACCTGTTGTAAAACCTGAAGAAGGTCGTCACAGTCCGAAGATAACTATAAAACCAATTCCGAAACCTGATTTTGAAGACCGGCATACAAAAATAACTATAAAACCGTTAGCAAAATCTGAAATGGACTCTACCGAGGGAAGGCACAGTCCTAAAGTTACAATAAAACCGATAAAACCACCGGAAGACATACAAATATGTGTGGACGAACATACTTCTAAGTTGATTATAAAACCGATCCTTCCTGTACATAGATTTGAAGACCTAGAGGAAAAGGCTCCTAGAATAACTATAAAGCCGGTTTTAAAACCGGCAAGTGAAGAATATACAAACGAACCAGGTTCAAGTCCTCGAATTACTATTAAGCCAATTATGAAACCTCACGATTCTTACGATCTAGAAGATTCTCCACCTTTTAAACTAAATATTAAACCTATACCCAGACCAGTTGATTCTAGCCCAAAAATTACAATCAAACCTGTTCCTAAACAAGAGCATTTACCTCCGATGGAACTTATTGACTTCGAGGACCAAATCAAACAGGAAAGAATCGTTTTGAAGATTCCGAAAAACAGAAAAAACGATAGCGAACGTGTTAATAAAATTAAAGTGAAGTTGTCTAAAGATCAGGGAATTGCTCAAATTCTCCCAGTGAAACGACTATCGACAGGAGTAGTTGATTCTTCTGAGCCGAAATATATAAAAACTGAGGTGGGTTCAGATTTATCTATTAGTGTTGTGCCAGAAGCGGGGCTTTCAGAAGCTAGCTGCTCTGAAATCAAAATGGAAAAGGTTGACATCGAAGACGATATTGGGGATCCTTTATCAGAAATCCCGGTGTTCGAGATTACTCTCGAATCTGCCATGCCGAAGGCTATTCCACCGCCGGCGATTAGTAAGTAATGTTTTTTGTAATTTTTTAAAAAAATATTTTAATCATTATAGCTATTCCTCCTGCGCCGAGGAAACGTGGTAGACCTAGGAAGGTGCCGTTGGAGGTGAGGGAAGAGTTTAAGGATCCTAAAGAAGAAAAAACGATTGAGATCATCGAGTCTACGAGACCTAAGAGGAGTTGTCGTGGTCCTTCGGTTAGAGCGACCTTGTATTCGACCGCGGCGACCTAGAGGGAGTTCGACGCGTGGTAGAGTAGGGAGGCCTCCGGGTTCAAAAAGTAAAAAGGTAGTTATTGCCCATTTATTTAATTCTTATTTTTGTACTATTTTAAGAGATTCGTTTTCTGTGTAAATTCTTCTTATCTATATTATCTGTAGTTCAGTCATCATCTTTGTTTATACGCAACATGGGAAGTTAAAGTCTTATTTGTTCACTCAGTAGTATTTGGAAAATTTCATTTGATGTAGGTCAAAGAGGTGTGATTTAATGAGTTGAAATACATCTGTAGTACAACAATATTTATTAATTTCTGTCGTATTTATCTGTTTTTTTTTCATTATTATGTTTACTATCTTTTGATTCTAAAGTTAAAAATCATATAAGATTGCGTATGACTCATTCTGGACAACTGTAAGTTAATTTTCGTAAACATGCCGTATCGTCTTTTTATACAGGTTTCTGTATTACCGATAACATGTAATTATAGTAAATTTAATCAGATGTCGCTCATTTTATTTAATTTTCTGTATTAATTTCTAAAAATTATGCGGACACTATGAGTTTTTCGCCGCGAAGTTTAAAAGATCTGCGGCATAATGTCGCACTGCAATATTATACCTAATAGTTTTAAATTGTATTGCGCGAACTTAGCGGCAAAGTCGCGGCGAAAAGTGTTTGATACAATACTGCAGTGTGACATTGTGCGCAGCGCTTTGGGACCGCGCGGGGAAAAACTCGTAACGCGCTTGGTCTTAACCAGTATTACTACATATGTATACTTGAGTGGTTAGGGTTTAGATTTTTTGAGGTTTTCTTAAACTTCGAAGCAAATGCTTTGACAAGATGATCTAACCGGCGTACAGCGAATCTCGGGTTATTGGCATCCCGACCTGACTTCTAGAGCTATAACCTAGACCTGTAGAGTTGCGACTAAACATTTTTACTTATTAGTCAATTTTTAGTTAATTAATGCAATATGTCCTAAATTTATCTTCGTCTATGTAATGTGCACAAGAGATGATACTCTTTCACTTTTTCTTGTGCTTCTTTGCCTCTTGCTTGCCATTACTCCAACTCCAATTTATAGGATATATTCAATAAGTACTCGAAGCATCGGAGATGAGCATGTAAAATTTAAATGCCAAATTTGTATGTGTCTTTGCTACATGCTCTTTTCTTGATATTTTGTGAGTCGTTCATATGTACGGGTGTGGTTTTACAAACGTTACACGCTTGTGTACTTTTAGTTTCTGTTAAAATATTCACTGTCTTGCCATCTACCATTGTGCAAATAGAAATATGTTTAAAATGTAGCGTTCTGTCTCCTAGAACAATGGTTGTGGGCTGCAACTGCGCGCAGTCTCGTCGTATGCTTCTTTAGTGTTTTGATCATTTTCTTTTTTTAATTTAAATGAAATTGGACGACAGTATCTCGTGGAAGAGGGAGTTAAGTTTTTCCAATAAATTACTTTGCTTCTTTCTCTCATTTCCGACAATTCCAGAGGCACAATCCTACATAATATTATATTGGAGTCAGTGTACACAGAAAAATTTTGCTTGTATATACTGTGCCCTCCACTACCGTCTAGGCCCCACTTATAATAGACTTCCAGGGTGTCCTTATTGTCGTCTATGTTTGATAAAATGATTCATTCTCAGTAAGTGTCAAATTCAACGGATAACACTTCTCTTTTGCCTCTGTCACCACATGGTAAGAGGGATATATATCAGCAGCTCTTTTTTTTGCACCTAGACGCATCGTCCCATATTCCTTTTTGGTTAAATTAAGGTCCACTATGAGACCTAAAGCTTCTTCAGCACTATACTGCACAACATTTACAGAATACGATGAATGAGCTTGTTCCATTTTTTTTCAACCTCTTCGGTGATGAACTTAACGCAAGTTTTAAAACATGAGCTATCTTTCTTTTTCCCGATTTCACCAGACTAGTTTCAGTCGCTAAACAAAGTTTTTCAGGGGTAAGATTCGACACTAGTGACTTGAGTTTCCTCTTTTTGCTGCGTTCAGAACTGGTTTCAAACGATTTTCTTGGTCTACCTCGCTTTTTTTCCGAATAAGTAGATTGTTGTGTAGTCGTTAATTGTATCTCAGGGAGATTAAATCCTTTACTAAGCCAATTGGCATTCTTATGATTAAACTGGTTAAACATATATTTACATTCACGCCATCTAGCAAAAAGTTTTGTTACAAACACTTTAACGGCCACTTTTAACTCTTTTAACAAAGTTTGAGATGGGTCAACTATAGTAAACTTGTCTACTATGTATTCTATTAATCGTTCATTACACTTGGATGACGAAAAACCAAAAAAATCTTCATTTCTTAACAATATAAACAGCTCATTTCTACATAATTTCCTCAGTTGCGAAAAGAGCTCAATTTAACAAACGGGTACACATGGGGACGGGTTCTTTGCTTATTTTAAATTCTGCTGTAGTTTCTAAAAAAGTATAGCATATAACGGTACTGTGTGGAACTTTTATTAAACGTCAGTAAACTCAAAATAATTTAAAAAATTTTGTACTAAATTAGTCTTTGACGTAAAATTATATTACTGCTAGATTTACAAAAAAATAAAAAATAATCAATAATAATCAATTCACACCTGACAGTTCCCTCTCCATCCTAAAAACGCAATGTATTAAACACGGGCTCATAAAATACGCGTGATTACTCGGTAAATGTTTCGGCGCAAATGACTCACGTTTTCCGCGCGAGAACAAAAGAGCACAAAGCTTGCTCGTACATGGTTTTGTGTTGCTTTAGTGAGCTTTATTGCCTTATGATTGTATTGTTAGTTTATTGAAGAAACTAAATAAAATAATTTTTTTATGTTTCTATACATCTCAAAATTATATTATTGTCATCGTAAATTGGCAATCTGGCCCTGTGTGCGTCGGTTCGAATCCTCCCCGAGACGATATTTTTTCTTTATTAAATTAAAAACCAAAAAGAATATTTTCTAATAGACATTTTACCACTTAATTATTCAATTCAATATTTATTTTGTCTTTAATTTTACAATTTATAACAAAAGATTCGGTTTATAAACTAAACTAGACCATAAAATAGAAAAAATAAATAACTTAATATTCCACTAAATTATAACCCAACATCTCCTCTCCTCCATCACTTTCCTCCTCTCCACCACCTCCCTCATCCATTGTTTTCCTTCCCCTTCTCTCCTGGTAGTAACTTCCATTCCTTTTCCTCGTGTCTTGTTTCCCTACATCCCTCTTTTATATGTATTATATTTTCCCATTCACAACCTGCATAATCTCTCCTCATCACTCATCCAATATTTATTTTCATTTTCTTCGTTTCCCATTCTGAATCTTGCAATCATTCTTATTTTATTCATTCCTTTTCCTTCTGTTATGTACTTTGGTGTCTTGTGTGTCATTATTTTATGTATTTCTCGTTATATTTTCCTTCCTTTATTTTTGCACTTCTTTCCTGCTTCTGTGTATCTTTATCTCTTGCGATTATTTCTTCCTCCATCTTTCTCCCCTTCTCTCTTAATCTTTTTATCTCTTCTCTCGCGTATCCCACTCTTTCATAGTATTTTCTTCTTTCTTCTTTCCCATATTTTACCTTCTGTGCCTCGACATTCATATAGTATTTTATTTTCCTTCCTACTTCCCATTTTTTCTTCAGACCTTACTGCAATTCTTCCTGCTTGTATCCTGATTTTTTCTATTTCTAACTCTTCTTCCACTATATACCCTGGTGTCTTCTTCTCTAGGCCTAACGTGGCTCCAGTATTTCTCCTGTATCTTCAAGTTCTTGCCATTCCCTCCAACCCCAAATCTCCGCTCCATACAGTAGCACACTTCTTACCAACTTTTCAAACATCCATCTCCTTTTCTCTATATCTTTACCAAATATCCTTTCCCCTAACCCCCATACTTGTCCTACTATTTTCCTTTCATTTTCACTCTTTTATATGGTCTCCATCTTTGTTATCATATCTGATGTTGTAACCTAAGTATCTATACTTGTCTACTCTCTCTACCTCCTCCTCCCCCCACCACCATTTCACTTCTTTCTTTTTTAAATTCCATAATTTTTGTTTTCCCGACATTTGCTGCTAGTTTTTTCTTTTCCAGATATTTCTTCGTGAATTTAACTACTCCTCTCATCTCTTCTTCATTTCTCGCTATTGCCACAATGTCATCCGCGTATGCTGAAACCCATATCCTTTTCCTTCCTACTACTATTCCTCCTACTTGATTTTTTCCATTTTCTCCTCCAGATCACTAATATATTTCGAAAATAAGCTTGGACTTGCATATTGTCTATCGTTCCTCTTCCTTTCCTAAATCCTGCTTACCAATCTGGTATTATATTCTTTTCTTCATTTCTTTTCCAATTTCTATTTCCGCATATATCGTATAGCCCACATTCATTATACTCACTCCTCTATAGTTGTTCGCTTCCTTCCTATCTTCCCCCTTGTAAATTGGGCATATTATTGCTTCTCTCCATTTTTCTGGTAACCCTTCTCCTTTCCATATTCTTTCGCATACTTCTCCTAATTTTTCTCATTCCTTCTCCAATGTACTTCCATTGTTCTCCTTGTATTCCATCCGTCCCTTCTGCGTTTCCTATTTTACTTTATTTATTGCTCTCTCCATTTCTTCTTTTCCTATTCCACCCTCTCTGGGTCTTATCCTTTTTCTCTAATTTCTTCATTTCTTGTTTTTTTTTTCACTCACTCCTACTAGCTTCTTACAGTGTTCTTCCCATTTGTTCCCATCTATATTTGCTTCCGTCCTTTCTCCTTTTTTCCTCTTTTTATTAATGAATTCCATGCCTGTCCTTCATTTTTAATTTCTGTAATCTTTATCTCGGTTTGTTTTTATGCCCTTCTTTATTTTTGCACATATTCTCTTGAAATTTACTTTAACCTTCTGTATTCATCTATCTCTATCTTTCCTTTTTACCATTTCCTTCTTCCTTTTCTGAATTCTTGTTTCCCCTTCTCGCATTCTTCGTTCCACCAATCTTTTCTTTTCCCTAACTCTTGTTTTCTTAATCTATACTTTCTCTTCTCTGTTGCCATTTCCATCCTGGCTGTAATTCTCTCCATCTCTTCCTCCACCTCTCCTTTAGTATTTACCTCCTCTTTCATTTCTCTTTATATCTTTTATACTCTCTTTAGTCCATACTTTCTTTTCTCTCCATACCTCTTCTTGTTCTTGTACTTCTTTCTCCCCCTCTTCCAGCATGACTACTTCTAGCGGCTGATTGTCCGATTCTATCTCCTCTCCTATTTTTAGTAATTCTATGTCCTCCTTACTTTTTTCGTTTATAATCACATAATCTATTACTGACTGGCCTCTTTCTCCTACATATGTAAATTCCCCCTTTCCTTCTTCTAAATTTCCGTTCATTATCATTATTCCTCCCTCCTCTCCTATCCTAGCATTCAAATCTCCTCTTATAATCAACTTGTCTTCATTCCTTTCTTCTATTGCCTTTTCTGTAATTGCTTTCGTTGTGTCCATTTTCTTTTCATATATCGTAAGAATATTATATTTTTCCCCTTTTTCCGTCTTTACTCTGATTTTGATCATCCCATCTACATTTTCTTCTTTCATTTCCTTTTCTATTTCCCATTGTTTTCTTACCCCTACTATTAGTCTTCCTTTCGCCCTAACCTTCTTCTCTTTTCCATGTACTCCATTCTGTTTCGTCCATCCAAGTTTCTACTAAACCTACCATTTTGCCCCCCCTTCTCAATTAATTATAATTAACATAAATGGTTTTATACCAGATGTCCCAAAAGAGTGTTAACATGGGATTGAAATATTAACATGTAAAATCCTATGGCTAATGTTAAATGAAAAGCTTTGTACAACAATCACGTGACAATAATTGTAACAATATCGCGCATGTTGGTACTGAGGTTAAATTTGGTCACTGCTGCGAAGCAGGCTTTGATCTCATCTGCTAGAATGCCTCTTGAAATAATGGGCAAGGTTTGACAGAAATCACCAGAAAGCACTATGGTCTCTCCACTCTTCAATTTTTTGTTCTCTCTAAAATTTTACAATGTTTTGTTCAGAGCGTTTGATGCATTTCCGTGACTCATGGTTTCCTCATCTCATACAATCAACTCTTTCTGAGGGTACTTAGGACTGATATGTTATCTGTGGCATTCGGCGTAACCAAGTTCAGTGGCAGCTTGAATGTGATATGGACAGTTGGTCCACCAGCCAATAAGGTTGCTGCAGTTCCTGAAGATGGTATTGCTAGAGCAATGTATTTTTCTTTGCGCACAAAAGCCAAGAGGATATTTAAAATGAATGTCTTTCCAGTTCTACCCGGAGCATCCAAAAACACAACACCTCCAGTTCCACTTGTGAGCATAGCAATAATATCATCAAAGACTCTTCTTCTTGTCTAACATCTATGTTATAGCTGGTCTCACGCAGGACATCTTTGGTCAAAGTATCAGCTTGGTTTTGTACAGGATTGGGTAGCTCATTAGAAGTTCAATTTGTTGCCAGTCATCAACTGCACTTTGTCTGAGCAGAATCTGGTTGAACAGGACATTGGAGTAGCCAATATTAATTCTAGAGTTCTGTACTCTTGCTTGATATAGTAAATCTTCAGTTATTTTTTTCTTGTCCTCATCCTACAGTTAGTCAGAGCTGTTCAGATTGCGATTGGAGAGCAAGATTACACAGTTGGGTTGGTTGTCTTGATAGTTCTGCCGCTTGCATCGATTGAGTCATCTTCCAAAAGTGTGAGCTCCATACATGCTTCAACAAATGTGATGCATTCCTTCACTGCAGTCAGATCTCCATGAGCATCAGTTGTCTAGATCAGCTTTAGTTCATCAAAGGAGGTTGGCCCATGAATGTGATGCAGTAGGAGACGAAGATAAAAGCTTCTCTGTTGTTTGGGTGTACAGTGTACACACGTCCATGAAAAAAAAAAGTTTTTCATGTGGATGATTTTCTTTCGAGGGGTCCATATTGCATTTCCCTATATGAAGTGTCTTGGCACCTCTACAGTACAGCAGTGTTTTAGGATGGGGGTCAGTCTTGTATAAGTTAAAGAATCCTGTCAAGAGTAGTTGAAGGGTTTTGGCAGCAATTTTGTTTGCCCAGATCGAAAAAACATCATCTGACTCTCCTCAAGGTGCACTGACAAGTAAACAACAGTGGAATGTAGTTCATGAATTAGAAAGTTGAACAGACTTCAGCAGGCTACTGCTGGAAGCATCTAGCCTGTTGATAGGTAGTAACTTCATTAAGTCTTCTTTGATCTTGACCCACTACCGCAATTATGGCCACATCACTGCCTTTAATAACATACTTAATGCTCTTGATGGAATTGCGGAATTCAACATTGATGTGCTCAGTATCGCAAAACCCAACTATTGTCAACTGTAAGCATGGTCCCCGGTATTTCTCTATTACAAACATATGTCATGGCATCTTGGCAGTACTCGTGCATGTAGCGTGGCCCTCTAGTGAAAGACGATGGTAGAGCAACTAAATAACCAATGTTCTCTACATTGATATTATTGTCATTGGCAAATGCATCACTGAGAAGGCCATACTCCTCTGCATGTAGTTTGCTCTGGTTGCAGCGTATGAATCCTAGCCGTTCATTTTCTACTTTGGCAGACATGTTCACAATATATTGCTACATAAGACGCCGACTTCTCAGGAGGGAGTTAAAGTGACTTGTCCTGAACATGATTTTGTAGGAGTAATGGTTATTACTGGACATTTTCTTGTCTGCTGTTTGACCTACTACTGCAGGATTCACTTGTAAGAGAGAAAAGTCATAGCCATCCTCACCTCTGCAGAAGTGGATCATAGGAGCGATGAGTGTCTTTTGTAGTGGCTCTAGAGTGCAAGACAATGTTGACTACTCTGTAATTTACGAGTAAAGAAACTTGCTACTCCATTGCACTGTTGGGTGACTTGATGTAGATGTTTTTATTATGAATCATTCTTTGCAGTGTCAAGATGGTTTCCTGATCAGTAGATGCTTTGGAAAACACCGCCGTTGCACCACCAACTGATCTGATGCAAGGAAGTAAATCTGCAGGAAGATAGGATTTGCTTGTACTGGTGGATGAAGTGCACTAACCCGGTGGTAAACTTGTTCTTCGATCTTAAAGCTGGGTGACCAGGCATCATTGACTTTATGTGCAGCAAAGGAGGAAGTTATCCCAAACAGGGAGTTGTAGAGACGATTGTTCTTCAGGAATGCTTTAGATTATGTGGATTGCCCAAGAGCAATAGTAAAAGTGGAGGAATGATAGGTGGCATCTTGACCTTACTACCAGTGCCGTACATGCCAGGAGTCTCACGTTTCCACTTAAGTGGAGAACAGTACTTGTACAGATTGACATGTGTCCAATGTTTAGAACTTTGCTAACCATTCAGCACTTCTGCCAACAACTTGTCGTGTTCTGTTAGACTTAAGCCTGTCCTGCTGCTGAGATGATGTTTCACATGCACGGGAAGCTGAAGTCGGTCCTGTTGGTGAGTCTCTGAGGCACGGGCAGCAGCTTGGCGCATTTGTTGTTGCTACAAACGATCTTGTTGCTGCTCAGAATTTTGTAAAACGCGGATTCTGTTCCTCTTGCTCTTTTTGTCTTTTTTGACAGGGAATATTTTTGGGGGGCATTTTGTCACGTAACTCTATATTCAGTTTGATTCAGTTTGTGTGCACATTTGTCTCTGTTTACTTTTGAACCGCCGTTTCCCAGAAAAACACTAACTAAACAAATCATATTAAAATTGCTTAAAATGAAAATTTAAAAGTTAAAAATAAGTTGGGAATAAAAATAAGGACAATTCTATTTGAAATTCGATTGTTTGTGTCCGACTGGATCCGTCAACCTATTTTCAAGGTCGCTGAGCATTTTTTGTTTAGTAGACTTTTCACCAACATTCCCTAGCAATGATACCCGGCGTATGTAGACCTCCTTGTTCTTGAAGTGCCTCTCATAGAGGTCAGGGAGGGATGTTACTCCACGTAAAATCATTGTCATGTAAGTTAATTTTCAGCCCTGGGCCTGTCTTACAATAATCAACATATAAAAAATCCCATTATTGCGATTGTTTAATGTTTTTACTTAATTATACACCTAGAATAAAATTGCTACTCCCTGGTAAGGGTAATGAGAACTGGTTTATAATGACCAACATATAAATCTGCGGGGTACAATCCTTTTCTTGCGCTTGTTTAATGTTTTTGCTCTGAATTTCTACTATTTAGAATCAAAATTACCACCCCTTGACAGCACTTTCGGGTAATTTGTTTTCGTGGTTATGAGAACTGGCTTACACAGACCAACATATAAAAAATGTGCGGGGTATAATCTTATTATTGCAATTGTTTAATGTTTTTGCTGAATTTTTACACTAAGGCCTGATTTTTTCACATCTAGTTAAGTTTATCTGTCGGTTAATCATCATAGAACCGCGACTTTCTAAAAAATTGACTGGCTTAATGTTGTGTGATAAAGTTAACTGAAGGTGATAACAAAATTGGCACGCTCTGACGGCACTTTGGGGTAATTTGTTGCTGCAAAGGTACAATTAAATTTTTAAACTCAAATGTAAGTTCACGCCGGTACGAACTAAGTATAAACACAGCCAGGATTGAATTACACTCTTAAGAGATTACTTATTTTAAACACGTACAGTATAATAATTCCTAAAAATTAATACAAGACTACTCTTTCTATTTATATCAACTCGTCTTCAATGATAACTTGGAACCGAATTGAATAAATACATGACTACGCTTTTATAGTATTCTAGAAGATAATCGAACGTTCAGGATACGGAGTTCTTGAACACCGCTATCATTCTAATAACTGCAATGGCGTAACAGTACAATAATAAATAATAAAAAAGGTAAAGTAACGATACGATTTAATAAGTAAAACAGATGTGGTTATCATCCAGCCACATTCAGTTCTCACAGTTGAATTGAAATTTACCAAGCTGTAGGTTATATGCTGGAGGGGTAAATTGTCGGTTGGCACAATGTTATCTCATTTTCTCGAAATCGAGAGTGCGTAACAATTTATTAAATCATAAGGAATATATACTCATGGTTTTCGATGTTCCCTTAATTTTGATTATGTTTTCAAACAAGTCTCTGCTACACCAAGAAGCTTTTCCAGTGTAATTTGAGTAACTGTAGCTTAATTCCTCCATAACTCAACGGGAGTTAAAAATATCACAAAATAGTTTAGATAAATATTCAATCTCTTCACATTTTAAAATTGAAAGGACGGAAGTTTGTAATAACAAGCATTGTTGGAAAACTGCGTGTCAACCATTCGATCAAGAGATTATCAGAAATTATAATATAGAAAATTCCTCGTTAAAAGACTCCTGTTAACAATGGACGATGTTGACTCCATGGAGTCCATTACAGTGCTTAACGGAAAAGCTTGGAAGAAAGTCACTCAGTTAACCAACAACAAGTGTTTAATGAAGAGGCGACAACGTTTTAATTTTTTCGTCGTCTTTGAAGATTAATTGATTAAAATCTACACCCAGAAAATTCTGACAGAAATACAGCTATAAAATATTTACAATGAAAACCAAAATACTGGTTTTAAAAATTGAACCATAGAATGATTCTATTCAAATTTTAACGTCTATTTTTAGGGCGTGGCTTAACTCTTTTTCTTCCGTGAACAGATAATAGCTAATGAATTTGTTACACGTACTTGATTATCTAATTAAAAATAATATTTTACATTACTCGTCGATGTCCGTTGTGGAGAGGTTCTACATATTATCTAAAATACATTGTACTTATGTAATTACTTTCGGACTTTAGTGCGAGGTTGTGACATTAGATGTCGCACAAAACTATTTGTCGTAAATTGTTTATAGTGGCTATAAAAACAAAAAAAAACTCTTACGTTGTTAGAAATAGACAAGCTTTAAAAAAAATTAGATAAATCAATTAAACTGTTTCATTTAAGAAAATGAAGTTATCCATGTTTAAAATTTTCCAAATTTGAATTTTTTCATTTAATTTTAAATTCGATTTCTGCATAATAGAATACTAACAACAGCACCTTTCTATCTTACGTTGATCCCAACAATACAAAGTTGACTAAATCTCCTCGAAAAGGTTACCGAAAAAAAATTGTGTTATTTTTAAAAAAGTAATCTAGTACATCTAAGCAAAACGGCATCACATGCACATAAACTAATTTTAAAATTTGTGAAGAAGTTAATTTGGTAAAACTTTTATCCAAACTTTTTGTGATATTTTCAGAATTCGGAAGATTCATAAGAAGTACTAGCACCTCCAAGTACTTACCAAAACTTAAACCTCGTTGTAATATAAACTATTTCTCGAGCCTCCAACGGAGAGGATTCATGCCGTAGTCTAATCTGGTCAGATTGCAGCACAAGAAATTCGGACGCATATAAATTCTGGACCATGCGCTTTGGGAGCAAGAATGTAATTTGCGATGAAGAAAATGTAGAAGGTAATTCATTTTACTCATCAAAATATGACCCATGTCTACAAAAGAAACGAACATTCAAATTCTTACATCTTGAGAAAATCGCAAGTAATTGGAATCGAAAGATGGTGTAGCAATTATCAAGAAAAGTAGAGTGACTAAAAACTTCTTCATCCGCTACCATCCAACTTTCCTTTGAGAAGTTGGTTAATCAAGAAGGGGTCCAAAGTTGCCTTTTCTACAATTTAAAAGGGTTCCTCAAGGTTGACTTTCAATGAGATTTTAACGAAATCGAACTAGAATTTATGATACTAAAAGTTAATGGGAGGTGCCCTACTAAACATGCCGCTTTGTCTTGCCGAATCAAGAAAGCTGTCCGACCTGAGCGTCGAAGTTGGCGTTGTGAAACTACCACCTAACCTAAGCAAAACCTAAACTGCCAAATAATAATTGGAGTATGGTGGCAAGTTCACAATCACAAGATACAACAATTTCAAAGCTCAATTAAATAAAATACTGAGAATCTGGCTGGACGTTTCGTCGTCGCCGTTTGGGCGCTGCCGTTACGGCGGAAAACTACTGCGCCGACGCGAGTTTTCTATGTTAAAAACTATGGAAAGAACCATTACATTAAAGTTTGTTGGTGCAGTAATTTATAAAAACAGGAAAACAAAAACCAAGCTATAATTCTGAAATTTTGTAGACATATTGTGAGTAAGGGTATTTAATAAAACTGTTCGGGGAGTTATTCTATAGTTAATTTTGTTATTTTAAACGGAATATTCGTATTGTATATTTTTGCGCGTTATAAAATTTTATCACCGTTTTATACAATGGAATTTATGTCTAAAAATTGTCAGGTACTTGTCATTATTAAACTTGTTATTTTTGTTAATGAATTAAGTGCTGACATAAAAAATATAACTTTCTTTGATTACGAATTGACATTGTTGATTCATTACCAAAATGTCATTTTCCGTCCGAACACCGTTAAACGTGAATTGTTAGTGCCCACTCTCTGAGAGAAGTTAATATTCTATTTCGAATTTCATAAATTGCAATTAAGCAATTCACTGTGTTAATAGTTTTGCGTCGATCGTCGAGGGGGTAATTCTCGAAATTTAAAAAATTGTTGTCGCTCTTATTTATTTTCTTTAAGTGTGGATCTGGAAAGTGGAAGTTTTTGTGATATTTCGCCGATCGCATTCGAAGACTTTGGAAGGGAAGACGACCGCAATGATAAGTCACACTGCGCATTAATTGTAACACCGTTTTTAAATTATATTCGCATATAAATTCTACACGGAAGTACCAGTAGTATACGTTGATTTAAATTTGCATTAATCGAACTTTAACCTTCGTCGCGTTTATCAAAGTAGCGACCTTGGAACGCGCTTCTGTGATTTAAAAGTGCTTTGTTACATTATAATAAACTCTATTTCGTTTCTCGTTTAGTAAGGACGGCCCTTTGTACGCAAATTTACATTTTGGTCGCTATTTAGTTTTACGGTGTGTCCCATGAGATTTCATGTTAATTCTCCCTTCTTTCCGAATTACCAGAGCAACAAAAAAATCCGAACGAATTGAGTGTGATTTTTTTTGTATCTACATAAGATGTATTGTGCACAATAAAAAACTCAAAATTGACAGCTCAAACATTTATTTAGTTATAAGGCATGACAGCATAACGCATTTGTTTCCATGGCTTACTTGTGTAATATAATACGTAGCAATTTAGTACCTGATACCAATATTGAACAACATTGAAAATTTTTAATTATAAAATCTAAGATGGTACTCATTTAAAAATGAAGTTACTAGCACTACCTAACTCAAAAATCATGAAAGTCATTTGCTTTTTGAAAATTATTATAAGTTTACTTTAACGAAGCAAGAAGTTTTTAAAAAAAAATTTTATACCTTTCACAAGAACAGAAATGTTAGATTTTTTCGAAAACTGTGTTTTTGGAGTTTTTCAAAAAACTTTCAAACGGAATTTTCGAGTTTTCTCAGCAGAATCTGAATCCGCATAATCAACTGTAGATCATTGCCCATTTAACTAAAAATGTATCTTTATTAATAATAAAGATAGCCATACAATCATACCCAATTTGGAACACTGTAATGATTTAAACACAACAGCGTCTAATTGTCACCGCGTCCAATTGTTGCATGTCCAATTGACAGCGTCCACTTTACCTGAAATGTCTCAATTGCAACCGTATAAGAAATTTTGAAACTTTCTAAGCTTTTTGCATTCCAGTTTCTGAACAGCTGAACCAAGGATTGTTAGAGTGCTCTCTTCAATTCGTTCCAATTTTTGTTGTTGTTCTGGAACATACGAAAAGGATAGATAATTAACATGGAACAAAGCTTCAGCTTTTGGAACAGTTGCTGCCAATTTTATTGAAAAATTCATTAATGTTTTCATGCAATAGTTCTTTGGGCTTTTTTTCTGAAGACTGGTGTTACAGTTTCACAGTTCACTAGCGTAGTTCTCTAGAGGAAAAAAATTATTACGGTGACATTCAGGTAATCAACAAGTTAATACCAAAACAGAAGAATAAAAGTAGACTCCACTGACTTTACTTACCCTAGAAGAGACTGGTCGGGTGTAACAGATAGTGCAGTTTGTTAAAAGTACATATTTTATATAACTAAATAACAACTAGAATGTAAATTTGCGTACAAAACGCAGTCCTTACTAAACTATAATCGAAATAGCGTTCATTGTACTGTAGCAAAGCACAATCGTGTTTCAAACTGGTATCACGGAAGCGTTCCGAAGTCGCTACTTTGATAAACGCGACGAAGGTTAAAGTACGCTGAATGCGAATTTAAATCAACGTATACTACTGGCATCTCCATGTGAAATTTATATGCGAATATAATTTAAAAGCGGTTTTTCAATTCATACGTAGTTTGACTTATCCTTGGGGCCGTGTTCCTTTCCGAAGTCGCCGTATTTCGAATGCGATTAGCATTAGAAGAACAAAATTTACACTCGAAAGAAATAAAACCGTCTGCGCTTCCCATCCACTTTCCAGATCTACACGAGAGCGACACCATCGTTTATTAAACTTCGAGAATCACCCCTTCTCTCAGAGTTTACACTCTGACGACAAAGATACCTCACAACCTTCTTTAATAAATTTTCTTCGGGTGATTTACGATTGGAGGCAAATTTTTATTATTTTAAAATTAAAGTTTCTGAAGGTGTACTTATTTCAGTGGTTAACCACTCCTCGTTTATTCAACTGAGCATGCGACCGACGACGGCATGAACCTTAAATTCCACGAAAATGAAGTTGCTTATTGTTTCGTAGCCCAACAACGGTATGACATTTAAATTCTACAAAATTGTAATTATTATGGTTTACATGCATTTCTGCCCGCTCGTTTAACAGTTTTATTACAATTTTAGGCAAAAAATAAAGATAATTTTTTACTTCTTTTTCAATTCAGAAACAAATATGACATGTTATTAAAGATAGGTTTAGAAAAGATGGACGTAAGATAGAATAACTAAGTTTCTACAAATTATTACAATTTTATAAATCTTAGTGTAGGCAACTGTTTATGAGCTGGGACACCAGCTATAACTTGCTTATGAAGTAACCGCACGATGCTTTAAAATTCTGTAGTTATTTCTGGTGATTTTTGTAGACTTCCGTTCGAGCTACCTACACTGATGAGCCTCAAAAACGGCGAAACACGTGTATGTAGGTGCAGTTCTAATCTGTTTATATTCGGTATTTCAGATTTCTACAAATTATTACTATATGAATACAATTTCTCACTTGCTTGAGAAATAGTATTTTTATATGAATTTCTAGTGATGCTTGTGAAATTTTTTCTACATTAACAAAATTATTTTCCCTTGAACGTCGAGGCAAAATATTAATTGCATCATTTACTGTTACATTAATAGCACAGTGCCAACTAGCATCAAAATAGTTTAGTTATTTTTAGAAATTTAGCTTGCGTACGGTGCAGTATTGTTACAAATTATACTATAATTTTTCTGATTAGGATCGCCGTTCTTACAGCCGAAAAGCCAAAGACCATCTGATACCGGATTTTAAAGATTTCGATGTGAAGCATGGAGAATTTAAGCCGGTACCTTTGCCGATCGACACCGTGAATAACGTTGTTATTTATGAAGAAGAAACTCGTATGAGTGCAGAAAATAGCAGTCGGGCGCATACACCGGCAAAACAAGTATTGACGTCTCAGTTTTAATTGTACGTAAAATAATTGCGATTTATTTTGAGGTATTAAACGAAGGCATTGATGAATCTCAAAGTTCGATTCAAAGCAATACGACTACCGAGAGTGGCGAGAAGTTACAAAAAATACGTAAAGGCTCCCGATTTGAGGTGCATCAAGAACCGGAGGGTGAAGTGATTTCTGCGGACAAGTTGGCCGAGTACTCTTGGGGTGGTGGCGGGCCGTATATGTTGCAAGAGCAGGTGGCTCAGTTTTTAGGGATTAAATCGTTTAAACGAAAGTATCCGGGTAAGTTTGAGGTCGTTTGTTGGATGTTGTTCTACAATTAAAGTTATAGGCATTCAGAGGCGGACTGTTGATATGCAAGAGAGGGACTTTATACGTGAAAGTTGTCTAGCGTCTGAAGCCATGTGTGATATGGGATTAACTGCTGTTAAGAGTGAAGATATTTTGGATATTATGTACACGGATTTTCAACACAAGTACGAAGAGTATTGTAAACATCAACGTGACAGGCAAGCAAAGGATGTTTCCAACAAGCAAAAGGCGCTTAGTTTGGCCGCTAGCCAAGAAAAGAATAAGTTGGATATAGTGGAACAAGCTGTACAGTCCGCTCTTCAATGGAACGCTAGTTTTAATAAAGCCAGGAAGGAACAGAGGCGAGCGTGTTTAGACTTACAGACGTTTACGGTTCATTTCCCTAAAGGGAAAATGAAGCAGATTAATAAACCTCCGCTAGGACTTTATCCGGTAGCTTTGGTTCCAGGACAATACAGTGATTATTACAAGAAATACACTCCGTGGGAGTTGAGCAAGTTGCCTTTCAATACGGTTGGTAGAAAAATTTTCAGCAGCGTTTATCAGGATACCGAAGACAGTCAATCGGACATGTCTGGTTCTGATTCGGATTCAAGCAGTTCCGATTCTGATAGTTCGTTCTCGGGCTCCTCAATTGAGGACTGTAAAATGTGTGGTCCTATCACTCCAGCCGCTAAGAAAATTCCTGTGCATTAATTCCAGTTTTTATATTTTTACAAACCTAAGTAGTAGTAATATTTAATTGTCGAGTCTTTGAATGGTGCGTGGATTTGATTTGTGTTGTGGAAAAGGCTAAAAATTTTTTTTTTGTAAATTAAAATTAATCTAAAAACAATTAGTCATCGATCAAACTTAGTCGAGCTAAAATAAATGTATCAACAATTAGCGACATGGATTTGTGACGGCAACGAACAAGGAATTATGGAAGAACTTGATCTTGAACTTTGATTTTGACAAGAGACAGCGGGCTTTAATGTTCTTGGTCCTATGATCAAAGGAGTATCATGGAAAAATATTAATATTACGTTTGTTTGTTCCTGTTCTACTTGTATTTTATTAAATCGAATTTTATAATTTTTTTAACAAGCTAAGACGGTATTTTTGTCAAAAAATTATTGACCTAAATGTGGTAATAAAGATTAACATAAAATTTCAAATCTTTTTAATAAGATCGTGTTGGTTCTTCTACGAAATAAAAAGATTTTATATGTTTAACTAATTGGAGTATGATTATTTATAAAATGGGTTTGGTTCCTCCAGTAGTCTTTAAGTAAATTTGGTCTTTTTTTACCTAGGTCGCTTTAGCCCCCAACAAAAAAATCGATTATTTGACTTTTGCACACGAAAGAGAACAGCTAGCTTTGCGCAACGCTTACGGAGGTATTGAGGTTTGAATCTAGGGGGACTAAAGCGACTTCAGTCCCTCCTCCCCACAACAATATTTCGAACTTTTGACGTTTGAATAAAAATAATGTTAGCACATCTCTAATAACAGAGTTATTGAGCTTCGAATCTGGAGGGGCTAAGGCGAGCTCAGCCACCTCACAAAAAATATCAAGTTTTTTGTTCTAGCACAGCTTTGCTCAACTTTAGCAGACGTTTAATGACGTTGTTATTAAGTGTTCAATCACCCTTCACAACAACTTTTGACGTTTGAACATCAAAAATCTGAGGTAGCAGAACTAAAGTTAACGTTAGCACACCTTTAAGTTATTGAGGTTCGAATCTGGAGGGTCTAATGCGACCTTGAAGCAAATGCTTTGCTAAGACGAACCAATCCACTATTGCACACGGTTTCGTCACCACACTATACAGGTTTATACTGATCTTCTGAGGCACCATACATAACACTTACATCACAATACAATATTTAAAATGTACTATAAGAATAAATAAATAAAAATGCGACCTCAGCCCTTCAACAAAAAAATATCGGATTTTTGATATTAGTTCACGAAAATGAATAGCTAGCACAACTTTGCTCAACGCCAGTACAGCTTTAATAACGAAGTTATTGAGGGTTGAACCTAGCATTACTAAAATTAACGTTAGCACACCTTTAAAAACGGGAGTTATTGAGGTCTGAATCTGAAGAGGCTAAGGTTGAGCAAAGGTATTCTCTTTCCTGAGCAAATATGAAAAAATTTTTTTGTGGGAAGGTTGAGGTCGCCTTTGCTCTTCCAGATTCAAATCTCAATAATCCCGTTTTTAAAGGTGTACTAGCCTTAATTTGAGTTGTGGTAGCTCAGGTCTTTAATGATCAAACATCAAAAGGTCGAAATTTTGTTGAGGGGGGAGTGGGTTTTGTCTTCTTAGGTGTGCTAGCGTTGAGCAAAGTTGTACTAGCTATTCTCTTTTATGTTTTCATATTTTCTTGTCGGGGGCTGGGGTTAGTCCCTCCAGATTCAACCCTCAATAACTCCGTTATTAAAAGTTCGGTAGCAGAGCTATTCTGTTTCGTGCGCAAATATCAAAATATGAAATTTGGGGGAGGCTGAGATCGCCTTTGCCGCTGCTCCCCAGATTCAAACCTCAATAACTCCGTTAATAAAGATGCGTTATCGTTGGGCAAAGTTCTGCTAGTTCTCTCTCGTGTGCAAAAACCGTTGTATTTTATGGGGAGCTAAGGCGATCGAGCTTCTTTTTTAATTTAAAGATCTTCCTAAGGTGAAAGTAAGAAACTGCCTTTGTATGTGATTAGTGCCAACGTTTCGCCCCTAGCAAATGGGGGCTTTTTCAAGGCGAACTATCTTTAGGCCGTTTTGTCACTCCACTTAAGAATACCCTCCACCTTAACAATAAGGAATAATTTTAATTAATTTCGAGCATATTATTACTTATAAATTTATTAAATCGAATGTTTTTGGAACAAGAAAGGAACGTAATGGGATAACAAATTTAACAACAAATAGAATAAATTTATTTTTTCTCGTTCAAATTAACTAGAATTGTATTTATATTTCATATAAATTATTAAATCGAATTTTATAATTTGGTTAACAGTCAGCGTGCAAACGATGTCGAATTTTTCTTGAAGGTGTTTGATAATTATTTAGATTGCAGCTGAAACATTAAAAAAATTATTTTATTAACTAGTTGCGAAAAAAAGTGACGTGGATGCGATAAAAGTCGCATCAACCTCACTCTGTTGTAGTTACTGTATTAACTGGAAAAAAATGAATGAAAGGGCTGTAAAAAAAAACGTTTAAAAAAGTATTGGACAGCTATAGAAGACGATAATGAGAAAGAGCGAGTAAGTTAGAGTGTATAAAAAGCGTTGCGTTTTTAGGAAGTGTGGTGGATTAGGATAAGTTTACCATCGCGCTGTCCTTTTCCAAAAAAGCCCATTTTTCGACGGATGGTAGGCGTTAGTGATGAGGACTAGACTTACCAAAAGGTCTAACAGGGTGTTTGTCCCACAGGTAAGTCCTCTTGACGGGGGATAGGTACGAGTCTCTGAGGTAATATGGGGATTTTCCCCAATTGCTAAAAGGGTCAAAAGGTTTTAGAGAAGGATGGTTCCACCACCAAGGATCACGGGCTATGGCAGATATAGGCAGAGAAGGAGAAGGATTTAATAAATCTGACCATAGAAGCTTACTTGGTCGAAGACCACCACGCGAATAAATGGGTTGACCGAAATAATTAAAACCAACTTCTCCTGGTCTTGGCGCAAATTCTCCAATCTGTAAATAAATTTGTCGTAGGTATTTTAGAGTTGGTTAAAATTTTACCTTGATTGGGGTAGGACTCCATTTGGGGAACAAGTTGTTGTATTTGTCGAAGTCGTTTAAGCGATCCAAATGGCTTAAGAGCGAGTCGTATGGGTTGTGTTTATCTTCGGGAGATAAATGTGGTCTTTTGGCGTGGACCAAATAAAGCGGGTAGCGACTGAACGGATACGTCGTATGGAAGTTGTCGAACATGCTCGGATACAAACGGTCTCTTTCTGCTTTGCGTGCAAGATGATCGTCCCAAGCTTTTTCGGCGTCGAAAGGTTTTGGTTTTGGTATATGGAACACTAAAGAAATTTTATTTTAAAACTGATCGAGTTTAAAACCTGCGTGTCCGCTGATGTAGTGTTACTTTTATGTTGTTAATAAATAAGGGTGCCTTACCTCCGTCGGCGGAAAAATCAAAATTGTTTCTGTTTCAAAAAATCTGTAATGAAAAAAGTTTGAAATGAAGGAAAAGGTAAGTAAATAAAGACGTTAAATCGCCCGGGCAAATGCTGGAGCGAGGATGATGAGCAATGTTAAAAAAGCATATCATATGAGAGACGGCGCAGCCAATAAGCGTCATGCCCCATTACGAGTAAAATTGGTGGTGTTTTCCGCCATTGATCGATTATCTAGATGAGCTCAAGCTTTTGCAAGGGCAATTACTAATTTAGAACGGTTTGGTTTTGTTTATTTCTATTACAATCACATTGGCATTATTTACAAACCACCAAGTAAATAAATAGCTTTGCTTAAGCTTCTATAAATATACAATTACGTTATTATTATATTGGACACGTGGTGGTAGTATAAATCGAGTTATTATTATTCGCGTAGCTGAGTGGGACACACTAGGTATAATTATTATAATATATATATAAAATCAAAAATAATTTTGGTACGCCCATCACGTGTTCTATCTAGTAGTCGATAGTTTAACACATTAATTACGGCGAATACCTTGTTAAAATTTGCGCGTTATTAATGTGTTAAATTGAAGATATTCTATGTTGTGGTAGATGATTTAACAGCAAATTTAGAAGTAGAAGTCTATTGAGAGGCGCCTCTGCGGTGCCCCTGCCCTAAACAACAACTAAGCATGATGTAATGTTCCCAAAGCGTTCGTCGAAGCCTTACCAGGTCGGTATCTTGCTAGTGGAGAATATCCATAGTTATGAGGATAAATTCGCCGCGGTGAATATCCATATATGTCACGATGAAGTGGATCGTAACGATAACCTGGTACGGTAACACGTTCACCAGCATGAATGGGATCGTCGTAGATCGATTTGCCATATGGCCAAGTATCCCACGTCGAAGATAATTGGGGGAACTCGCTCACGGGTCTGAAGATTCCGTGAGGTCGGCTGTGCATACCTTCGGGAGCTTTCAAATCTTCGGATCCTAAAGAGATTCGTTAATACTTCCATCTTCATATTTGAATAAAATAATAACCTTTAAGAGAACCCACGAAAGCTTGCCAGAATTTAGCCTTCTTCGATGGCGTCTCATTCCGGCTTATCATTTCTAAGTGGTTTTTAAACATTTTCGTTAATTTCCTCTATCGGTCGCTGAAAGTGAATAACACATCAGAATAATTGGCACTATATAAAATTAAAAGCGTCGGTTCAAAATTAAAGTGTTCTATTTTTATTCATCGACGTCAAACGCTGGTCTGGTATCAAATGGCAAACCAATTACAAACATCTGCCCTGATGCATTCTATTTAAAATTTCGTATTTTAAAATTTTAATTTTCTTTTTCAAGTCGTTCCGAAAGTTGAGGTGGTAATGGTAAATACACAAAAGCAAAAAGAAAATCACACTTAACGTGCTCTAATTTCGCATCGAAACCAAAATATATTATGGGGCCGCACCCGTCTTAATGCACCTATTAATAGGCCTTTGATGTAACTGGCTTGTCTTTCGAAAGAGTATACGTTTTCGCATAGATTTTGCCAAACACTTACAGGTGCCCAATTTGCACAATTAAATGCCTTTGGCTCGATTTTAAAATATTTTAAGGACAAATTACTTTATAATTATTCAACGTATCGCTTATTTTACTACTGGTTAATCACAAAAAAAAATGAATGAATAAGTTTTGGCGCAACCGACGACACGAACCTATTAAGGAGAGTTTTGATTCCGCTTTATAAATCACGACGTCGCGAAGGAATTGACGCACATTATTCACAGTAAATACAATAGGAACGAAAAAAAAAGTTATAACAATTTGGTGATTAATTTATATTGTACTGACCTAGTGGTGTGAATGTGATAAGACGAATCGTTTGCGGCGACTGGCGTTCGACACTGAATTACTAGCGACGCTCGGCGTTGGCAGCGTCCAAAGCAAAGATTGTAAAACGCGACGGAAGGGGGGAATCAAATCTTGGAAGTGATCGTCGGTCGCTCTTTGTTTATAAAAACCATCTGAGGATTACGCTTCTATTCTCTAGCTATTTTTGGTACTTACCGATACAACACAACAGGTGTGGGTGAATATTTTGGTCAAAACGCGAACCGAGAAAACGCTCTAATTGTGCAACTAGGTCGTTATTTAGTTTATTTTATACATTAACGAGAGGGGGGATATTATAGAAAGTTTTTGGAACTTTGCCAAATATGCGAAATGGAGATTCTATCAAAAGTCCATTTTGAGGTCTGATGAAAACAATATGACGTATTAAAAGGCTTACGCGTATTATTTGCATACAATCATTGAGTTAATTTAGAATTTTTTTGTTATTTTTAAAGTTGAATTTATCAATCGGTAATTCATGTTGACTTCTAGTTTCTAATTCAGACTTTATTACATACCTAAGTATTTAACGAAAGATTGCTATTTCTGATCTTCCAGATTAGATTAAACTTATATAGTGTAGAACACTCATCCTGAAAGAAATTGATTTTTATTTTAAAAACAAAGATTTTTTGGAAATATAATTCTAATATAAGGTTAGTCTTTACAAATTCTAACCTCTGCATTTTATGACTAACTATATGACTTCATCTCGGACTGTACATTGCTACCCTGAACAATCCTTATAAGGATCTTCTATCTAGAATTTTCCATTATTTAAAATTTCTCTATTATTAAGTAGATCGCAGTAAATAAAACGTAAATCTAAATTAAGCTTAATTTTTATTACCTAATTCTGATAAAATAAATAAACAAGAAGTTTAACTCAATATAGCAGATGTTAGAAAGTACCTATTGCATGACAGAATAGTGAATAAAAATGGACAAATACCAAAGGGCACACGCCTCTTCAAATCCGGATGAAGGTTAGGGCAAATCCAGAAAAAACGTGCTCTGATGAGGTTCTGGATCATATCTAAGGAAAAAGAGGATTTCTTTAAAGAAAACCCGTTTGTGTTACACAAAACAGATATTCGATATGTATAGGAGAATCTAAAATGATTAGGAAAGTTAGGGGGACTTTTAATCGAAACAGTCTCTACTTTACTTCTTGAGAAGTCGCCGTAAATGTTAAACCACATGTAAAGGTTAATCAAAGCAGAGACGTGGTTACCTCTTAAATTGCAGGATTTCATCCTCTACTTTTCGTTTATACATCCCCGAACCTGCTCGGAGTTTTTAAATGGCAAACTTTTGGACACACCACAATAACGACGCCAGGTGTTCCTGTGAAAAGCACGTCCTGTGAAGACGACGTGTGTCAATTGAAAGGGCAATCACTCATCTTAATTTGAACAACTGTCCTGTATATAAAGAGTAATAAGAATAAATTCGTATGTACAAAAAGATTGATTTTTGAAAACTTTACTGAGCAAACTGAACAAACACTTCGATGAATCTAGTTTTTTGTTAACTAAAACCAAGAGATCGCTGTAAACTTTAAAAATTTATCGGCGGCTTGTCATTGTGTGTTGAACAATTTTTCTCTTTGTGTAGGGAATTTTGTCAGACGTTGAAGGCTATTTCTAATTAGAAGTCATGACCGATACTTTGCCATCATCTTCGAATTGAACGATTCGTCCAGGTTGTAATAAAAATTCATATCTCACCAGAACAAAGTCTCCCACTTTCTGATGTTGGAGAAAATTTGATGGTCGTACATCTGGAATTAATAAATGTCTTCTTCGAGTCTTTAGATACCTATCATCATCTGTGTTACTGCTTCAGTGTCTTTTTTTTTATGTTTTTTCTGAGTGTTCTAAATCTGGTCGTCTTCTCTTTTCATACGCTTTTAACCCTGAAAAAAATGAACAAATGTAAAAAAAAACATTACATGCAGACCTTAGGGTAACTTAGGGACAGTCATCTACCACGGAATCTCCATAAACTAAAATTTACCCGATGTGCCAAAGTTACCGACCCAGTTCCGAAGTTACTCTATCCTATGGTATCTTGCGGAGTAGATCCCTACCAAGCTCATTTCAAGTACGTAAACGAGGTGAAATCTACTTTGATTTTGACCATCCTTAAATTTAATTATGCTTCGTTTGGTAAAGCGGAGCTCTGTCGCAGAAGTATGGCTTTTTCGCGTTACTCGTGGAATCAAATAGTTATTTATGTACCAAGGCAGTAAAGTGATTCTTTATCTGACGAGTCTGAAATTATGAGACGAGCGAGAGAAGCGAGCGAGGCGAATAACAGGCGAGTCCGATAAAGACACTTTACTGACGTGGTGCATACAAAATTTTATCGCCAACTGTTTAGAATTCGGAATATAAGAAACTGAGGTATATTTAATTGCATTTTATTGAGACGAAGTAAACAGCAAATCTACTTATTATTTGTTATATTGAAATTAAACGTACACCCTGATGCATTAAAAAAGTTAATCCCTGAAGTCGAAGGAGTTCCAACTGAAAACGTTTGAGGGTTATTATCTATATCGAAAATGTGCAAATCTTCTTTTTAGATTTGGTGATAACTGAGTTGTCAGTTGGATCATCGCCTAAAATTTTCTTCGCAATTTTTGTTTTATTGAGCACAGATTCTTCAACATAGGACTCTGCAATCGTGTCACTTTTCCATCCTCCGTGGCGTTTCAAATTTTCTTTACTACCGCCTGCGTTGGCAAAGAGAGTGGCGGATGTTCGACGGAAACAATGTCCCGTGTAAAGTGATGGTTCTGGCAGATGCAGATATTTGGCAATTTTGTTTGGAATACTTCCGATAGTATGGATTCCAATCGGCTGAATAGTGCATTTACCGTTCCTGTAGGTTAGGAACAATCGATCGTGAGACGTGTGCTTAGGACGCAGAGATAAATATTTATTAAATAGTTCTATGGATTTTACTTTTCCTTCAAGTTCTTCAGTGACTACAAATAAACGAGGCTTGTTGGTCTTTGTTTTGGGTATATGAACTACCAGAATTGTTTCTTTGTGCTCTATGTGTCACATACTTTTAAATTCCAAAGTTCTTCATTACGTAAAGCTCCAGCAATTCCAAATAAAACACAAACCTAAAAAAATGCAACATTATATCATTTTGGTTTTGAAAGTTTGTACAAATTACTTTCATCATCAAGTAGATTTCGTCCGGTGCATCTAGTAAAAACGTAAGTATATCTTCTTGTGAAAGAGTTTTGGATTTCTTTGGAACATGATTCCTTGCTTTTGTTTTAAAAGCCGTTAGTTTTATATATTCACCGATGTTGACGTCTTGCTTCACTGAAAGGGTTGCCTTAAGCATGGAATAATAGGACCACATTGAAGGGGACAATACTTCTTTGATAAATCAGAAAAATATGCCAGTAACACGTTTTCACTATATTTCCTTACTTTGTTTCTATTGCACCACTCCATAAAAATGTCGTACTGGCGATTGTATTTTTCCCTGGATTTTTCTGGCAGAAGTTCTAAAGACGTCTCTAATGACTTCTCTTCAATTTCAGGTGGCGTGCACTGAATATCTTCCATAATTTGTTATGAATAAATAACAAGAAAACTATTATCGAGCCGTAATAGAGAGAAGCGTGACACTGACAGATAATAATTTTCGAATAATGTCAAAGTCAAAATACTTTACCTGACGCATATGTCACTTTACCTGACGCATATGTCACTTTACCAGACTCATATGTCACTTTATCTGCCGCGAGGCAGATAAAGTACATTATTGGTATAGGATAAGGTAAACTGTTTGTTTACTTCCGGAAATCAATCTGATAATTGACGGCTTTACTGACGGTTGGCGATAAAAAAAAATTATAAAATTCTAAACAAAGGAAAGGCGAATTATGTTATAAAAGCCTCACAGACAGAAGGTGTATGTAACCATAGTATCGGTTTTTTGTCATAAAAATGCTTAGGGCCAGTTGCGCCAAACTCGGTTAACTTTAATCGTAGATTAAGAACAATCGTTGCGAAGGTTAATCCATGCATGCTATTGTATTTAACCTATGATTAAATTTAACCAAGTTTGGTGCAACTGGTCATTATAACTTTGTTTTTGTAAAATATCCCCAAAATCAAAACTACTAGCTACAAAAATAAAAAAGCCATATGTTACAAATCTCACGAGTAACATGACTAATTGACAGAATTATTCTCAAAAACTTTGAAAGGCCTTAGCTTCATGACAATGTCTGATGGTGTCGCTGACTGATATCATGATTACTTGACGAGAAAGAAGAAAACACTAACATTTTTACACTCACACTAACATTTTTTATTTTTTTTTTTTTTATTTTTATTTTTTTTTTTTTTTTTTTTTTTTTTTTTTTATTTTTTTTTTTTTTTTTTTGCTTTCACATCCTACCTGTGCACTTTATGCCAAATTTTGTTGGTTAGCAAGTAAAACAATAGAAAGGAAAGGACATTGGTCATATATTCAATCTCCACCTTTAACAAATTCACATCCATACGATTTTCTCTATAAATTGAAAACAAAACAACAGGCTTTCAATCTAATCTTCAATAATTTGTGAATCAGTCACACTCAATTATTTTTTTTTAGCCTGTAAAGTATTGAAAAACAGCTTGCGCTACCATAAAGAGCATCTAGTTTGCCGTGATTGTCCTTTGAGACAAATGCATTTGTTGCGCAGCACCTACATAAACAAACGAGGTGACTTAACAGAGGCAAATTTACTGCGGCAAGAGAAGAAGTGATACATCTCACTCTATTAACTAACAATACTAGCAACATAGTGAAAAAGGGAAAGGTTTCCAAACACCACCTTTTTCGGGTCATAGATAATCTTTTTTTGGATAGGTAGAAAAACGCATAGGTACATGAAGTATTCAGAAATTACAAACTGGGAGCGGGTAATATTTGAAACAAGGGACAATTCAACCGAGGCAAAAAGGAAAACAACTGGAAGGACTTTTACAAATTCAGTACGAAAATCTAATGACTTTGAGGAAACGCTACCTCTCATCCAATAACATTTTGAATAGTATAGGATTGGAGAACGAGTTTAGAAAGGAGAGTATAAAAGTATTCAGTTGATGAACAGATGGCTGTCTTAAATGACAAGCTCATGAAGAACCTATCACTTTAGGTAGCAATTGATCTGATAAAATAGTAGGTATGCCTATTTAGATTATTGAACGAGAGGGTTCATGGCACGACGAACTAAGCGAGCTTATAAGTAGGTACAACTTATTTAATACACTATTTTTTCCAATTTAATGAATGTGAAAAATGATAACTTCTATTGTCGCTAAATACAGTGAACTTAATAGAAGATACTGCAAAATATTATTGAACTCATTTGGCTTGAATAATGAAATCATTATACCACGCAATTAGAAAAATTTAATTTTTTGCAGAAACTATTCCTAGGAAGAGTTGAGTACAACGATTATAGTAGACGAACTAGCTCAAATATGAAAAACATTGGAAATATTTTTTTATACATCACTACCCTAAAGTACACCATTATTACAACACTTTTCGTTGTATGTTTTAGATCAAAAATGACAGCTATGAAAGTATATCAACACTGATAAAAACGACAACAATTACTACGGAATTATATCTGTATGAGGAGAGAGACAAGTACTTACGTTAATCGTTTGATGATGGCCTGAAATAAATGTGGGTACTTGTAATGAGTACTTCCGTATAACAGTAACAAATAACTCAAAATGTAAAGAGTATTCCAAACACAATCACATTAAAGTTCACAAAAACTTTAAATACTTCATGCTTCACAATTTTAAATTGCTCTTGACATTTTTATAGATAACTTTTCAGAAAACTTATCAATCTATGATTAAAAACTACAATTAGAAATAAGAAGATGTACAGTTTTGGAACACAACAGAAAAATCATGGAATATGACAAACTATTATCACTTTTAAACATTATATTTTGAAATAAATAAGATGGGGAGTTATGCGATGGTTTCTAAACCAAAACTTTTAACACCGCATTTTATTACCTTTTCCGACAGATCGTGGATATTTGATTAGAGTTTTCATAAATCATTCTATACATTTTTTTCTTCAAATCAGAGTTGTTTCTAATTTAATTGTACACAACTTTTCTTTAAACCGTTTTTTGATCCCATAAATAATTATTAAACAACAGTATCAAATACAACTACTCTTTGAGATATAGTGTTCACAATTGTTTTGCTTACTTAGACTGAAAAATGTAAAAAACAGTAAAATGTTATGAAATGTAATTTGCAACAAAATTGATTCATAACACAAAACTAAACGTGTAGACAATCGGTGGTGCTTGGGCTAAGGTTGCATCTTGCTTTTGAGGAACAACAAAAAGGTATTTGTGAACCGGGTAAGAAGATTCAAATATCCCGAGAGATTAAATTCCCGAATGAATTCCAAGGAGAACTTCCACAAAGAACCAATATTTCTTCTATTTTCGAAAACAATAACCTTATACAGGGTGTCCCACCGGGAACGCCATCGATAGATTATAGAAAAATTGTACATGGGAAAAATTTGAAAATTTGGTAGTATACTAACATCGACGGGGGCAGTTTCGCTAAAATATTTTCAAGATGGTGACACTTTCGGTTATACCGGAAGTATGTGTCAACTTGCTTATTTTAAGTGGAACACCCTATATATTATTCTATTTTTGAATTTTGCCTAAAATTCTAGACACATTTTGTGTGTCCTATATCTAAGTCTCACTGTTTTGGACTTATTTTAAATTTTATGTCAAAAATGACGTTTCAAGGCCTAAACAAAATTATAAAATTTTCCTATACTAATGCCTTTACTATTTAATTGGAATAGGTTTTCTTGTAGCAGGGGACCTATTTTAGTTGGCTATATCGATATTTTGATAATAAATTAATACAGGGCGATCAAAAAAAAGGATTAAAATTAAATTCAAAAACACCTCAAAAGTCATTTTTTTTAAACGCAAGCACCATGTTTTTATAATTTTATCTTATTTAGCATCAAAAATAAGGTTAACTATGTACAAGGTTGTCTATTCAAAAATTCATGGTTTTCGAAATATTGGCAATTTAACATTTTTTTGTTGCACAAATGCTATTGATTTCTTTTAATATGAATGGTTATTTCTAGTTGGCCATGATGGCGTTAGAAAACAATCATCTGTCAAGGATATGTCAAACTGTGTGTATCAAACTAAGAAATGCCAACAGTTAACTGTACCGACTGTGAGTGTTAAAGTGCATATCGTTATCAAACGGATAACTTATTATGCTTGAAACACACGTGTGTCGGTAAAGCCAAGTAATTACTTGTACAGTATTACACACGCAACGAAAGAACACCTGGCTTTATCGACACACGTGTGTTTCAAGCATTTAAAGTTAAAGCTTTGGTAACGATATGCACTTTAACACTCACAGTCGGTACAGTTAATTGTAACACATGTTCTTAATATAACTTTATACATTGTCGATAAATAATAAATAAATTTAAGTAATCTTCGTTTGTATAATTTAAGCGTCCCGGCATGATTATTGAAAATTTTTAACAGTTTGACATATCCTTGACAGATGATTGTTTTCTAACGCCATCATGGCCAACTAGGAATAACCATTCATGTTAAAAGAAATACAATAGCATTTGTGCAACAAAAAAAAAGTTAAATTGCCAATAGTTCGTAAACCATAAATTTTTTGAATAGACAACCTTGTACAAAGTCAACCTTATTTTTGATGATAAATAAAATAAAGCTATAAAAACATGGTGTTTGCATTTAAAAAACATGACTTTTGACGTGTTTTTGAATTTAATTTTAATCCTTTTTTTTTGATCGCCCTGTATTAATTTATTATCAAAATATTGACATAGCCCACTAAAATAGGTCCCCTGCTACAAGGAAATCTATTTTAATTAAATAATAAAGGCATTAGTATAGGAAAATTGTATAATTTTGTTTAGGCCTGAAAACGTCATTTTTGACATAAAATTTAAAATAAGTCCAAAACAGTTAGACTTAGGTATAGGAGATTATACACAAAATGTGTCTAGAATTTTAGGCAAAATTCAAAAATAGAATAATATATAGGGTGTTCCACTTAAAATAAGCAAGTTGACACATACTTCCGGTATAACCGGAAGTGTCACCATCTTGAAAATATTTTAGCGAAAGTGCCCCCGTCGATGTTAGTATACTACCAAATTTTCAAATTTTTCCCATATACAGTTTTTCTATAATCTATCGATAGCGTTCCCGGTGGACACCCTGTAGAGAAGTCTGGAATGTTCGACTGTAAGGCGGTCAAATTCGATTGCAATAAAAATCGTTTGTTTCGGCAATAAAAACACCTTTAGGAAAATGAGTGAAGTTACCCTTCATACCTAATAGATAAATGAAAACTTTAGATTTCATTCTACCGATCAAAGTATGATCTTTTATCAACCACATATTGATCTTCGACAAACGCCACGAAAAATATTCAAAGATTAAAAACAGCAGTGGTCGACTTGATTAAATATAGAAGATCATAACGTTTATTTCCAGGAACAAATTACCAATTTGAGGAAGAAAGCTACGGTTTTGGCTAACGTGCTAAATGTAAAAGACAGTACCTATTGCAAAAAGGAATATATCGGAAAGAAAAACTGTTATTCCAGCTTTGAAGAAGTATGCGGCTTCCCAACGATATAATTTCTCCCGCAAATAGATTAATATACAGTGACCAGCAAAGAGTTTGCATCAAATGGGAAACATTTTTGTAATTAAGATATCCGAAAATTTCTTTTGGCAAATGAATTCAGCATATCAAATGACAAAATGTCATGTGACCACTATCATGGCGCCAAATTTAAAAAATATCCCTTAAATACGTAAAAACTGAAGTTAGATGACAAGATATTGAAAAATGCCTAAGAGAAAAGTAGGTAGAGTTTCAATTATACATGCTGTGTTTCTTCTTTATACCTGGATACTTATCATTTTAATTAAATTAATTGGTTTCAAAGTTTCTATGTAAAGATATAATTCTTCAAAATATCATATTTCTTGTCAACTTTCTTCTTAGTTCGACTTCTGCTATTATTCTTGGTGTTGAGACTGAGTTTATAGACAATTGAGCCAATATGAATGCAGGACGTGTTGGTCTTTTTTGGACCAAGGAACTAAACTTATCTTATTAGGCCGTTCCTTTTCATCTAGGCAAATTGCAGTTGGTTCTAGGATTAATGGAATATCAACGGAAGTAAGGACTTTTTTAGTTAATCATTTAATTTTGAATGACGTGACCGTCTTCCTGCTCCTTTATTGCGAACAAATTCATGCTTGCTTTTTTTGTCTGCTTCTGTTCCACATGTACAAGTGTAGAGTTCCAGTTTTGTTTAAATCGCCGAATTATTAGAAGACATGTTTTTCTATTGCATAATTGCTTTCGTAAAAAAGCGATTTTTAAGATTTCCGATATTAACAGGATTCATAAATTGAATGAGTTCAGAAACATATTATTTACAGACGACAAAAATGCAGGGAGACAAATATCCTTTACCCAACATCTTCAAGGTGGGTAGGAAGAGAGGAAATAGTGTACTGTTACCCGAAAATGTAAATGTTTATAATTTGTTCAAACGTTGATTGAATGCGAGAATGCCAATTTAAAAGGGTGTCTGTAAATTTCCATGACGGGCATGTCCTCAGTAGGTACCAATATCAATTCTTGTTTGAAATAGATGAGCAGTGCTGCTAGTAAGGGTAAGTTAAAATCTTCCACTATCTGTTTGTTTTTTGTACCACAGAAACATAGTTCGCATTTGGAAGGGTTGATCTTTAATTCTAGTCCTATGGTTCTGATAGTAATTACATTGAAATCATCCAAATTAGTTTTTGGGTCACCTCCTAAAGAACCGTCGCGTCGTCGTCTAATAAAACAAAAATTTAACTCCGATTTTATGGTAACAAGAAGAGGCTGGAATGTCAAATAAACAGCAACGGACCACACGGATGTCCTTGCTGGCATCGTACTTTTGATAAAATTACGGAATTTCCAAACCACATATTATTTGGAGATGAAAAATTGCTTTAGGAAATTAAAAATTCCAGTAGTTTTGGATTGCGCTGCCTTCAACAAGACATCTAGTTATAAGGAGTTGAAAGTATTTTTATAATCAATTTAGGTAGTATCTTTGGAGAGCTTTGGGTTATGTTGAAGAAGTCTGCACATCATGTATAGCAGCCTCACATCTACGTTCTAAAGCGGACTTGTTTCTTATTCTTGTAGAGTTTGTTCTGCAAGCAAGTTTGGCAACCAGTTTCCCAAAAGTACCATCTTTCTTATTCATGGTACTGAGATTTGCTTCATAAATTACTGGACTATCCATTAGAAAATTGCAAAACTTTGTGATTGACTTAATCCTACTCCTCCTGCAGCCTTCGAATTGAAGTCTTTTGAATGCTCAGGGCATAGACCCTCTAATCATCTTGCGGATCCATTGGGAAATAAGTTAATCGCTACCACGACATCAGCATCTGATAGTTTTAAACATTCCTTAATGCTGAAAGGACACTGCGGTATTCTGGAAAGTGTTAGATGTTTGTTCTATAATTTCATTTTCGTATTTTGATTATCAAGTGCAAGATAATTACCTACTTTATTCTTCATCGTTTTGATTAGACCCTTTAAATCATTTTTCTGAGGATCACAAGTCAATGTTGAAATATTTTGCCTAACTTCCGTTTAAGTGACTTTTCTTTCTCCTAGGGAACTTGTAATGCGAGGTAGACAAATATGAGGAATTCCGTTTAAGAACCATCTTCACTTTTACTAACAACTTTCATTATCAATGATGCAGTATTTTTCTCCAGGGTCATACGTTTTCACATCTATTAATAGAAATCAGGTTCTTGCGTCACAGCTATATTCTCTGGATGACTTCTGAAACAATTGGATTTTAATTCTTCTCTTGTCCTGTCCTTATATAAGGTTTTAGATGAAGAAAGACAAAACTTGCATTTCATCATACCGATTTGAAGAGGTTGATTGTCATCCTCACATTGTCATTATCATAAATTGCTGTCATGGTAATTTATTCCATCATTTTAATATATGAATTGTGTTCAGTTGTCAGCAAAAATATTTCACAAAAACTTCAGCTTTATTTTTTTTCAAAATACAAAATAATTTATAAAACTGAAATTAAAAAAATGTTTTTTCTTTATTCGTTTTTAATGATGTAATAGCAATAAAAAGCTCAATAAATCAACAAGGGAAATAACAAGAAATAAACGAAACAACGAATCAGCAGAGAACACATAAAGTAAAAAATATTAAATAGGCTAGATAAAGTTAAAGGAGATATAATGAAACGACTGGAGTCAAAGGTAATCGATATAAAAGAAAATATAACCGAAATAAAGAAAAGTTGAAAGGGAAGAGATGGGGAAGAAGATAAGTAACTTAGAAAATAAGCTCGAGAATCAAGAGAAAGAAAAAAGGAGAATCAAAGGGATAGATTGGGAGAAAGAACAACCAGGGAATAAAACAAAAGGTTGCTGACTTTATTCGAAAGGAAATAGAAATAAAAAACATAAACATTCAAGCAAAAGATGGAAGTAATAAAAGAAATGGAAAATCACGAGTTTAGATCGACAACGATCTAAAAAAAAAAGTAGAAGTAGAAATGAAAGAAGACTTAAGTAAGTTACCTCAAATTAGAGGTTGATAGATACATGAAAAACGTGGAAGCTTGACAAAGACTTACGTAACAAAAATTAAATCAAAAACTAGTAAGAAATGAAGCGACGATCAATCTGGCAAGGAAAAAAGATAATGTGAAGAATTTAAAAATGGAGACAGTAAAATAAGTAGAACAGAAAAGAAAATGAGATTTGATACCTAGAAGGTGAAGACGATGCTGGAAATGGGAAAAATGGAAGAAATAGGAGAAGAGATGGAGAGGTATAAAGTAGGAATCATGGCATTGCAAGAAATTAGGTGAAAAGAAGGACTAAGAATAGACAAAAACAGTTACTCAGTGATATATGCAAGAGATGAGAAGCAAGGACGAAACTGATCTACGTTTATGGTAAGAGATAAGAGACATGATTATAGAATTTAAGAAGATAAATGGTTGAATATCATGCCTGAGAATTAAAAAATACAGATGTAGGATCAGAAGAAGAAAATGAGGAAAAGGGGTCTGCAAAAGCAAGGAAGGAAAGGAGTGTTTAAGTAATGTAGCAGGGAAACACACAATACACGAAGTAACGACAGAGAACGGGAAAAGATTATGCAATATGGCAGCACAAGTGAATATATAGCAAGTACAATGTTCCAACGTAATAAATAACATGGATAATACGGGGAAGGACAAAAGGAGAACAATCGTTCATATAATAATCAGAAGAATAGACAGAAAATTATACAAAAGATGTAAGATCTTTCAAGGTAACAAGTATAGACACATACCACCTGTTAGTAATAGCAGAAATAAAACTAAGGACAATAAAGAAGAAAAAGTAAGTAGATTGGAAAGAAAATGGAACACAGAAGAACTAAGAAAAGAAGAGAGGAAAATAGACTATAAAGATAGTGATATAGAGAACGGAAAGACATTAAAAAAATAGCATAACAAAAGGTACACAAAAAAATAGGGAGATATAAAGGGAAATAAAGGAAAAAAATGATTCGATACTCTTTGTGGGATATGTCACTAAAGAGAAGAAAACAAAACTCAAATGGCTAAAAACAAGCAATGAAAATGACTATAGCGAATACAAATAAAAAAGAAAAGAGGCGGCAAAAGAAATAAAAGAGCAAATTGCCAGATGTAATGATGAACGAAATATAAAATGACAATAGAAAAAAATAAGAATAAGGATGTATGAGGGATACAAAATAATAAAGAGCAATACAGAAGATGAACAAATGACGAAGTAGATAAAATATTAGAACTAGAGAACTTAGAATGGGTAATGAAATCAAAACGAATGAACAAATAAATAGGATAAACGAGGAACAAAAATTGAGGTGGGAAATCAAGTAAAGATAAAGAGAGAAGAAAAATTAAAATTTTTCGAAAGGAAAATTATGAGGATATATGAGGGATACAAAATAAATAAAAAGCAATACAGAATATTAACAAATGATGAAGTAGATAAAAAATTAGAACGAAATAATAGAATGAACGTGGAATCAGTAGTTGAAAGTATAATTAAGTGGAAACCATTATCACGATCAAGAGAGTTAGAAGATAAATAGAGAAAATGAAGAATCGAAAAGAATGGAGAAAAGTAATTGAAGAAGTTAAAAGAACCTAAACAAAGTGCGGTGCAGTGACGACAAATTGTGCTTTTAAAAAGAAACTTTCTGTATAGCCCAATACAGCGCGGTTTCAACTCCAAGGAGCGTATAGTCTTATATACAATGTGTCCGTTTAGTGTGTAATTGTCTGATTATGGACCCCCAGACTACTTGTCCGAAAAAGTGTGAGCAGGCTTCCCAATAGTGTGATCCCGTAAATAATGAGACCCTTTTGTTTTTTGAATTATTATACGTATCGCTTTGAAATTTAGCATGCACATGAAAGATCGAAATCTATCTTTCAACATCAGACATTTTGAATTTTTTTTTAAATGGAAGGAAGTATCAAGTGGCACCTTTTTAAATGGTCTTCTCATGTACTAATTATTTCATTGGCCGTTTTTTAATGACGCTGAAATGAATTTTGAAAAAATTATGAATAATTTCACATTTTTATTAATAACTAGTAACCAAACCCATTTGAAAATGGGCCTTATCTAAACAAACCTGATATTAAAGACGTGAGGTTACCGCTCCAGGTCAGAGATCAAGGTCAGGTCAACCTGTGACCCCGCCTAAGGTCAGGCCTGGACCTCCTGAACAATTTGACGTATCGATCTCCAAAATCGGTTCAGCCGTTACGGAGGAGAGAGAAACATACAGACAGACAGACAAACCGGGCCACGATTTTATGTGTGTAGATAGTTTAATAATTTGATTAAATAAGTTTAAAGTTAGTTCAACAAGTATTGGAAATTTTATCACCAATTCTCATAGCGTCGGGTCAACAAATGACAAAGGAGAAAAATATTGCCCCAGCCTTGTCTCGGGTGTCCTCTAGTTGCCAAATCGACGAAATACATCAAAGCCATGGCAATATGTCAAAACTAAGTGCTTGTCGAGAAATAGTTTTGATCTTCAATCCCTCATTTCATGTTTGATGATCTTGCGTTAAAACCATTTCTCTTAATATGATTTATGAGGCGCATTAAATAAAAAAACTAAGCCTATTGTAATTCATGGTCAAAGTAATTAACATCAAGCAGTCAGAGTATTCAATGGAAGATATCCTGAAAAAAACAACAGTGGCACTGTTGATAGCAAGAAAAGTTCAGGAAGAAAATCAATTTTGGAGAGGAGAAGCAAATACAACTTGTCAAATGAGTCAACATTTTTTTCTAAATGAAACAGTAAATAAGCAAAACGTCAGGTACTTACTGGTCAGATGAGAATCCACGCAGGGCCACACTCAGTTTCCTAATAAAGTGAATGTTTTGGGCAGGCATACCTACTTGGTAATCATATTATTTTAAAACAAAATTTACCCGCAAATTCAAACTATTCTTAAATATAACAGCAATGAAAGAGATATAGTTTACCAACAAGACGGGGCACCCGCTATTCAAGAACTGTTAGAGAATGGCTAACTACTGGTTGGGAAGGTAAGGAACAATCTAATGGCCAGCTAGATCGGCAGACTTGACCTTCTTCCTTTGGAGATATCTGAAGACCAGAGTATACATTACATAACCAAATTCTATCTAAGAGCTCAAAGACAGAATACGAAATGTTTGCAATGACATTCCTCCAGAAACTTTCCACAATGTTCCCTTCCATTAAACAAGTAATTTAAAATGTCGTCTAGTTGTCACTATGACTTAAAACAAAATATTTCAATCTTGAAAGAGAGACACTTCGATCTTCATGTGCATTAAAATTTCAAAACAAGGATTCAAAAAATAAAAGGAGGGTCTCTTCATTTACACGGGGCACTGTAAACAATTCGTTTTGCTATTGTTGTTGAAATTATTATTTATACAAAAATTCAATGTTGTAGTATTAAATTAAATTAGTGGATGTGTTATGTATACTATATTTATATGAAACGTGACAGTTTATATCAACACACGATCTCTGCTTAATTATCAATACTGTGTATCGTATAAATCAAAGGTATAAATGTTTTGTGACCAATTCGTTTGAAAATTAAAAACTATACGTATGTAAAATAGAGAACACCGCCGCTTAGTAAAAATAGTCATACTAAATATGCCTTAAATGTATATTGAGGTAACCTCAATATTGACAACTGATTGACAGGTTTTCCACTGTCAGTTAGACTAAATTAATAATGCGGCATCGACAAAAAACACATGCAAATAAATTGGAAAGGAAACTTAGATGAAAATCTTTAATTAACATTCCGCAGTAACTCGAACACATCAAACAAATAAAAGTGAAAAATTGGTTGTCAAATTTTCGATTTTGTAATCTTCACAGTATTTGAAGTAAAGGAATCGCGGATAACTCTATTTTTTACACGGAATGTAAAAAATCGAAGACTGTTTCAATTTTATTGATATAAATTAAAATTTTATTTATGGTTCGAATGTAGGTCTTGCCCTAGTTTCGTATCTTAATTGTTGTTTTTTTAATAAACTGGGCTAAGGAAAAGGTGACATGCGAATTTACCCCGCCCGACATATTTGTGTCAATCCTAAATTAACGATTGTTTTTATTTCTTCTAAAAAATACTTAATTCTGCAAATTTGCGTACACAGATCAAAGAAGAGATTTTGTAAATAATTTCGAGCCGGGAAAGTGTTTGCAAATTCAGTTCATAATTTCGGAATTGGGAGCACATATGAAGAGAGTGGGCGTCGCTGACTTTGCTCCTTGAAATAGCAGCTTCTAGACTCTAATATAGATTTATAACATAAAACTATTAATATCGACCACTTTCATCTGCCTATCTTCGGAAGGTCGTGCCTTTATTGCGCTTTAAATTATCTTCGCGACATTTCATTGATTAAAGGCAACTGTGTAAGTGTGCATAAACATATAGAGTCGTAATAATATACCTACGTACTCTGTAACATGCAAAAATAGAAATTTTTAACATTGAAGTGTGGCAAACGAAACGGTGCTACGTCACCACCTATGTCCAGGGAAGTAATAAATTTGGCTTATTAATAGAAATTACATTAATATTTATTGGCTGGTAACTACGCATTTGTCGAGCTATTTCTAATACAGCTAAGTGGTTGTAAATATTTTGATATTAGTTGATACTGTTGCTTTCGTAGCGTAGTAGAAGAAAAAAGTCGTCACATAATGGGGAGTTTTGTTGTAAGCTTTCTATGTCTATAAGGAAGTGGAATCGATATAAGACTGCAAACTTTTAGTTTGAGAAAATAATAAAGAAAGTTTCAACTCCGGAGCCAAACCAAAAACTCCGGGCATTATTCACTATTTACTGCTATGTTCCGGCACTGGATCCACTCGTGCATACAAAAGAACCCCGACACATCAATCTGTCCAAAGCAAAACCTATTCACATCCAATCGAGATTGGAGACGGACAGGAAAAGGAAAATAACTTTGTAATAAACTCTTCAGGGGTTGTAACAATAAAAGGACTCGCTTTAATTGCGTCATCGAGACAAAATTCTTTCTAAGCGCGATTAAATTTTATTTTATCAAATTCGACAGGATTACAATAAATCTTTATCTCCACTGGGTCACTAACATTTTATTCGCGTACAGAGGGTTTGATTACATTTGGCATACGGAAATCGCACTTCGTAAGGGTGTTTCGTTATCGTATTAAAAAAAAAAGTAGGACATGATGAGGGAGATAACTAAACTAAACATGTAACTTCAACAGGCACTATAAGCAGAGTGCTTAACGTATATAAAGGGGGTAGGAGAAGCAAATTCGATATTTTTATAAAATGAGTTCCGCTGTCGCATAAAGGCGGGGATGTTGAGGGGGTTTGCCGACAATTTCCTTCCGGTTACTAACCAATGAGAGAATAGAAGGTAGGTAGCCATAGCAACTGAACCGGATATAGCATATACCATACATTATCCAGGTACTTTACCCACTAGGTCCCCTTCCCTTGACGATCCCTTTTAGGACTTGATTAACTTTAAAAGCAGAACTTATAGACGCCATATATCTCGCTTCTTAAATGGAAAAACGAGACGACTTTTTCCCATCTCTTTCTACTAATTCTAGATTTATTTTGTTTCTTTTATTAGTTATTTAAAGAAAAGTAAATTATCCGATTTAGATTTCGTTTACTATCGAAAATAAATCGATTTCAGATTATTCGAAAGAAGCGGTTGCAATAAAAGTACTCATCATAGCGTTCGTGACGTAAGACTCTATAGTGTTGATGGAAATATTTCAATTAACGATAGTAGGCACTGCCACCTAATCAGGGACCATTCTAGTTCTTAATTCTTGAAAGAACTCTTTGAGGATTTGTTGACAATATTGAAGCACGTTGAGTAGCTACTATACACATAAAGTTTATTGAGCGCAGCGTTGTATGCAATAAAATTCTGAAGGATTCTCTTACAGAAAGTAATTGTAGTAAACTATAGAATGAAATCATTTTTAATAATACTTACGTGGTAAAAATTCTCGCTCTTGAGATAAAATATTTATTCTGAAACAATACATCTTATGGTGTTTACATATACAGGGTGTTAGGTAAACATTGCGGCAAAAATTCAAGGGTTTTTCCTTTGGCGTAAATTCAGAATATTTTGTCCTATGATGATTTCCTAAACACCTCTTTATTTCGAAGATACAGGGTGAACAAAATTTGCGACAGTAACAATATTTAATATCAAAAAATAAATGTAAAGTTGATCAATCTACAATAAATGTTCGAAATGACTTCCTCCAGCCTGGATACAAGCATTCAATCTTCTCGTCAATGAATGTCGAAGTCGTTCAAATACACCAGGGTCGTTTTTAATAGACTCACACCCAGCAATTATCCGATTTCGCAAGTCGTCCAAATCTTCCACAGGAGTAGCGTAAACTAGTGATTTCAGATATCCCCATACGAAAAAGTCCAAGGGATTTAATTCTGGGGATCGAGCAGGCCATGCGTGTGGCCCACCTCGACCAATCCAGCGATCTCCGTATGTTGCTGTAAAAAATTACGAGCAACCAAACTGAAATGTACATGGTACATCCTCCATAAACTCAGGTAGTGTTTCTTCCAAAAAGTTGCGATAAGATTCGCCAGTAAGTCTTGCTGGTAGAAATACCGGTCCAATTAGGTAGTCACCCACAATTCCAACCCATACATTCAAGGAGAACTGATGTTGAAAACGATCTTCACATACCGCATGCGGATTTTCATCTGCCACACATGGTTGTTATGAAAATTTCTAATTGCAGTTCTTGAGAAATTAGCTTCATCAGTAAAAAGAATCTGTGTCAGGAATTGAGGGATTCGAACTAATTTTTGCAAAAAGCCATTGACATAATGCAATACGTGGAGAAGGAAAATCGGCTGGTAGTAGTGCCTGAACGCGTTGGATGTGGTAAGGATACAACAAGTTGTCCTTAAGAATTTTCCAAACTGTCCAATGACTTACATTCAAAGCATTGGCAATTTTTCTCGTAGAACTACTTGGATCTTCTTCTATCATGTTTAGCACATTCTGTTCCAGTTGTACCGTTCTTACTGCCATTGGTCTTCCTGGCCCTCCATTTCGTTTCAATGCCCCGGTTCCGTGAAGACGTCGATGAATGTTTTCGAAGATTTTTCGATCGGGGATATTACGGCCAGGAAACCGTTCAATGTACAATCGTCTGGCTTTTAATGAATTTCCATCGGCAAGTCCATACATGAAGTGCATGCCAGTCATCTCGGCGTCCGTATAGTGATTCATAATAGCGGACTTCACTAACTATTAAAGACACGTAAAAGACCTAAACGTCACTCACTTTAAACAAATGTGACACATTAAACAGCTAAACGTCACTTAATTTTTACTTGACAAACTCATTGGCGTACGCCATACTTTTATTTACATTAATATTGTTACTGTGGCACATTTTGTTCACCCTGTATCTTCGAAATAAAGAGGTGTTTAGGAAATCATCATAGGACAAAATATTCTTAGATTAGGCCAAGGAAAACCCCAATTGAATTTTTGCCGCATGTTTACCTAACACCCTGTATATTCATTCTATAATGAGTGACGGAATGAATATTACACAATTAAGCTCAACGAAATAATTAGAGTGCTATGATTTCCTAAACTGTCATTTCAGATGTAAATGCAGTTGAATGCATCGCCCTAGATGTTTTTTAGACTTAGTACCTCTAGTACTTACTAATTTAAATTAAAAAAAAAAATAATGAAATTACAATGTTTGTTGTTTTTCTAAAACTATTTAATTTAGTTTAATTTAAAAATTTAATTTATTGGGAATAATCACCCCCAATAAATGGCGCCCAAATAGTGATTTACATTAGAGTGTGGAAAGTAGGATTTTACGGCGCGACAGTTTTGTTTGAGGAACGACCCCGAAGGGCGAGATCCTCATTAGCTGGAAACGATTTAAAATCACTTTACACACGAAATTTGTATAATATTTTTTGGCCGACTCATCAAAAGTAAAAAAGAACAAAATTATTTTTGAAATATGAAAAGGGGAAGGAGAACAAATTGAATCAGTAAACGACATAAAATACTTAGAATGTACGATAAGATACGATAATAATTATGATGCTTAAGTAAGCGTACTGGCAACAAAAGAGAAAAAAAAATAGTGAGTCGAGTGCGGGAAATAGGTGAGAGGGTTTTGGGGAAAAGATACAAGGAAGAAGATGGATTTTGACATGGTGTAAGTGTAAGGTTATATGGAACAGAGAAATGGGTTAGTTAGAGGTGATGCAAGAAAAATATTGGAAATGCACCTTATGCTTAAACAGGGAGACATAATAGGGAAGAGGGCAATTGGACTTGAGGAGTACATGAGAGATAGAGGAGATGAGTGTAAGCTACTACAAATGGACTGTAAAAACATGAAAATAAGTTATGGACAAGAGGAAAGAAAGGAGGAGAGGGAAGGGAATTGGAGAAGAAATAGTAGAAAGAGACAAAGGTACTCAATTTAAGAAAGAAGAGATGGAATGTAGATGGAAAGATACACCTAATCCTAAGTATAAGAAACAAATTTCAGATAAGATAGCAATATACAGGGTGACAGTCATAATGTGCAACTATTTTAATGGAAAATGGGCCATGATAAAACAAAACGATTTACTCAATATTGTCCTATGCAAATATTGATCGTTAAACAAAGAATTTGACTAAAGTTTCTATGAAAAGTTTCAGAGCCACTGAACTAGGATAAAACATATTCCCAAATCACTGGATAGGACGTGAGAGACTTAAAAAATGTTCTACGTTGTCAATAAATTATGTTGTCAATAATATGGCGCTATTGATTTGAAATGTTAAGTTAAAAAAATAATAAACTAATGATGGAAGAAGGGTACTACCAATAAAAACAGAACATCCAAAAGTTTTTATTCAACGGAAGGAGTGAGTCAGGGAAAGTGCATTAATCCCGTTATTGTTTATGTGTACGTATGGATATGTAACAATAGAGTATCGAAAGCTAATATCTGTACAGCCTGTGCTTTCGCGAATTATATACTAATTGTAGCTAATACAAAAAAGAATCTAGAGAAAAGCTTCAACAACTGGAGGATATCCTTAGAAAAACTAGTCCTTGACGTGAACGTAAACAAAATGAAGTAATTGGTCATAAGCAACCCGGGAAAAATATAAGAGTAACAATAGAAGGGAAAAATATTGAGCAAGTAAATAAACATAAATACTTAGTAACTGGATTGTTCTTCCTTGAGGAGGGCACCAAAACCATTAAGACGTTTTTCAAGGCAACGTTTCTGCAGTCGAATGTGCACTTCTTCAGGCCTTAATGGTTTTTGGTGCCCTCCTCAAGGAAGAACAATCCATTATTTGATCATTTATAGGAGGAAATATTTACCTTTCATCATAAATACTTAGAAAATTGAAATAATTTATAGAAATCTGTAGTATCTAAGATGCCGGCTGTGAACTCTTCAACAATGCGACAAGGCTAAACAGCGCAATTTTAACGCACTACATCAAATTCTTGCAAACCGAATAAAACAGCAACCAGTAATAATTGCCGAATTACGAAGGGCACTTACATACACGTGTTTTGCCGTTTTTGAGGCTTATCAGTGTAGGGTATATCAAACCTTCAAATCTCTACAAAAACCACTGAGAATAGCAACAGCGCTTTTGTTGCAATGCTGAAGAGTTCACAGCCGGCATCTTACATACTACAGATTTCATCAATCAAAGTAAGAGTTTGTAAATCGTTATATCTACCAGTTCTCATATACTAACAGCAGGAAAACAAGAAGAAATAGTGGACTAGATAGAAATAAGATAGCATAGGAGGGTACTATAAGAAATGGAACCTTGACCCTCAGGGTACAAGTGGACAATGGTCACGTAATTTTGAGAAATATTTTATGTTCTTCTTCTTATTTACTTTAGACAATTCTACAGGGTGATTAATTGGTAAATGCGCATACGTTAAGATTAGATACAGGTCTCTGATCCTTTATAACCAAGATACAGGGTGTTTTATTTATTTTGTTTATTTCTTCATATGCACGTAACTCACGAATCACATTGGGAATTTTCTTTATATTGGCAACATATTTTTCTTATCCAGTAAAGTATCTAATAACGTATAAAAATTAATGTTCATCCAGGTACGAACTTAAAAAATTCTAAAATTTTGTTTACGTCAAAGATACCTAGTATGTCAAAATTTTGAAAAAATTTGCGTATTTGAAAAGAGCAGAAAAAACTGAGTGAAAATAGATATATTTCTAGTTTCCGCATACAATTTTATTATAACTAATTTGAGACAAACTTAAATGTTTCAGTAACACATCGGTTTAAAATTCAAATAAAGTAAATTTTCTATTTTAAAACAATGAAATTTGTCATTTTTGTGTTTTTCTTTAGTTTATCTTAAAGTCTAAAGGGAAACCCAAAAATGACAAATTTCATTCATTTAAAATAAAAAATTTACGATTTCCGAAATAAAGTTGATTTTAGTTGAATTTTAAACTGATGTATTACCGAAACATTTAAGTTTGTCTCAAATTAGTTATAACAAAATTGTGTGCATAAACTACAAGTGTCTATTTTAACTTAGTTTTTTCTGCTCTTTTTAAATATATAAACAGTTTTCAAAATTTTTGGATTAACATTAATGTTTATACGCTATTGGATACTTTACCGGAGAAGGAAAATATTTTACAAATATAAAGAAAATTCGCAATGTGGTTGTTGAGTTATGGGCAAAAAAAAGAAATAAACAAAAATAATAAAACGCCCTGTATCTTAATTATAAAAGATCGAGACCTGCGCAGTATATGTTTTTAGAGTCTTGATGTTTCTTATCTAATTCTAATGTATGCGCATTTATCAATTAATCACGCTGTATATTCGCAATCTAAATAAATAATTTTTTAATGAAATTTGTTAGTAAAATGTACTTTTGCGTATTATCAGTCTTACAAACAAATCGTGTTAATCAGTAATTGTAATTTCATGTGTAGTGTAAACACCGTTTTTGTAGCTCTGAAGACGATTAAACAAATAAACCGAAACTATAGATTAGTTGTTTCAACATTAAAACTATTTCAATATTACCATCATTTGCTTTAAAATGTTATTTCACATTGTGAATCAGAAAGGTCGTATATCTTTCGCAGAAAGCTAATAGATACACTAACAGCATTTATGAGATACCGACTCTACAGTAGACAGTTCCAGAAATATCGGTTCTGTTTCAAAAATTTTGTCGATATTAAATTTAAATTGTACTTTGCGTGTTACTCTTTGTTTTGAATATTTGATTTCGTTCGTCAAAATTTTAAAGACAGGAGGAGTGAGGTACCATCTTCTGGTTTACCCAAAACCAGTGCTAAAGACACACGGTATTTCAGGTTAAGTGTAACGACCAACGGTGACGACAAACCGTCAACTGGTGGTGAGTTTTTTTATATTATTTTCATTAAATATTTTATTTTAAAATCGTTTATAATTATATTTTCTGTAAAGCGTTTAATGTGTACAAAAATAAAAATTTTTAAATTTTTTGAACAACTTTACAAAAATAAAAAATTTTTAAATATTTTTAAAACGTCCTAAAATGATCTTAAAATTAAAATGTATAATTTTTAAAGAACATGCAATTACTTGTTATGCAGAAATGTTTACAAAAGTATATTATTAAAACTGGTTTGATAGTATTGCGATTTCATTTAACGTTGTCATATAAATAATCTAGTAATCTTGAATTCTCTTTACATTGTATATATTTTTAACAAGTAACTGATACAAAGTTTAGGTTAGCATTACGTTTGTATGATCAGAAGCGTATAACCGTCGCGGCTTTTTTGATGTTCAGAAGTCCAATTTGAGTAACATTGACGCTATAGTTTTGATTGTTTTTAGCTGTAATTTTAAATAATTTGAATAATTTCTTGATTAGGTAACACAGCTTATATTGCATTTGTCGCAAATAAACTTACTACTTGCAGTAGTTTAAATACAAACATTTACAAATACTAAATTTTACACGTAATTTTGCAAACAACCCCTTTTTTGACATAGAAGTTATTCAGTTTAAACTAAGGTTGACAAGTAAATCACCAAACATTGACTACTATACGTACTACATTTTTGATCACGCGGATAAGTGGGAGTTTCGCTTCTGAAGCGTAGCGTATTAATGGTAGGTATTCATTTTTATCAATTTTTAGGTTATATTTGTGTCACGTTTTAATGCACATTCCACAATACCACGCTGTACACTGTAAAAATCATTAATTCCATGGCTGTCCAGCCCAGTTTTTGATTTGAAAACTCGTTATTTACCATTCAAATTCATGTTTAGTTTGGGAGTTTCTCTCTAGCAAATAATCAAAGTCAAAATTACATTTTAAAAAAATCTAAACTGCGCATGCGTCGATAAAGGTACTGACGTCATCACTCAGGTTGCGTTTTACACATTCTTCAAATTTATGGATTTTATTTTGCACATAATTTTGCGTAAAACATTTTTGAATGATTTAAGCATACTGGACTAAAATTATTTTCTTGAAAATATCATGTGGTGGTACAGTATTTATCCAAGTTGAAATGATAGGAATCGTTGAAGGTCAATCTTAAACATTTCATAAAACTTTCCAACATTATGATAGTTTTTTTAGGAACACCTACAACCATTATAATCTGACTTTGTTCATTCGTGTTCTAGCTTTCAGGATAACTTTTGCAATCTTATATGCGAATGACTGTCGGAGATTGCTCATAGCACATTTTGACATCATTCCTATGTAATTTTCCAAAGCAGCTTTATGTGTCCTAGTTTTGACTGTATCCTAGTACTAGTAGAACTAGTGTGTTAGGCAGTGTTTGCTGCAGTAAAGACCGTCAAGAGGTAACTCAAGCAAACGTGTCTGAATTCGACGAACTATCTGAAAACACTGTTTCTGAAAACCCCGTAACTGTTTATTCTTTAGAAAATCCTGAATCTGAATCGCATTTGGATATGAGCCATTTTTTCTTCGTCAAGTGACGATCGACCCGTTGAGTGGGCGATAGAGAAGTTACCTTGGAGTACCTTGTTTAAAATGAGGTCAAACAAAATATTGATGATGTCTTGTCTTCTTCAAGGCGTCAGTATGCAAATAAAACCGGGAATCTATCAAGGGGCACTGTTTTGCGCTCCATTTAGGATGATTGAAAAATTGTAGTCGCTAGCTAATAAAAGGTAAAACAATAGGAAAAACGCAGTTTAAAGAATGAAGGAACATAAAAATTTAGGTTAGTACTTGTGACACTATCAGCTAGGAAAAATAATGGCGGTAGATTTGACAAGAGTTTTGTTTCTATATACTGGCACGCGGTTTTGTGGCGCATTGTGGATGCTGTAAGATCACTTTTTGTACGCGGATTGCCGTTTAGAAGTTTCACTTTTGACTGAGTTTGAATTCTTTCCTGGATTTACACATAAAACGCTATGGTAACAAATCATATCTTTCAACAATATAGTCCGATATGTCTCTGAAAACGAATATTCTGTCGAACGATTGTTGAAATTCATTCCAATTTATGGCCATAAAGCAGAAGCTCTGCTTAAAATTATCCTATAAGCATTAAAAACTTAGATATCTCCGATTGTCAGAAACAGTCTGATAGATTTTGTTTCCTGTTTGGCTCATTATCACTGAGTCTTATTGGAACATGCGCGATCGAGTCTCATCAAGCTGGTATTTTTTCTTCGGCAGTTTTGAATTATAGTCAAAATTGTTTCGTCATCAACACCCAGCTAGAAAATTTTGTTGTCAAAACAGTCTTAAAGAGTCTTTCCCAGACAAAAGGGGTGATTAACCTGATGCCTGCCAAAGTCTACTTTTTTTCTGGGATGAGATTATTGCAGCTCTTCAGATAAGTATCAATGATCTTTGTTAATGCATCTAGAAGGTTTAAGGAAATTAAATATCTTTGATCTTTATGAGTCGAAAGCTGTTGAAAAATTAGACAAAAATAAGGTGCAGGGGACGAAAGTATAGTTCGATGAAATCAAGAGGAATGAGATCACCCTCTGGCAAGGAGTATTCACAGTTATCATTATAATACAGAGAGATTCCGAGATTTGAGAATAATGAGTATATACACTTGCTAACTCATTTGTTATCTATGGAGGAATGTATTCCTACGTTGCAACTAACTGTGCGTAATTAGCTGTCAAAGCACTACACGTTTAGCAGCCTAGTGGGCCAAAGTTACATTGACATCTCCGCTGTCAATGGTATGTTGAAGTATTTGCGGTGTGCGGGTATGTTCGGAATTGATCGTGCAGAATATACGAGCTTGGCTAAGTATCCACACATTATTCCCCAGAAACTTTCTTTCCTGAGTACTTTCCTCTCCGCAAACTTTCCTCCCCGCACACTTTCCTCTTCGCGTACTTTCCTCCCCGCGTACATTCCACCCCGCGTACTTGCTCTCTGCGTACTTTCTTCCTCGCGTATTTCCTCCGTAAAACACTTTCCTCCCTAAAACTATTTCCTCCCGCTACCTTCTTCTCCGCGAACTTTCCTTCCCGCTCATAATAAAAATTATGAAAACAAATACACGCACAAAAATTTGCTTCTACCGTATTCTCTGTATTAAGACGGCTTTCTTATTTTGTTTTAATCAATTTAAGTTGTTTTTATGTGATCGGAGGTAAACGGTGTTGGTTGGTAGGTTACAGTTATTACAATTTCTTTCTTTAAAAAAATCGCATTTATAATAACAATTTTAAAAACAATTTTTTTCACGTAAATTTGTTTTAATCATTCATTTTCTTTGCAATTTTTTATTATGAGCGGAGAGGTATAGTTTCCGGGGAATAAAGTAAGTAAACCGTTTTGCCAAAGGGAAAAACTTAGTGTTTTTACCAACTGGGTCTTGAAACCGAATTTCAAAACTTATCGAAAAAGGAAAAGCAAGACGGCCATCAAGAGTACATTATGATAGATGAGGTAAACCGCCTGAAATACGATGCTTACGCTAAATATAGATTTTTCTGCAAGCTAGGGACAGGCATCGCAAGACGGAAGAGCTAAAGACTAAGAGGTCATACCTTGTATCTAAACTAAACGCCTCTTCGTCCGGTCACTCACTGGATAGAGCTTGTGGCTAGCGTAAGTAACAAAGAGTCGTGGGACTTTGTTTACCGAATATGTCAAGGTTATGCTCTTACATGGGAAGAAAGCCCAAATAAATTCCTATGCGTGCACTTCTTCCTTGGTGATGTCCCAGTCAACACCCCGGATCGCTATTGCCCTGTGGGAGACCTCCCTGAGACTTTCAGTGAAGCTGAGGCGGTGTCGGCCGTGGTTGACGAGTGTGTGAACCGGTTGTCGCAATACGAATGGGTACGAGTGACAGGCAGTTTGGCTTCAAGCAAAGCTTGTCGGTGGAAGACACTTTGTTGAGGCTTAAAGTTACCGTGGCTTCGTCTCGAAAAAGTATATCTATTCGTTCGATAACCTCCTTTAAACGACGGTTATAAGCAAGCTCACCGCAATAAGAATTAGCGGTAGGAATATGAGCCTCTTGGGAGAAGTCAACGGGGTACAGAGAGCGGTAACTGGGGATTGTCCTCAGGCATCCATCTGCGGGCCCGTTATCTGGAACCTGATTATGGACGATCTCCTTGTAGAGCTTTGCTGCTGTGCCAATCTTAGTTATACACCGGTAAAGTATAAGACCGAAGGCATACTGGTCGCTAGCGTGCCGTTATACAATCGACTTCCTCAGGGGAAACTAGGGTTCTGCTCGTCGCTAGACACACTACTAGCTGATAGAGTGATGTGTCGAATGAAAGCTAGAAAATTCTCGTCTCTTTTCTGGTTGCTGATGCTCTTGAGCATCTCGATCTAAAGTTACCGACTTAGGCATTGTGGTTTTTTAGTGTTGACAAACTTTAGAATGGAGCTATTTGAAGGATGGCGACCCCTTGAGGTTAAAGCATAACTGAGCCGTAGTTCCAAATTTCTTGTTCGGCTCTTGACTTAGCCCTGTGGTCCTTCCGACATATTACCATTGGTAATTACAGTGAAGACTGTGGATAGACCCGGGTAGTTCTATCGTGGTGCACCTAGTGGTTGATCGATAAACGGCTTCCCGAGGAGGCCAGCGGGGATCTGCTGCGAGAGACACCTGAGGCTCCTTAATGCTTTTCCATGGGACTTATCACATGGTTGTAGGTTATCGTCCATGCGCGAGGAGCTCTCCCTTAGGTGGATGCTTTGCGTCGCCGGGCGTGCCTGAATAATTTATGCCCGGTTCTCCGTTTCCTGGAAAGCGCCCCCCTGAGCCATCGTCTTTGAGTTACTAACTAACAGAACTACGAGAGGTGGCCTTTTGTTGTCCGGCCGGACCTATTCCTAGATAGGTTCAAATACTGTCCGATAAGAAATTTGTCGGAACTAACGGTTGTCGAAAACCAAGCTATGTTCGGTATACTAACTGTTGACCCCTGTCGATCAGCTTTGGATTTGCAGTGACTGTGGAATGGCAACTTACTGGTCGGCGTTTGTTGGAGGCTGGTCAGGTTGCTCTGTGGCGCGGGAGTTTGCTTGGGCGACAGCCAACACGCGGGATTTTTTACGGTCCAACTGCATAAGCGCAGTCAGCACATGAGCGTTCTAAAGCCTTAGTCTGTTTAGTTTTGTGATTTGTAAACATCTTTGTAGGAAATCTAGTTATACAACATGCCATATAGTGAGGTTCCTCCTAATTTAACTCTGTTAATTATATCTTCTCGTACCTTATCGTATTTGATGATTATTGATCCCAAATATTTAAAACTATTTTATTTTTGTATTTCAGCATTGTCCAAGGGAAATTTCTTTGTTTCTCATTCACACACATATACTTTGTCCTCTCTAAGTTAAATTCTCTGTTTCTTTCTTTGAACATATGTATTAAGTCTTCCATATTTTGGAAAAAAGTAATTGTGTCGTCTGCTAATAATATAGTAGTCAATGTCGCATCGTTGATTGATGTTTCTTGTCCTAAGCATTTCTAGTTTTATATCGCTTCGTTTACAAACATATAAAATAGTAGCAACACCCTCACGTCAAACTTTTGGGTCATCTCTTTCCCTGGTTTAATATTTCCCTATGTGTTGTGGTATAGTTATACCATAACATATATCAATTTTTTTCAGTACTTAGGCGTCTTATTGTCTGCCACATTTTTTCTGTAGGACGTAGTTGTAGATTTTTTATCCTAACGAAGACCATACATGTTCCTAAATTATTTGCCTTAAAGGTGAGGTTTCCTCCAAAAATCTGTTTTAAATTTGGTCCAAGACCTCTTTTTGGTGAAGGTGTCATTCTCTGTGTGAGTCGTTTTTATTCTTACAAGTTATTTTTTTATTTCTTCTATCAATTGTCTTACAGATAATTTGTTTCTATAAAACCACTCTGTGTCTCTTTATTTCTTGCGTGATTGTTCTGTTTTAATTTTTAATACTTATATTCTATTCCAAGGGCACCGTTGCAACTTTTTCCAGTTTTTGGAATAATTTTGTTAGTACTATGGTCAATTCTCTGCCAACATATTTCAGGAGTTCAGCTGTTATACCTGCTGGTCCTAGTGTTTTATTGTTTTTTTAACTGCATCTTTTACATCTTTTGTTGATATTTATGTGTCTATGTTTTCTGATAGTACTATATCTCCTTTTTTCCTGGAGTTTTTGCTTGTCATTGGTTGCTCTAGTACTCAGTCTTTTCTTTTTGTTTTTGTTTTACTCTTTGTCTTCAATTTACATATCTTTGTCTGGTATCATAATTTCTATTTATTAAAAAGTCGTTGTATGCTTTTTTTCGATCAGTAAATTTAGTTTTTTACTTTATGCAGCTCTTCTTTTTATTATTTTTATCAATTTGTCCAGTTGTGATCTGATCGTATATTTCTGACAATGTACCTTCAATGTTGGCATTTACTTGTTCTTGCAATCATTTCTGATATAAATTTCTTATACTCTTTTTTGAAACAGTTCAATTCTTGTAATGTTGTTATTTCTACTTCTTGTTGTATCGTTTTATTACACATCCCACATATACACTTTCTTATTAATAAGATATCTTTTGTTAATGTTTAAATAATACATAATCTATTGTTTAGTAGGTTGTTTACATGTATATTTGGGGATATTTTTGTGTTTGAAAAATGTGTTTGCCATCCTGCATCCATATTCGTCATAAAATATTTCATTATTCTTTCTTGTTTTCTCCATATTCTCTTGTAATTTTATATCAAGCTATAGTTTCCACTCTAGAGTTAAAATCTTTAATTATTTTTGATGTGGTGTTCTAGTGTTTTCTGCAACCGTAACATCAACACTAATTCCATGTATTTTGACTATATCTATTGTTCGTCCCTCGGCAACTTTTTTTCTTTGTCTTTTTTTCCGAACAAAATTATAAGTTTGATTTTCAGTATTAAAATGTTTAAAGGGAGAGCGAGCGGGTTGCGTCTTGAACGAGCAAATAGCTGGACCCGTCTTAAGAGTATCCGTTATGTTAAAACAGTTATATTTATTATATCACTTTTTATTTTTCTAGCAAAATGTTTAACTCTTGTTACTTTTTTGCATGTTTGTTAACATCGGAACCAAGTGGAGTTCTTTGCAAACCGCTTGTTTTTTTTAAACCGAATGCTTAATCTTTTGGGTTCGAAATTAGATTCTTGGAAGTTACGAGCAACATAGAGGTCTCGAATTTTGAATCACAAATGGCTATACAGTATGGTATAAATTATGATCTTGGCACTTAGCTGAAGACGTCACCTCAGGTTGACCTATTTTAATGCGTAGGTATAAATGTAAATAAAATCGGACGTGCGTCATGCATGTACATACAATAAACGAACCCGTCTCAATAATAATTAAGTTTCCCCACAGTTAACGTCCACTTATTCCCGTACAGATTAAACAGTGTCGATGTGTGCGAAAACTAATATTGTCCTTGTAATGTGTGTATGTTCTACAAGTGAATTGAGGGTGTGCGAGTGCAAATATAAAAGTCATTTAATAGGGGTGAGAAAAGTTACGAACGCGAATAACTTGGTGGTAATGGAATCAGATTTATGTCACTTCACAATTTATCTTCAAATTCAGCTAATTAGATATGTGTTTCTTTTGGACTAACATGTTTTTAAAACAACATAAGACTTGAAATTTCGTTTTCGTCTTCTTTACCCCAAAGTATTCTCTCTCCCGCTGAGCTGTTCGTAACACGGTCCTTTTATAAAGACTTAACAATGTCGTTTATTTTCATTACGCCTGTCTGGAACAATTTGGTCTTGACCCTTGTACGCTCCGTTCTCCTCTATGCGTATATGAATACACACCCTAAATTACGTTTATAACAAACGCGAAAAAATCCACGATAGAAAATTAATTTGATGGGATAAACCAAAAGCAAAGTTTCCGTTATGGAGGGTTGAAAATAATTAGATAGAAAAGATTTGACTAACTGAGCATCTAAGTGGATAACATCGAAATATTCAATAACCAACGTTGATAGAGACGTTACAAGCGCGGGATACGATGTTTAACACCCGTTTATACCCTGGATTTCTGACTTTTTCCTCACGACCCTCAATGTCGGGAGCGCTTTATTAACTGCAAGAAGCTTTTGTTGTCAAGCCTTATTGCTATTATGCGTGACGTAAGCAATCAGCGATTGTTTAAACCACGATGGGTAATCCTACCTTACATCCCAATATCAAAACTTTAATAATGTACGATATCGTCGCATTATTATTTTTTATTATTATTCAAATAGCGGCGTTATAAGTTTTAATGGATTTATGTAGAGCCGGGCAGATGTGTAGTCTCGTTATGTTTCGCACGATAATTTAATGTTAATAAACGATTTCGTGACATGCTTATAAATTTTACTAATGTTTGGTCAATAAGAGATGTTTCAGGTACTACACCTTGTTATTTTTCACATACCTACTAAATAAATTTACATTTTTATTCTAAATTATTTTTTTGGGGGTAGTAATATGGTTGAAGGAGAGGATAGTTACTAATCTAATCAGCGATCATCTTTCGTCTAAATACATCCAACATCACTGACAACTACCACCAACATTTTCTGAAACTAATAGTTCATATGTCTGGAAAATGAAGATGCATCTTGAATAGAATAAATCAAAGTTTTTTAACATAAGATCATTTGTATCTGTGGGAAGAAGAAGAATATTAGCATAGAAAAATAGATTTTAGACACTTCCATATTTTTATTATTTTCATTATATTCAAACTCGTGTGTTTAGTTAAGTAAATGAGTATTGTGTTTCTATCCAAGACTTCCACAATTGGTGACCCCGATGAGTGTACAACACCATCAATTTCTGCTAAAAAAGAAGTAGAGTGCAGCTAAATTAAGCCATCTACATAATTTAGTTTTTGTTAGATTTTATAAAAATAGTTAGTTGTTGTATTTTGTTATGTAGAAACAGTAGTCAATTAATAAACGTCAAAGAGATTAAAACTAAATAATTACTGTCGAGAGTTTTTGCTAGACAGGCATCTCTAAATTATTAATTAAAGTTCAATTTATGGTTTTAAAACGTTTTTAAGTTACAGTCCATTTATATTTAAATTCAGAAGTGATATTCGTCAAGCGTCAACTTGACATTTGGTCTTCTTTGTACCGAATTTGAAACAGTTTTATCAGCTGCCGGCCGTGCTGAAACATTCTGTTTTTATTCATTCAACTGTGAATATAGTGATTTGTAATTATGGAGACTCATCAAAACAGTAGAATCAGTTCCAGAGCTAATAAGGAAATTTCACCTCCTCGTTACCCAACTCTAGCATCTCCTGCGACACCGGGAATGTCACGAAAATGATCTACAGTAATGATCATATCGCCCATGGCTCAGCGTAAGCGGATTGAAGCAAAAAGAAGGCAAAACTAGCGGAACTCTCCAGGCAGGTGTTAAGCAAACGTCGAGATGTAGATCTCGCTAAGCGGAAATTACCAAGATGAAGGTGGTTGAAGGGGCAGCTAGCCAAACTCTTCTTGAACGGGAGGAGAAATGTGAGCAAGAATTGTATGCTGCGGAGGACAGACTTGGGGAACTTCAAGCAAAATTGAACTTTTTGGAAGTCACGGAAGTTCAGGATCGTGAAGTTATTGAGTTATGGGCAGAAGCTGATCTTGAAGAGATCACATCCGATTGAGAGTTGAGCGACAGACAGGTACAGATTTGGGTCGAGAAACTTCCAAGGGGAGACGACGATAATCAACGTACCTAACTCTCAATGTGTAGTTGCCGACAATGCTATGTCGCAGGTATTTGACAGCTGTGACATTGCTCAGAACAATTCAATCACCACAGCAGTTTTGATACCACCGCACACACCTAAGCAGCCATTATCAGTACCGTCACGTACATATTGTCAGCAATCTCTACCCAAACCGGGGCAGGAAATGGTTAAAATGACACATCTTATGTCAGCATTACAAAATCTCGTCTCTCAGCAATACAATCCAGTAATGCGTACTACGTCAATCGAATTACCGATTTTTGGAGGAAATTCATCCGATTTCAGCATATTTAAATCGCAGTATCAGCGAACTCAACAGCATTTTTCACCGAGTGAAAATAATTCCAGATTGATAAAAGCTTTGAAGGTTAAAGACAAAATACACAGCAAAGCATTATATGTCTACAAGTGCCAACTTGGACAAGATGTGGGAAACGCTGGAGAAAATGTACGGACAACCGGAACTAGTGCTGGACTTCTTGGCCGGAAAAGTGATGGAATGTAAGAAGGTAGATGTGACCAAGCCTGATTCAGTGGTTGACTGTGGCATAGCGGCCCAATCATTAATGGAAAACTGTAAAAACTACGGTGATTTAGAGTACCTATACAGCAGACAAAAAGCAATAGAATTTTCAACAAAGCTACCAGCTAATCTTGTTGCGCAATGGTATGAGTGCGTAAACGCAGATATTGTTAGGCGTCCTAACGTGGAGTATTTCTCTATATGGATTGGAAGCCGATGCCGCCATACTAGTAATACCTCCTTCTATTATTGACAAGGATATTGATGAAAAGAAAGAACGTAAAAAGAGAGCACCAGGATGCGCAAATGCTGCTACGGGCGAAGAGGAGAGAGTAGAATTTTCCAAAATCTGCAAGTTATGTGGACTAGTTAAGCACGAATTACAAAACTGTCCAGACTTGAAGAAATTGAGCGTTGACGAGCGATGGAAAGTATTAAAACAATATGGGGCCTGCATCTCGTGTTTAAGCACACCTCACTCACGACACAAGGTGCGGCATTGCAAGAATAAACGTCCATGTGGAGTTGATGGTTGCAAACTGGTACATCATCGACTTCTCCATAAACTGGTAAACAAAAGCAATGAGCAAGCTAACGCAACAGAAGAAAACACTTTTCTTTATGTGCAGCCTGGCAAGATAAGTAATTTACCGGAGGAAATACCAGATGAGGGAAACATCAATTTAACTTTGGTCGAAGGATGTGATGGGCCGCTTCCGATTTTGCCTGTGTTTGTATTCGGACCTTCTGGAGCTAAGAAAATCTTCGTAGTCTACTAGAAGTCTACTTGAATTTCTAAGTGTATGGATTCGCCTTGCATAGATATTATTTTAATTTTTTTCTGATCAAACTATTAACATTAGCGCAATTTAACAAGAGAGAAAAAAGTTTTGAAATTATTCGTCTTATTTGTCAGAATTATTTTGGTTTCGTATCGTTGACGGTTGTTAAAATATTATCATTTATTTGACAGTACCCGTATGAAAGCAACTTTTCCTGGCATCAGAAATTTGTCCACATTACACAGAAAAACGTCTTTGGAAGCAGACAACCAGCATACGAAAGCGGAACAAAATCCGTAGAACCGTTCTGGAGTTATTCCCAATAAACAATATTTTTTTGGAGGAAAGTTTGGTGTCAAACTATCTATTTTGAGCCAGAGAACCTCTGGTAAAGCCATGCACACACCTTTTAGAAACACTCTGTATATAGTAAAATGAATTGTAAATAAGGAAATGGGGAAGAAAGGAGAAAAAGTATACGCTATATTTATAGACATAAAAGCATCTTTTGACGAAGTGGATAGAAGAATACTATGGAAGATGAGGAGAAGCAATGGCAATGACCTAGAGTGTGAACTGAGTAATAATTAAGTGAGGGGTATAAAAATTGAAAAAGCAAACAAAATAACATTAGCTTCTGCAGATGATATAATGATTTTCACAAGAATAGAGGAAGAGACGTGAAGATAATAAATACGACGAAAAGATATTTAGAGAAAAAAGCTGTAAGTAAATGTAGGAAAACAAAAATAATAACAATTAAGAAGAAAAAAGCAAGAGAAAAGGAGAAGAGGTGGTGGTGGGGAGGAGATGAGATCGAAAGATTGAATCAATAAATACCTAGAATACCTCATAAGGTAGATAACAAAGACAAAGACCAGATAAGGGATTTAAGACAAAAAGGAAGTAACATTTTAGGACAGATATGGGGACTGGGGAACGTGTTTTGGGAAAGATACCAAAAAGAGAAAATTGTTGCGTGAAAGGGTAGTGAAAGCTGTGATGTACAAGGCAGACATTTGGGGTGGAAAGAATGGGAAGAGCTAGAAAGGATACAGGAAAGATATTGGAGATGGACGTTAGATTTGGAGAAAGAAACACCTGGATTAATAGAGGAGAAAATGAAATAATAATAGTACACTTTATTTTTCCCAAAGCAAAAATTGTACAAAAAATATAATATTAAGTAATGGGCAAAGTTGTGTTAGTTCATTTTCTGATAAAGCTGTTTTTCTACTTAACTTAAGAGTAGGAACAGAAAAAAGAGCGCTAGAGTTGACAAAGAATAGAGAATAGAACGAAGTGAAATTTTGTATGAAGGTTGGAAAGATATGGAATTAGAAAAAATAAATCGCGGAAAAGAAGAAAGAAAAGCATATATAGAAGAGGAAGTTACGCGATAGAAGAAGGTTAAGAAGAGAAGGAAGATGGATGGAGAAAGAAATAACTAAGAGCGACAAAAATACTCAAATACAAGAAAGAAGAATGAGGATTAGAGAAGAAAGATACAATATGCGATATGTGGATATAATAGTGGAATGAATTCCTAGGTACTTAACAGGAGGGCTGACAATGCAAAAAAAAATGATAACAGATAGGTTTAGATTAAGTTATATTGGAATGCAGTCGAAGAAAGATTATGCAGAATGTGTGGAAATGATTTAGAAAAATATTAAAAATTTAATAGAAGATTGTGTGGAATTAAGGAAGGAGGGAATAAAAAGAGAAAGTTTACTAGGAGAGAAAAAAGATGGGATAAAGTGAATGAAAGAGGTAGACATGAGAAGGAGATGGATAGAAGAAAGAAAAAGAAAAATAATTGCAGTAGATTAAATTATTTGTTAGACGGCTTGTCACGAAAGTGACACATTGCAAAGTAGCAACCTGAGATCAAAACTTCAAAATATCACTGACCAGTGTGGAAATATTTCATATCATTCACGGTGCATGATATGAAGTCGGCCAATGGATGAAGTCCTATTCCGATCGTCAATTTTTAGTTTTATAGTTTATACACAAATTCGGATTATTAGGATTTAAATAATTGTGCACAATTATTATTTGAATGAAATCTTTATTAATAGAACTAGAAAGTTACATTATTAAATGTGCAGTTATTGAAATGTATTACTTTTTATTTGAATTTTCAAACATTTTGCCAAATTTGATGATTTGACAATTGTTGAAGAAGTTGTCATGATGGATGATTCTGCTTCATTGTTCAAGTTATCAGTAATTGGATTAGTTTCTGACGAAGTTTCTGACAAATTTTTAACGGCCGAAGTGATTGTTTTAGCAACTGTCATTTTGTGCCCAATAGACTCTGCTATGTAACCTTCCGCCACTGATGAAGAATCCCATCCATCGTGGCGTTTTAGATCTTCAATCGTAGCACCAGCATCCACAAAAATGGTGGAAAGCCACTGTATGAGGCGATCATCCTCATACAGTGGCTTTTGTAAGATGCGGGTTCCTCTAAACCAAGGTAGGTAGCAATCAATTTTGCTACCTATCTTGTTGATTCTAACGGGTTGTTTATTGCATTTGGCTTGCTGATAATTAAAAAAAAGCGACGTTCAGACGTATTTGGTGGTCGAAGAGCAGCATATTTGCGATAGATACCGTAAAACTCGTCAACTATCGTGAAAACACGATCCTTTTTATTTTTGGTGTCACTTAATTTTACAATTACGGTCGAACCGACATCAGTTAATTCGTCAATTTTAATTGGACCAATTCGTTCCTTCGCATGGCTCCACTAATTCCGAACACCAAAATTACCTAAAATTGAAACTTCAATTGATGAAGGGTTTTTGTTTATAGGGATGTACTTACTTTCTGTAACAAATATTTGCCGTCTGGCGCTATTTTTATGAATTTATTAACTTCTTCAGCAGTTAAAGTTCTCAATTTTTTCGGTTTGTATTCTTGCGACTTTCTTTTCAGAAAGGATTTTGACTAATATTAGTATTCTGGTAAACAATAAGCGTGCTTCTTATCATAGAAAATTGCGTCCATAAGGTGCTTGGGTCAATTTTTTTGACAGCTCTCCAAAATACGCAACCATGACGTTTTGCAAAAACGAAGAATTTACCCTGTTTTGCTTTCGCCACTCCATAAATTTGCTATAAGCTTCCTCATAGCGTTGCCGGGATTTAGGGGGCAACAACTTAAAGCTGGTTTCATTTGCTGCTTCCAAAATACTATCTTTATCATTATCCATATTTCAGAGTTTACAGATCACTATCAATATTTTATCGTTTACAGTTTAGAGGAGATAACACACTTTTTAGAAATTCAGAAATTCACATCGAGAATAAGAAACAATTTAAAATAATAAACAACATGACCATAGCAACGGTTTAAGGTATCCAGATTATAGAGGAATTTGTCTCCGATGGAATTGAAAATTAATAATTAGTTTCAGTTATGTTGTTCAAACCGTCTAAAAAATATTGTTCCTAACTCGTGCGAAAGTGCAAATATCATATTTGTACTTTCGACACTCGGTAGGAAAATAACTATTGTTAATTATACTGTGAGTTTATTTGTTTAAGTTTATTTTTATTGTGTGGTTGAATTTGTTTGTTAATTTTAAAGAACAAATACAAATTCGATTTGATTTCATCTTGAAATGCAAAATATTGCTCTTTCAAATGTCACCGACGACATTGTTCAGTCGATTAGAATGTAGCGTATACCTACGAGGGTGGAACTATCATCCACGCAAAGAAATTTGGAATTGCAACAATTATTCCTAACAGCAAACTTGTAAATATTTTGAACGAGTTTATAGACATTACAAAACTACTCTTCTGCTACTCACTAGATCCGAATCATCCCGCTGTGCATCATATCAAAACGACAGGTCCACCACTTGGTCAACAACTTCTAACTGCCTTACACGAGCTATATTTTGCAGTCGGCCCGCCCACAAAAATGCAGTCGGGTCTTGGACAACTGTGGTTCTTCATATAAATAATACTGTACGGTATTCACGAGCGGGCGTCTGCATACAGTCGGGATACAGTCCCAGCTGTCACCGCAGCGCATTGCTATATGAAGCCAATCAACCACAAACAAACCGCAAAAATGCAGTTGACTCAATCACAAATTAGTAGCAGCGAAAATACCTCCAACCTCTTCCAGGAATCAAAAACGATGCATCAAACAGTAATACCATAGAGATTATTTGGAATCAGCGAATAAACTGTAATACAAACAAAAAATATGGAAGGTGATCAATGCTTTCCAGTATTTTATATGGTCAACAAGAAAATCATGTTGTTCCCGAGAATAACAGATTTGGTTCCCGGATGTGCTTATCAAAAAGTAGTTGTGTTCAGTTAAATATGTTTGAATTGTTGATTCTTTCTTCCGAAATAAATTTGAGTGTAGGTTTTTAGATAGTACAATGACTGGATATTTTTTAATAGAAATCATGTTGCTTTGGCAAAAATGTATGGTTGTTGGTGATGACAACGTTTCGCAACTTAAAGTAGTTGCTTCAGACAACAAACAAATTTAACAGATTAAGACTGAAGTTGATTCTTCCTAGAAATACACTTTCCTGACTCTTGGCATTTGATTAAAAAAAATTAGAAAAGGACCAGTAAGTGTGGAATAAGAGACAGTCAACACCTTTGTAGTTAAGTCCGTACAAAGCTCTTGCCAAATTACAATAATTCTGTCTTTTCCAAATAATATGTTTTAGTCAGTTAGGCACTGCAATATAACCCAGGCATGGAGACCGTTTAGGGTCGTATTTAACCAAAAAATTTGAAAAAGGACACCATTAACAAAAGTTGGCAGAGGGAGGGTGCTATGTGTGCTTTATTAAAAATACAGGGGTTTTGATAACGGTAAATAGGCAATTAAACTTTCTGTGAGGACATATAAGAGCCAGTTTAGTAAACTGATCACACAGGTATCCTGGTTATCATACTAGCACTTTTGGTAATCGTAACATACGTCACCGCCACTTCTAACCCGTTTGGCTAGAGTGGAAGTGCAAAGCCAAACTGCTATAATTTAGGGAAGCGATGCTCCGACTAAGGAGCTGTAAGCTGTTAACTAAAATAGACAAATGGACCCCACCGTTTCAAGATAGACAATGGGACTTTTTAAACCCAGAAGACCTAATAGCCAAAGATTGCAAATTTTTCTAAGATGGAGGTATTGTCTATGAAGCCTACTTGTAGACGACTTTCTCCGCACCCTATCTAACAGAGGAGTATGAAGATGAAGTTGTTAAGAGAATTTAATGAAATTTTTTGTGGGGCCATATGAGAGAGACTGAAGAAGACAGAGAAAAAAGAAATAAATAGAAACTCGACAAGCTTAAACATTTCTGACCAATACATGGGTATAATTATACACAAACAACTAAACTGGAATGAACACATAAAAACTACATCAGCAAAGCTACTTGGTCACTAATGGTACCTATACAATAAATTTGCAAAAAAACAAATGGATATACAAACCCAAAATTCTGCAATGGATGTACCATGGGATAGGTCGACCCATCCATAATTATGGAGCTGCCAATGAAACTCGAATGAGTGCGTCTGTTTGCATTAAAGGGGTTCTGTCACTACTACAACACATAAATAACTATGAAATTGTTAGTATCGCTTAGACGCGATGATATTAAAGCAATACAAATTTGATATGCAGGTAGAACACGCATTCTAGCACATAAAAGTAAAGTCAAGGCCCACAGATGAAAAGAACACCGACATTGTGTCGTTCAGTAGGTAGTAGATGTCATTATCTCAAAAAAGATTTCCTACTCGCTCTTTTGTACAAAACGGGCTCTTCTGTGGATTGACAAGCACTTAGCTGTTTGAATGACAGTGACAGATACGGATTATCGTTTTCTTTTATCATGCCTTTTACACACCATCACAAAACTATCTTATCTTAGGTTATACTAACTCCATCTTTGTGTGAATACCACTAGGGAATGTCCCCGGAGTGAAAAACGACGTTGATTACCTTCACCTGTAATAGAAACTTGAAGGACTTAAACCAATCCTGGTCGGATTCAGCAACTCGGGCAAATACCTAGGTATCATCTTAAATAAGAGACTGAACTGAACGGAGAACCTGGTGAATGTTACTAACAAAGCGATCAACAACAGATGGTTTGCAGCAGACTCGCAGGCAAGAAATAGGGTCCGCCTCATTATTATGTATGATGTGATCGCCTGGTAGACTCTAGTGCATATGCATTACGGGAGTAATGCGCACCTGCCCCTCAGCAGATATTGAGCACGTCTTGGAGTAAACCTCTCTCTATCTTGTCTTTAAGGCTTAATCACTTGGACAGGATTTTACTCAATAGAAGATATCCCCTGCAGCTCTTTTACAGAGATAACATAAGCAGGAACTTCTTATTTGAAGAACATTAGGCAACAAAAGAATTTTCTTTCCAACATTAGTCAGCGAGATTAGCTGGTATACAGACGGACCAAGAAGGGCTGAGGGTACTATGGTGCGGTGGCATTTGAGTTACATGTCAAATACTATGAGCCCATCTCCCTTAAAGAGGTTTGCTAGCATCAGTCAGGTGGAAGTACACGCAATTGAACGCTAGGAATATCGTCAGACCCAATATTATGTCGGATATTCAGGGTACCATCTTAACGCTGAACAGCTGTGTCATCACCTCAAGGATAGCGAGAAATTGAACAAACTGTTTCATTCAATGAGGTCACTCTAGTTTGGGTCCTGGACGTTCTATGATGCTCATAAAACTTTCTGCAACAAGTACCTATTTTATGATTAGATTTAAAATTTGTTTATTAATAAAATGAAGTATAATAAAAAAAATAGTATAAAGTACTTGTTACAAAATACCCTTCTAGCACTCATTTGTTTCTACTATTTGGATCGTTTCAGGATTTAAAATTTGTGTTTGTTTAGATGGCCTCTGGTACTTGTATTTATTATAATTACTCTTTCTCATTGAACCATTTGAGTTTAGGTAATACGTGATGAGAAGAGAAAGTGAGTACATTTTGTAATGTAACTCTTTATAGGTTTAGATACAGTCTAACTATTGGGGTCATTACTTTTTAGTTTTTTAATAGCTAATTTTTAGTGGTTTCTTTATTTGGCAACTATCTCTTACAAAGTCCATACCATTACTTTTCTTCTTTGACAATAATTTGTACAGACAGCAGGGTGACCAACCCAATGTAGATTATCCTATATTCGTATAAATTTGATTTCCACTTAAATTCATCAACTTTTTTGAATATTAATTTTATATTTATATGAGAAAAAATTTAGAAACATAAAAATAATGAACACTAAATGTAATAAATTTTCTCCAAGTTTCCCGAGGAAGGCAGGGTACCCAAAACACTGGCGCTATTTTCTTTCTGGATAGCAATGATCGTGATTTAATTTTCACAGTAGAAAAAAATATCCGTTGACCAAAACCAAAATGATCTGGGATCAAAAAAATGCCTAGCGTTTCAACTGCCTTCATCCACAATGTCCTTGTATTAGCAAACTTCTTTCTAGCAGTCTGGTCAGCAGCGTAACCAGGTCTTTGAGATGTTGAATGAAAATAGCTTGGGACTAGGCTATCAGCACAAGTAACATCCCAAACAAAATTTTGGCATTTTGTGCAAGAAATTAAAGAAACTCCGTCAGGACTTTTACCATCGGTACGATAAAGACACGTGGGTTTACGAATAGAAGGTATTTGGGTTGTCGATAGAGCTTTCTGAAAAATATTATTGAGTTTCCGGTATCGAGAGTGACGGCAGATCTACTATAGCTCAGACATGAATTTCGTCTTTATTCACCACAATCCCGCAACCACAAGTGTGGGGCTTACAAAGATCTAAACCAAGACGAAGACCTACTGCTATTTGAAGACAGTCAATATTTTAGTGAGTTTCAAGCCTTGTGGAGGAGGGGCAGTTGAGCCAAGAACTCAAAGTAGGGGCATCAGCCGTATTCAAACAAGCCTTGTCTGAATTAAGTAAGAAACAGGTACTACTCAGGGCATCACAACTTTTTTGAAGTCCTAAATTTGAAGTTGGATGTTTTGGAACAAAGTTCAACCAAGCGTCAATATAATTAGAATATCTGTTAATAGTAGAAAGGTTTGTTTTCAAAAGGAAAGACATAAGAGAAAAGACCAAGCCACTAATAGCTGATTTTTAAAATAACTACCAAATTTAACGGGAAGAGAAGCTAGCGGAAGACGTTGATCATCAAACTTTCGGTTAATAATATTAGTTAATCCATTTCTGATCGTAGAATCGATCTATTTCAAAATTGAGGGAAAGTCAATCAATGGAGATCTATTTATTACAGACTTAAAATAATCTAAAACAGTCTGGGGATGCTCGCTAAGAGTTCGGCCATCAAGGTATCAGACATTAAAACTAAAAGAGAATCGATGAATAATTTTATGAATTCTTAAGTAGAATAGTATCAGTCTGAGCGGGTCCCCTTGTTGAATTCCCGTCATTGTGCGAATGATCTCCTCTACAAAAGTCAGAAGGAAGGACGAAAGTAGCTCTGTAGTTCTGGGAAAAGGTCAACAATTGCATTGAAGAAGGAGTCTCTCTCAAAGGTTTGAAGGCGTTCTTGATATCTACTTTAAGAAGTACTCTAGAAGCTAACGCATCAGCCTAAATGAATTTTCTTGCTGCATGGATTAAGGCCTCGCAACCTTCTTTGGTAGCTAATTCGAGTTGATGATGTCTCAAATAGGAGCCTAATCTAATTTTGCAGAGAACTTTACAGCGTTCTTGAAATCAACTTTAAGAAGTACTCTAGACACTAACGCATTAGCCTTTGCTGCATGGATTAGGGTCTCGCAACCTCTTTTGGTAGCTAACCTAATCTAATTATGCAGAGAATTTTACAGCCTAGTTGACGGAAGAAACACTCAACAGCAATCGGACGAACTCCACCATTATTTTTATCAAAATCAAATAGATTAGAACCACTTGACACACATCAGATAAAGCGGTTTCTAGATGGTTGATAAGAAGTTTTGACCAGAGTCTTCTAATTCCTTACTGGTTAAATTCTTCAAGTGTTGCGGGGACAAACCATCCAGGTTTAAAGAATTTTGTTTTTGGTAGGAATTAATCTAGTTCCAAATTTCCTCGATGGAAGTAGAAAGGATTTGAATGTCCTGACGGCATTTCTTAAAATTTTGAGGTTACAAAAGTAACTTTATCAGATGGAGTCAGCGACTTTGTTGTCTACTTTATCCTTAAAAGAGAAAGATTTTTTTACATTCTTCTTTTTTTGGTTTGCTTTCCGACTCACAATACTTGTTAAAGTCTGAAGAAAGAGATCCTGTGCAGTTAACTAGAAGAGAGTCGTAAAAGAATATGAACGCTCCTTCCAAGATACGGGATTTTAGGATCCGTTTAATGATGAACACAGTTGGTTTCTTGTAAAAATAAAAAAAAGAGATAGATCTTCAGAATGAACTCGAACAACGAATTTGAATATTAGCTTGATCGATCTTGTAAACTGCACTTTGATTCTGATGAAATATAATTTCATTATGTTGGGAGACATAGAAACATATGAAAGAGTTACAACGTCATTAAAAATTAGTAGCAAAGAATGATGAATGAAAATTTTTACATCCATCAAATAAATATCGCGTGACTAACAATAAAACAACGAGAACGAGCAGATGGTTCACTAATAGTTGTTAATCGGTCAACGAGGGCGAATATCTAATAGCAATAACAAGTAAAAGAGCCAGCTGATGAGATGCAAGCACCAAGGGTATCGTTTGTGAATCATCCTCATTTTCCACCTGCACGATTTCCACCCAGAACATTAAAGAAATCACTTTTTCCCATATCGTTTCGCTCAACCCTTTTATTAGAAATAAACTACTAGCAAAATATGAAAAAGCATAAATCATCGAAAAACAGGAAACGACGAAACCGAGCTCGCAAAAATAATAGCGACCGCTTTTTATACAAAACCAATTAGAGCTGAAAGATGATGCGTGCATTATCTCCAAAAACTCCCTTCGTCTCTCCACCTTTTTTCCCCTTTTATCAAACCAACGATGATACGGAACGTCTATCGGGTGCGTTTTATTCGGACGTCGGCTCGAATTTCCGGTTTCCGGTCGTTCGTCGGAACAAGATTTTACACTCTCGCGGTTATGACGCGCACGTCAACTACCCCCGCATATTTATTGTGAAGCAATTACCTATTTCCTCTAAAAAAAGGCACGCGTACGTGCGCTTCAAAATGACTTTTAAACACGTTAATTAGCGACACCTAGATGTACCAGATAAAATACAATCTAATGACAAGGGGTAATTCTATTGTGCTGTATGGGGTAGTGGCAGTAACGATACAAGCCCTTCCATTATACGACTTCCGCTCGTTTAAGAAAAGAATATTAGGCAATGTTATATAAAAATTTTAGCGTAAAAGTCGGCCGAAAAATCAATATTTGCGGTTTAGAGGAACACCTGGGACGGACCAAAAGAATACACGTGTTACCTTTTGTATTTTTTTGACACTTCTAATCGCAAGACGTTACCGCCTAAGAATATTTTGTAGTTTAGAATTTTACTATGTACACGGGAAGACATAAATCAAATTTAAATACATTTATAAGAATCGAGACCGATGGTATGGGGAAGTACGGTGGTTGAATCCTTGTTACATAAAAATTTACCCTCCCATTAAAAATGAACGATCGCTTTTATGCACAATATAAATTTTCTACGGTCATCTCCTATTGTTAGATATTTTTTTTCGAGTTTTAATTAAAGTTTTCTCATAAAAAACAATCAACTTTTATGTTTATTTTCTATAATCTATAAGTTTACTTTTCTTATATATTTCTTTTATTTTACCATTATTTCTTTATACAGTGTGGAAACTTTAACTGGAATAAATTTCGTAACTTCTACAGCCTGTCCGTGTAGTAAGCGGCCCTTTAAAAAGTAGAATTTTTCAAAATCAGTTTTAATCATTCTTTTAAGTTTCTCAGTGGCTACAATTTGAAAATACTTTCAATTATACATGACCACATGTCAACTTTGACATTTTAAATAAAAACATTTATTTTTTATTCTGAATTTACGTGAAAAATTATGTATGATTACTCAAAAAATGATACTTTTCGAGATATCGATTTTTAACATTTGTTCGGCCTCAGATATTTCTCGTTTTTTAGGTTATTATTTGAAACATCAGATTCGCATTTTATTTACACTTAAAGGCGGTAACGACCCATGTTTCAAAACTTGACATTGGTTAGCGGGATGAGAAAAAAAATGTTAAACTTTGTAATCGAAAATGATGACTAACCTAATAAAATCGAATTGAACACTATGTATATTGTTTTGCTAGATTGATGTAGAATTAATTTCTCTACAATTTTCGTATATACAGTGAATCACATGGAAAAATTTGTTATTATAATTTATACTTTAGAAATAACTTAGGGGTTAATTTTTGCTTGTTTTAAAACTAAAATAAGACTCATTGGCGGCGGGAAGGGGTTCTTAGTAAATGTCAAATTTACATGTTTAATATAAAAATATTTAAAAACGGTGTTTGTTGTCAAGTTATCAGTAATAGTCATTAAAAAATCTTGTTCGAAATGACAGTTTAGACTTATAACCCGAGTTCCAGTTTAATACTGACAATTTTATTTTTTTTATTTTCATAAAAATTTAGAAATTTCTATCTCAAATTGTCTTTTACGCATAATTTTAAACTAATGAAGAGATTACATAATTTAAATAACATTAAAAGAACTAAAACATTTAAAAGATTTTATGAAATTCGAAGAAAAAATATTCAACTGAAACTCGGGTGATTGGTCGGATATATCATTTTGAACAACTTTTCTTAATATTTATTGGCAGCTCATAATTATAAAACACAAAATCCGGAAGTACAACGATATCCCCGAGGTGAGATTCAAAAAAACTACAATTTCCAAAACATTAGAAAACATGTTTACACTGAAGATAATATGCAATTGGACATCGTTATCCTATCTTTGAAGTACAACAAATGGCAGATAACGTTGAACTTTGAAGACCCCCATAAATAAGATGTGAGTCATATCGACACTCAAGAAAGTGTTTAAAAATCGATATCTCAAAAAAGTATCACTTTTTAAGTAAGAGTCGTATACATAAAGTCAACATGGTTTTTTACGTAGATTCAGAATAAAAACAAAAATAAATTTTTCTATTTAAAATGTCAAAGTTGACAAGTGGTCCATGAAAGTGGGACCCCCTGTACAATTGAAAATATTTTAAAATGTAGCCACTGAGGAAACTAAAACAATGGTCAAAACTGATTTTAAATAAATTTATTTTTTTAAGGCATTATCAAAGGTCCAAGATAAGGAGGGCCACTATGGGTATCTCCGAAACGGTAGCAAATATAGACTTGGTTAAATGGAACAAAATTTGCGTCCTCAAAGGTCCAAAAAAATGGAGATCAGATATCTTCGAAAATTTTATACGTTTTGTTTAACGCATTGTTACTAATTTTTGAATCTGACGTTTTGTTTTTGTGGAACCATCATCAACTTTTTTTTTAAATACAACTTTTATTTTTTGTTATTATATTCTGAAAGCTCTTTTTAATTAATTTAATTGTATGAATATTTGTAGTTTTATTTATTCGTATGGTACATTTTTAATTTTGTATTGTGATGTATGTATGGTGCCTTTGTATAGTATGGTGACGAAACCGTGTGCAATTATGGATTGGTTCGTCTTGGCAAAGCATTTACTTCAAGGTATAGGAAAACCACTGAAACCTGAACATGTTAACCCTTACCCACTTTAGTATTCATATGTAATAATATCAATATTAATAATATTAATTAATTTGTAGTATTGTGTAATAGCTTTCTGATAGAAAATTGTACCCTCATTCAAGTAATACATTCGTTTTGTTTTTCCCTTTATTGGAAAACTTGAAATTTGAAGCATGTTGTAAATAGAAAGGTATATCAAGTAACATCTCGTTTGAAAGATCTCTTCTCAAGGAATACAACACACTATTTATTTCTTGAATATTTTCATTTCGAAAAACGGGAGTGTTTATTATAGTTTTAAAAAATAAATACTCCTACTTGAAATAAATTGAAAGATTTTTTAAACAAATTTTTATTTTGTATGTTTTAATACAAATAAGATTGTTGTGACACTTGTTTTTCAAATACATGTTATGACGCTGTCTGGATAATGCAATAGGAAGTAAATTTTGCGAAAACATACTGTACATTCATAGTGACAATTGGCTAGATCTGTAGTTTGTTAAGATTTATTATGTATTTATTTACTGTCAGTTTTGTTTGATTTTTATAAATTCCTATATTATAGTAAAATAATATTACTTTCAAAAGAAATCATTACAATTACAATACATTCAATCAAAAAGAACACCAAGCAAAAGGCACAGTTACTTTTGAACAAATCCCTAGTGTAAGCCTTCCAATCTTGAAATGTTCGTCTACGTAAATTCTATCTTCCCCTCGGTAAAGTAACATTATATCTAAGAAAACGAAAGAAAACTTCTTCATTATCTTTTCTTCCATAAAGATCAAGTTTTCACCACTAGATAATCGATTAAAATTAGCATTAATATTTCTTTGAAAAATACTTATATTTTCTTTAGATTAAAAACAAAACTAAAAAACATTAACAAAAGATCAAAACTTATTTACCAATTTAATGTAATGATTGCGAAGCAGTGTATATTGATTAAACGAGGCAATATTTAAAACAACGAATAACCCAATATAAAAACTTTGATAGATCTCCAAAAATACTACCTACAATTTAAAAAGTGGGACTATAAAAATTTGACAAAATAAAAGTTCAATAAATTATAAAATAGATACAGAAAATATGAATAATTATTTTATTTAATAACTTATTTTCTAATATTAATTTTTAATATATGTAATTTAAATAGCCGTATGTTTAAAGAATTGAGATCAAAAAATTTAATAATATAAAAAATTCAACAAAATAAAAGTCCAATAAATTATAACATAAATACAGAAAATATGAATAATTATTTTATTTACTAACTTTTTCTAACATTAATTTTTCATATGTAATTTAAATAGCCGTATTTTAAAAGAATTAAAAAAATAAATATGATGTTTTCGATGAAGCTAAATTAAATTAAAGAAATGTCTAATTAATGTCTATTGTATTTTGACCACTTAATTTATTTAGAAATCAAAAACTAATTAAAAATAAAATTCGATGTGATAAACATCAACACTTTTTTTGTAGAAAAACGGTAAATATATTTCATAATTACCATAATTTATGAAAATAAATTTGTTATTGAAAATATATTTATATATTAACTAATTTTAGTTTGTACAAGTAATGCGTATTAAATGCAGTTGGATAAATTCCAGGATAACTGAGTTATTAATCTTTTTCGAAACGTCAATTTTTTCAGAAAAAGTCAAATAATGCAAAAATTTTTAATTTTAGATAACATGTATGGTACATGAAATCCAAATTTGCAATAAAAAATGGGTCGTTTTATTTAAAAAAAACAAAACTTTGGCATGTCGCGCTTTTAAGGAACACCCGGTATAACTTTAATTAAAAGTTTTTTCTAAACCTAATATTTTTCAAGATATCGCTCATGCACGCACTAAAGGCCCACCCTGTATAGTACATGAAGGCATTGTTTTTCTTTTTTTAAATTCTTTAAAAATACGGCTACTTAAATTACATATTTAAAATTAATGTCAGAAAAAGGTTAGTCAATAAAATAATTATTCATAATTTCTGTATCTATTTTATAATTTTATTCTAATTTTATTCGGTCAATTTTTATAGTCCCACTTTTTAAATTGTAGGTAGTATTTTTGGAGATCTAACAAAGTTTTTATATTGTTTTAAATATTGCTTTATTTAATCAATATACACTACTTCGCAATCATTACAATTAAATTGGTAAATGAGTTTTAATCGTTTGTTGATGTTAATCTTTGTACTTTTCAATTAAATATCAATGCTAATTTTCGTTATGGTATGTCGCGTTTTTATGGAACACCCTGTATGAACAACAATGATTTTAAAATGTGCAGCTCATTGATCTGCATAACTTATGTTAAGAGATATCACCAGTGCACGCAGTAATGGCGCACCCTGTATATGACGTTTTTGGTAAAATTAAGGAAATATCTAACTACTAATTAAACCAATTAAAAGATGAACTGTTTTTAATGATGCAAAAATATTCTTAGTTAAAATTAGTCCAAAAATTCGATTTTGAAGTCGTTGCGACACTTGTCATATAGGAACCAAAACCACATTTCAAATGATCTACTTTCGATTGCCTTAATTAATTAAATTAAATGTAATAATGTATATAATACGAGCAAAAATATTTAAATTTTTCTATCACCAATCACAATGAATAAGGCACAAACATACCAAAACCCATTGATAAGATTTACGTTTCATCGTGACAATAAAAGTTTAGGAAAGGTAGTAAAAACGTATGTTTGTCCTATTATGCTCGTATAAATGGTATTTCCGGACCAAACTAGCTTTAAATATCGGCAAATCCGCGTAAAATGCAAGGGGCGGTCGAGACTTACGCTCAATTGCCTCTGAAAGGTTCCCTCAAACGTTTACATTGTAAATTTGGCGTAGATTAGAATGTGACTCTAAAAGAAATTTTCGTTTCAGTTTCGACACAGTCAGAGTTCTTTTCAGAACCAGGTAGAGGTGTTAGCTCGTATACAATTTTCTATGTAGTAATTTGTCTAAGCCATTTTTGTTTGGGGGATAAATCGATCTATTATTTATTTAATCTAACCCAAACTGTCCATCAAACGTAAGCAAACTTGATTATGGCAACAACAGTTTGTTATTTTCTGTGTGAAACTAACTTATTTCTTTTGTATGACAATATTAAATGCTTCTATTTTTATAGTGGGGCTCGTTGTGAAGATTCTTTTGCTTCACTTCGCGCGCATAAAGTTCAAAAATGTATGTTTTTTTATAAATACTACAGTCTTTTGAAACATAGAATTATTTATGTCTATCTTTCAACTATTGACGAGTAGAGATATTATTGCGAAGTACAATAACGATGATTGCGGTAATATCATTGGACCCATAATATTTAGACACTACTATTCTCGTTGAGTTATAGAAAACTACATATTGTTTATCACTTGTATCGTAATTTTTTTAGACAGAATACTTTGCCGTTGAAGGTTAAATCTCTAGATAATTGGTTCTATCATATCAAATCACTTAACAACAGTCATTAATGACCTGCCGAAAGGGTATAAAGCGGTTGATAACCTACTCAAACCAAAATTTGTAGTTCTAATACTAAAGACTGAATAAGGAATAGAGAACCAAGCAAGATTCATCATGATCAATAATAAAATCTGTAACTCTACATGCAACAAACTAAAACAGAACAGAACATTGAAAAATGCGAATTGGAACCGTCACAAGTCCGGGAACTTGTTTAATTTAGTTTAGTTTAGTCTGCTTCAATTCCGAAAAATTTTTTACTTGTCTATATAAAACAATATATAAATTACATACAGGGTGGCCCATTAGTGTGAGGAAGGTGAATATCTCGGAAAATATTGGGGTTAGAAAAAAACCTTTCGCAATGAAAGTTGTGCAAATGAATGAACTGCATTATTTTTGTTATACCGAGTGTCTCATATAAGTAAAAACATACCAAAGTTATGTTTTTTTAAATGGAACGACTAAGTTTTTATTACAAATTTGGATTCCTTGAGAAATTGTAATGTTTAATCATTATGCATAGTGTCGAAAATGAAGGGTTTTCGCGTTATTGCACATTTTCCGGAAAAATTGACGTTTCAAAAAAATTAAATAACTCAGTTATCCAACTGCGATTTCGTAGCTTTAATATGCATTACATGTGCTAACTAAAGCTAGTTGTTCACCTTTCTAACCATGCTAAGTTTTGAGTAATCAATTATTTAATATGAACTCCCTAAATTCATAGATAACATAATTTTTTCAAATGGCACCACTTAATTTTTGATGTGCCGTTTAACGTGGAATTTCATAAGCATTCTAATGAAAAGTTTGTAGGTATCTAACTCTTACGGATTTTTGCGGATGTTTGAGTAAGAGTTAGATTTGTCATTGATAACTCAGATAACTTAAGCATAGTCTGTCCAGAAACGAAGCGAAGTAATAAATCAACATGTTTAACAGATTCCAATGGCGTACCGATGTATTAATACTTTTTCGAAAAGGGGGTTAAAAATGTAGAAGATGTGTGAATTATTGTTTGATACCTTAAATTTTCAAACTCTATAAAATGGTTTCTAACAAACGATGTGTTTTATAATTACAATGATATGTTTAAAATTACTTTCAATAAAACACAATAAAACGGAATCGTAATTTTTTTGTCAGCAAAACCCATGTACACGCCTATGATCTTTAGTTTAGACCTCAAGAACAGGTACGTCCCATTCTTAACAGATTAGGAGCTATTAATAAATAACTTACGTTGTAACACTATAGTATGGAAGCGGTATATCCTAAAACTAGTTTTAAAATCTTTTATGTATTTCATACAAAATCGTGTACCGCTTATATGTAAAATAAATGAACTATTTTAATTTATTACTTCGCTTCGTTTCTGTTCCAAAAGGATTGTTATTGCTTATTGTTCCTGTACAATTTGTAATTATTTTTTTCTGTTTTCTTGTTTTTCTTTCTTTTGGAAATACATAAATAAATAAATAAATAAATAAATAAATAAATAAATAAATAAATAAATAAATAAATAAATAAATAAATAAATACCTACAATCTTATCATTAGAAATCTAATGAGATTCTACGTTCAACGGCACATAAAAATTACGTGGTGCCATTTGAAAAATTAAGTTATCCATGAATTTTAAGAATTCAATTTAAATAACTGATTACTCAAAACCAAGCGAGGTAAGAAAGGTGAACAACCAGCTGTAGTTAGCACACGTGATGCATTTTAAAGCTGCGAAATTGCAGTTGGATAAATTCTAGGATAACTGATTTATTTCATTTTTTCGAAAAGTTCATTTTTCCGGAAAAAGTGAAATAATGCGAAAACCTCCTATTTTAGACACTATGTATAATGCATAAAGTTACATTAGAATTTCCCAAGGAATCCAAATTTAAAATAAAAAATAGGTGGTTTTATTTAAAAAAAAACATAACTTTAGTATGCCGCACTTTTATGGAACACTCTGTGTAAACGAAAATAATTTTAAAATGTGCGGCTCATTGATTTGCACAACTTTCATTGCGAAAGTTTTTTTGTAGCTCCAATACTTTCCGAGATATCCACCTTCCTCGCACAAATGGGCCACCTTGTATGTAGCATAAAGATAAATATAAAAAACAGTACAGTGACTAACTAACATTAAAGAAATTATTTATTTTTTTTAAATTCATTATTTGGTAACGTTTTTAAATTCTCGGGCAACACATTAAATAACTTAGAAATAATATATTTAGGGCCTTTCTGTGCATTGCTTAGACGGCAAAATTGTATAGATAGGTCGTTGGTGTGCCTTGTCTGATGTGTGTGTCTGTTGTTTGGTCTTAACCACAAGTCAATGTTATATTTCACATACATCAGACACTGAGAGATGTAAGTTGAAGATAGCGTTAGTATTCCAAGGCAGCAAAAGGTATCAGTGCAATCGTCCCGATAATGTAGATTGGCGACAATGCGTATTGCCTTACGTTGCAGTCGGAAAAATTATATCCACATGTGGAGACAAGCTCACAGCAACGTGCCATAGGTACATAGTGAATGGATCAATGCAAAGTATGCGGCTTTCAGAACATTAGAAGATACTTCTTTTTGAAGACTTCTTAAAACAAAAATGAAAGTTAAAAACCTCGTTGTTCATAAGATGTAAGTTTCTACCATTGAAATATGAAGAAAATACAAAAGCACAGATGATTTCTGGAATTTTCAAAAACTGGATCATATTAGTATTAGAGTATCGCTAAAGAAAAAAGAAAAATGTTGTGACGCATATAGTGATATTCCACCAATGAAAGCAGTTAAAATCCAATATCTGCTAGCCAATATCACATCAAAGTTTCAGATTATAAATCAATGCATCATTGAAAACTTTAGGTCATTATACCGAAAAGAAGTAGTCAGGAACGTTTTGAATAATATGGAAGAAGAAAATAATTCTCCTATAGATGTATGACAATAGCTGACAAAGCTTGGCAAACTGTAATTGCGAATACTACAAAATCTGTTACGTACACTATGATTTTCAATTGTCATCAACAGAAGAAGCTTAAGTCAAATTCAATCCTACAACCCTGTGCAACAAAGGTCTTGTTTTTGTTATTGTTTGGGCACTAGAGTTAGCAGGTCATGTATTTAAACTATCTCATGGCATTTCTTTCGGGCAGATCTCAAAGTTTGAGTTTGTTTTATTTTTTTTATGATTCTAATATATCATATTTTTTGTATGTCTGTTGCAAATCGAAATGAAAATTAAGCCCATGTTTCTTGTGGTAGCTACCGTTCAAATTAGGAAGCATGGTATCGTGGATTGAACTGAATAATACCATTTAGAGTGCCTCAAATAATGAGAAAGCTCGTTAACCATATAACTGATCTTTGTTCAACAAGTGTTCCAGTCTCAATTGAAGCCGATTTGTCTGTTGTCACCAATTACCTTAACTTTCCGGCAATATTGCTCATCAACAAAAGATATTGAATTAGAACAATCCGACGAAACGTTAAAGCTAAATGATCAACCTCATTTTCTAAATCAAGCCGATTTAAACGATCTTGAAAATACAGTGGTACCTCGACATACGAGTTTAATTCGTTCCGCAACTTTGCTCGTCTTGAATTACTCGTATTTTGAAGCAAATTTTCCCATATAAAACAATTGAACTACCATTAATCTGTTCCAACCCCCAAAATGTCACCCCAGTTATTTTTGTTACGTCGTTTTAAATAATAAAAACGTATTTATAAATGACAAATATTTATTGTACAAAAACAAAAAAGAGAATGTAAAGAAATAAATTAGATATCCTCACTGGTCTTTGCCTTTTTCGATACATTTTTCTCGCGTTCACCTGTAGGCCGTTTAGAAAAAAATATGTCCAAGGAGGTTTGTTTCTTCCTCCTCTCAGAATATTCCGGAAATGAGTTAGGCAAGTGTTATTAAAAAGATCAGATACACGACCTGTTGCAACTTTTTCTGGTGTTTCTTTTTCACGAACTGTGAAACTCTCTCCCACATTCCTAAGATCTCCTTTATCTCACTTGTAGAAATAACCTTCTCCTCTGACTCCTCGAAACCAATTTGTTGCATAACCTCCATATGCTGCTGTGGCTGTAACTCTTGTATCTCCTCAGTCGTCAGTTCCTAGGTGTGCTTTTTGACGAGCTCGTTCACATCTCTCTCTCTTCCACCTCTAGACCCATGGATTACCTCAGAGACACAACCTCCTCCTCTACTGACATACCGGGTTCCAATTCAGCTACAGCTTCAGGCCACAGATTTTTTCATGCAGAGGTCAAGGTCATCGTTGTAACACCCAGCCAGGCCTGATCGATAATTTTTAGGCAAATTGCGATATTAAAGTGGTCCTTCCAGAACTCTCGAAGGGTGAGGTTTGTGGTCTCCGTCACTTTAAAGCAGCGCCAAAACAGATGCTTGGTGTATAGCTTCTTAAAATTAGAAATCACTTGATGATCCATGGGCTGCAGGATAGGAGTGGTGTTGGGTGGTAGGTAGAGAACCTTTATAAAATTGAACTTCTCGAGGATGTCATCTTCGAGGTTTGGTTGATGAGCAGGGGCATTGTCGAGGATGAGAAGGGCTTGCACGGGTAGGTTTTTTTCCTGTAGATATTTCTTAACAGAAGGGCGGAAAACCAGGTTTACCCACTCCACAAAGAACTTCCTGATGACCCATGCCTTCAGGTTTGACCTCCACATAACTTGCAGTTTTTCTTTCAAAATCTTATGTGACTTAAATGCTCTGGGGTTTTCCGAATGGTATACGAGCAGAGGCTTGGTCTTGCAGTCGCCACTCGCATTGGCGCACAGTGCTAGAGTCAATCTGTTTTTCATAGGTTTGTGGGCTGGCATCATCTTCTCCTCTGCCGTTATATATGTTCTATTTGGCATCTTTTTCCAGAACAGCCCTGTCTAATCACAGTTGAAGACTTACTGAGTGATATATCCTTGGGCTTTTATTAGATCAGAAAACGTTTTAATGTAATCCTCAGCTGCCTTCATATCTGAGCTTGCTGCCTCACTATGCCTGACAACGGAGTGAATACTGGTCCTTTTTATGAAATTCTCAAACCAGTCCCGGCTGGCTTTAAATGACTCTTCCGATGCTTCGTCGATGGAAGTATGCAAGGTTTGCTTCAGCAAATCTCCGTAGATCGCTCTTGCCTTCTCGCAAATAATGGCCTGCGTCAAGGTATCTCCTTGGAGCTGCTTCTCTGTCACCCACACCATCAGCAGTTTCTCCATATTTTTATGAAGGGAGGTTCGCAGCTTGGAAATTATCGTAAGGCCCTTAGCCGGCGTTACACTCTTTATCGACTCCTTCTGTTCAAGCACAGTACATATCATGGACGTACTACGCCCATACTGTCAACTGTCAACAACTCATCATCTTTTTCTTAGCACTTGTCTTTTCACAAACTTTCTTCCAATCCATGGTTATAAAAATAAATGAACTACAATTGTAAATGTAAATGTAAACGCTACACCAAACGCGAACACAACTACACAACTTATCACAGCGGAAGCACGCTGCTAACTGATTCACTGACCGTGATGGTGTCTGGTGTCTGCTAAACCGAACTCGTATTTCGAATTTCGCTCGTAACTCAAAGCAAAAAATCACTCGCTCGCCGGCTTGTATCTCGAAAAACTCGTATGTTGAGGAACTCGTATGTAGAGGTACCACTGTATTCCTGTTTTGTTATGCCAGTGAGATAGTCATGCAGATTTATACTGATCTTTTGGGGCACCATACATAACACTTACATCACAATACAATATTAAAAATGTACCGTACGAATAAATAAATAAATGCAGATAATGAGTACTACGTAAAACGCGAGTGGCCCTTGAGAAGCGCTTTAATTCCAGAAAACAAAATGTTATAAATAATAAGTTTTAAAATCGAAAAGCTATCAGTCTAAAATTTACTTATCAAACAGAACCGATGTTTTTAAATAGAAAATTGTAAAAACGTTTCCATAAACAAAAAAAGTTTAAATTTATTGCACAATGCTATAATCCGAATTATTTCGTTCCCTTGATGTTCGACTTACAGAGGTTCTACTGTAATAGTATCGACACACATGCTTATACCTGCTATCTAATTCAGTCAGGAAAAAAATAACAACAACGTTTGTATATCTACAGGCTAACATAAAAAAACTACGCGATAGAGGACTAAAAAATAATTAAAAAATCTCTATACACTAATGTCCGATCGCTTTTGTTTTCAAGTTATAGGCTGTTTAATGTTTTTTTATTTATATTTGTTCTGTCTTTCAAGGTTGAAAAGTATTATGACAATATTCGTGTTGGAAGATACTTGCCAGTAGTAGGTACTTACTTCACTTGCTAGTCCTTTCTTAAAGTTACTTTTAAAAATGGTTTGCTATACTTTTGCAGAATTCAGGGATCGAAAGTGAACCGAAGCTCAACGTATCTATCGATAGAGATATCCATTGAGGCAAGTTAATATTGTTTGAACATTTATTGGCGTGCATAGGCGTTTGGGAGAAGATGGCTGCTTTAAAAAAGCAAAAATTGACGCTGGGGCTCATAGAACTCGCCGTACTGTTGCAAACGAAGAAACTATATTGCAAATAGTAGAATACAATAAGTACCAGAAGAATCAGTGCTGCTGTACCGAATGTCAACCGTGAGTCAGTTAGGAAAGTTTGGAAACAACACCAATTTAATTTCCAAAGAATTCATCACCTCTTGGAACAGGATTTTTTCCACGTGTACAGTATTGCGAGTGGTTGCAAAATAAAAGGGAACATTTTCTGTCATTAATTTTGTTTACCGATGAATCTGGTTTTAGTCGCGATGGTGTTTTGAACACACATAATATTCATTATTGGAGCGATGAAAACCTGCATCACACCGTAATACGGAATCACCAGTATGGGTTTTCTCTTAATGTGTGGGTAGGTACAATCGACAAGTATCTAATTTCGTTGACCCAACTTTATTAGAACAAAGGGATGGAACTATAAACTGCAGCGTCTATTTTAACAAACGGTAAAACACCAAAAAATAGTTTTTGGTGTTTTACTGTTTGTTTTAACGTTTTATTAGAAGATGTCCCATTGGATATTATTAGAAGAATGTACTATATGCATTACGGCGCGCCAGCTCTCTTCTCTTGAAGGGCAGGGGAATATTTGAGCAGAAGATTTGGAAATAGGCGGATTGGTCGTGCGGGACCTATACCATGGTCAGCTCGTAGTTCCCATCTGAATCCCCTCGGTTTTTCATTTTGGGGTTTATGAAAAATAAACTGTATGCCGTAGAAATAAATAGTGAAGAGTAATTATGGAACCGAATTGTGGAGTCTGCTGATAGATTTCGTAATAATCCGAATATATTCCAAAAATTCTGGCAGTCATTGGAATTGTGTATTGAACAACAAGGTCGCCAAAGTGCAAACCTTCTGTAGAGCTTAACCTTAACCTTCTTTAAATGTTATTAAATTAAATATGTTAATTCAATTAAATTAAATTTAATAAAATAACCTTCAACTTGAAAACAAAAGCAATCGGGCATTACTGCATAGGGACTTTTTTTTATTATTTTTTAGTCATCTATCGCGTGGTGCTGTGCATTGTAGTTTTTTTTTTATGTCACCTTCTATATATTTTCTATAAAACTTCTACAAAATTTGTTTGTTAAAATAATAAGTGTAAAAGTTTTCAAAGCCTAATTACATAAAATGTACGGCAAATGAAAAGTTAGTTTGAACAAAAACGGAAATTTGGAGATTAAAACTAAAAACTATGGCGAGAGACAAACAAGAGAAAAAGGAAAAAAAATTAAAATGAGTTGATTCCTCCAGTTACACGTGTAGGTATATTTTCAAGTTTAGTTAGTTAGGAATTTTCCTGGGGTGAAGGTGAAATAAAACTGCATAAAAAGATAGTTCAACCTTGAATAACCCTCCATTTGCTTGGGAGGAAAATTTTGAAAACCGTCACTTTCTAAATTTAAGTAAAACTTAATGTTGTAGGTTAAAATGTCAATTGAAGAAGGTCAAAAATAATTTATGAAAAATTTTGAATATTTGATTAATCATAGTTTGATCAGAAATTTTTAGTCAACCTACATTTGTTAACGAACTAAATTTAATATTTATCTTCATACATACATTAAATAAATGGATGAAGGTCGTTTGTTATTCTTATCCATTACTATCCTCTCTAATTTTATTTAAAATTTTCTTGCTCAGAAAGTGTTTCATAATATACCTACTACCACAGAAAAATAATTAAATTTTTTTGTGCTACTACGATAACAAGGGAGTACACGTACACCAAAAAATAGATCATATATATTATGTGGCCATAGATATTATTATTTATTTATATTTCACACAACAAAATTATTGTTTGGTATTTTTAAGAAGTTTGTTTTACCAAAACTCTTTTAAAACCTGCCCACAGTATATGTTTTTTCTTAATCATTTAAATTTTTAGTTCACATATAGTTTAATTCTTTTGAAATATAAGTTCAAATTGTAAAAAATTAAATTGTCTACGGTGCTCTTTCAGATATATCACCTGATGGTGAGCCTTACAAGACGCCATGTCATTAAGTTGTTCTCTCCGGGGTTAAAATAAGAAAACGAAGAGATAAAAAGTATGTAAGTAGAATTAATATTATTTTTAACCATAATATTGTGCGATTTTAAAATCGTATGGTATAATAAAAGCGTTTAAAAGAGTGCGAGCCACAGGCGAATACTTTTACCGTATAAGTGCTTAAAAACACATGTTTTATACGCTATTTTTTTATTCTAGCTTCACTTTAGTGTAGAAATTTGATTAGAAAATTAATTGATTGTAAATTGTATTTAATTCATTTTGGACCTTTTATCCATGTTTGCAATATTTTAATCACAGTGTTCTTTAATCGTACGATTTTACACGTTCTAATTTGTGTTGAGTAATCATTACACTGCAGGTATAATAAGAAACATTTTATTGATTTTAAAATTTTTTTTAAACAAAAACGTTAGTGTCTGCTATCCACTTAATTTATCATTGTCTGCGGCGTTGTTATTTATGCTACTGAATTGTTCCATACTGTTTATACCGAACACAACATCTAAATCCGCGAGATACGTTATATGGTCAACAATCAATAATCAATCATTCAATAATCAATGACTTACTAAAACAAAAGTCATCAGATATGCAACGGACTTAGTATTTTCAGAGTAATTAGTAGTAGTACTTTCACTAAAAACATACACAATTATAAATTATTACCAAATTACCAAAAAAAGTTTTTGAGAATAAATTGAAAAATGCTGTTCTATGCATCATCAACTGCAATTTAGAAAAATAACGCTAATGATGTTTACACAAATACGAATTGTGGAATAAAAAGAAATAAACTTAACGCATATAAATTAAAAATTTTAAATTTATAAATTTTGGAGAAACTCAAATACGAAAATTGACGACATTGCTCATTCTTATCTTTGAGCACTTGTATGTTGACGTAAATATTTTTGGACAATCACTTTTATTGACACAATTGGAATCTTTGTTTGAGTCATATGATACCTAATCAAGTGACAACCGGTACCTACACCAAGGTGTATTTTTTTCTTATACATTGCGCTAATTTTTTTAATTATTAATATTATTTATCAAATACTATTCTACAGAGTATTAAAAACTCTGAGACGGGGTAAAATAAATTAGAAATAAGTAGGGGAAAATACTAAATGGCGAGAACAAAATAATGGAACCAATATGTTGAGGGACATGACAGAAAAGAACAATCACTTAAAACATGAAAGAGAAGAGGGGAACAAGCTCAAGCGATAACAAGTGAAAAAGTAACAGAAGCCGTGAAAGAAATTAAAAAGAGGCAAAGCAACAAGAAATGATTTTATATACTATATACACAAAATTACTATAAACCTAGGAACGAAGGCAGAGAGGTAATAGTAAAGCTACTTAATAAAGTAATGGAGAAATGACCAAATACTCAAAGATTGGGAGATATTTAAAAAGGAAGGCAGAAAGATTTGTTCTAACTACAGAGGGACCACTATGATATGCATAGTACGTACTTATTTGAATTAGACTTTAGAACTAGAGGAATCATAAAGTGGATTTACAAAAGTGCAGAGGAATTCAGTGAAACAAGTAATAGAGTAAAACAGTAATAAGAATGCGTATATGGCCTTTTTGGATTTAAAGAAAGCGTTCGACAGTATATCTAGAGAAATAGTACGGAGCAGTTTAAGGAACTGAGGTGTTAAATTAATAATGGTTATTAAAGCTATGTACACAACACAAGAATTAGAAATATATAATTAGAAGATTTCGTAACGATGGAGAGGCTAAGACAAGGAGTAGTACCCAGCCCAATTGTATTTAATGTAATAATGGACGAAGTAATAAAGGAAGTGAAAGGGAATATCAAGGAACTTAAGGTTGGGAGCATGCACCAAATGGAAATAGCTGAAAGCGCATTCGTGGACGATGCAGTGGTATATGCAAAAAATTAAGACGATCTACAGTATAACCTAAAATATGGGCAAAGGCACTAGAGGCACATGACCTAAAGATCAATACTAATGATTATAGGAATAGATGATAAAAAAATGGGAGTACAAGTGGATGGTAAGGATATATTTAAATATCTTGGGGTAAAAATTCACAATACATAAACAATGCCTTCATTAGGAAAAAGGAAGTGACTATGAGATGAAGTTTTTAAGAAGAATATTGGGAGTAACCAAGAGGGACAGAATAGGGAATAACATAATACGGGAACAGTTGAAAGTAAAATCAGTAAAAGATGATATACGAAGATATGGAAAGAATGGGAGAAGGTAGGCTGGTTAAGAAAATATAGCAAGCAAGAATTTAAGAAAGAGGCAAATCGAAGGCAACTGGAAGAAATACTAAGAGACAAGGCAATGTCATTGACTGAGGGGACAAGAATGATATGTAGTGAGAAGAAATGGACCAGGAGGATATACGACATTGAAGAAAAAGATTAAATAATTATGTTTTAGTTATAGTAATGTATCTTATAAGAAACAATATATAATTTTGAAATTATGCCTTAACACCGAAAGGTAAATAATATTTATCCTAAAAAAATAAAGATTTCAGTAATTATAGATTATTTTCTCGTATTCATATCGAATTGATCACTAGGTATTATTAGACGGATAATTTTAGAATGTATTGCTCGAGAAAAATTTTTGATCAACAAACATGTTGGTTTTTATAACACCGTATGTCAGCTGTTGTTTTTAAATTCCAAGAAGGGTTAATTGTATACAAAATTTTTCAATGTTTGCGATAATCAATTTCCTATTGTAATTACAGACAGTAGAAACTCAACGATTTATGATCACTACTTGACCGTCTATTAGAAAAATTTCAAACACAATTTATTAGGCATCATCTTGTACTGTTGCGGTTGTTTTATTAAAAAAAACCTTTTTGTTCGACTGCGTGAAGATTTAATGTGCGATGCTGCTACTCGTTGGTCGTTAAATTAATACAAATTAGATGTTCTGGAAAAGTCTTTTAAAGGTCCTCGAAGCGTCGATCATTAATTTTATGCCGTAATTTAATTTTAACGATGATAAGTCAGGTGTTCCCAAAAGAAATACTATTCATTTGGCGATGATTATTAATGTTGGTAAACCTTCTTGTTACGGCTGATGCTTATGAGAATAAAGCCATTGTATTCTCGAGTCCATTCAAGACAAGTTGTTTCATTCATGAATGTTCCTCGTTGGTCATACAAATGACTCGTAGTCATTTAAGAATTCGATGGCCACCCACGTTCACCTTTACTTTAACGACACCTTTTCAATAGTGTCCGTTTAATAATTTTCATTTCGCTTTCGCCTAATAAATAATCCACCCCAACGATTGTTAAGCATTACATATGTATGTGTATCAATTGAACGATTGTATAATTGTAGTAGAGGGTTAGTTTCGCATGAGGGTTAGATCAACTTCCGAGTTTAGATTCCGGCTTCGGATTACATCCATCGAGATCCCTCAAAAGACGTGTCCGTTGACCGTAACATACACGCACTATCGGAGATAGATAATAAAGTGGCGCATATCCGCGCGGAATATATAAAGTTATGAAGTCATAATAGCGGGTGACCTGGAGATAAGCGAGCCAATGGGGTGGACGTGACTTTGCAGTTTCGTTCGTGGTGGTTTATACGATTTTGGTCATCGATCATAATAAACACGGGAAACATATTGTATGGGGATACATTACGATGACACGCGGACGCTCCGTCCGTTGCCCACTCAAAATCAACCAACTTGAAACGTGTTGATAACCAAACCGTAGTTTATTACAGGCTATGTTCCACATGAGCGTTCTAACATTTTTTTGTGGATTTAGATTCTGTGCTTGTTATGGAGTGCCATCTATTTTACAAAAGCTACGCTTTTATAGATTTCAAATGTCTATAACATATTGAGTGGGGTCACTATGATAACCATACTTTCTTTGATAATAAATCCAGGGATTGAACTACAATTTAGTCGTGTATTGGTGTTTATTTGCCGATCAATACGATTTTCTAGAAATAATTGAAGAGGTAGGATTGCTTTTTATTTTGTTAACTTCTTGAATACGCCGGCTGAGGTTTAATTCTTTGTTTAATGTTATTCAAAAATATTAATTTTATCTAAAACAGAGAAACAATGCCATTAAACTATTAGTGCAGAGTGTAACAACAAGTTTTATTATTGTAACTAATATTAGATATTTGCACCTATTTTCAAAAATTTGCGGTCAATTGCAAGAATAAATTTTATTGAATTTACTACGTATCAGTTAAAAAATGGTAATGTTGCACGCCATCTCGTCTGCCTCTTTCCATGTTTTTTCTTTTCGTTTATAGTAACAGTCACAAACCTACGGAGTTTCATAATCACGTGCACTGTTCACAGCTGCTTTGTTATTGGCTGATCAGGTATTTAAAGGAATTCAAAAGGCTGCTTTACACCACACTAAATATATATGATTTTATTTCTGTTGTCGTGGTAGTCTGTTTTGCGATCATATTCTTCTTGTAAATACGGTTATTTACGTGCATACTTCTTGTTCAAAACGTGATAACTATTTTTCTTTGTGAATCTTACTATAGTATTTTTTCAATTCTCCATTCCGTTTTTTTTCCTATTTTTACTATTCTTGTCCTCCATATCAGCTTTACTGGTGCTTTTTCGTTTATTCTAGACTAGATGACTCTACTAAGACAGTTGCTTCTTTTCTATACATGGTAGTATTCTTTCTACATCTATTTTCTTTCATCAATCAAATTTTTATGATTTTTTTTAAATTAACAAAAGATTAGTTTTTTTAAATAAATATTTTAAAATAAAAACTTCTAACCCCACAGCCACTATTTACTAAGTTTTCAATATTTTTCTTCTCTTCTCTCCATGACTTTGAATTCCTTCCCCTTTCATTCTACACTATTTAGTTTCTTCTGGTCGTAAGTCTCGGCATTCTTCTTTGATGTATTCTATGTTTTCCATTTATCCCCACACATTCTGCAAAGCTTCTCTTCGACACTCATCCAATACATATTCCCCTTTTCTTCGTAATCTTTCTTTCAGATCTTTTCTCTTTGTTATGTACTTTGGAACTCTTTCCGTTATTAGTTATACTTCTCGTCATATTTACCTTCTTTTATTCTAGCTCTTATGTTCTGTATTTGTGTGTCGTTATCTTTTTATATTAAGTCCTCTTCTATACCGTCTTAATTTCTTTATTTCTTCTCTTTCATAATATTGTTTTGCTTCCCCATATTTTATTTTCTGTACCTTTACTTTTTTACAGCATTTATAGTGTATCTCATTGTCTTTTCTGTATTCCATCCTTTTTTTGTATCTCAATCCTCTCTTTCTGTTTGTATCCCTATTTTTCTAGTTTAGTTCTTCTTCTACTATATTATTCCAACGTCCACTTTCAATATTTCTCTTGCATCTTTTTCTAGTTCTTCCGATTTCTTCCATATAACATCACACTCCTTACTATACTCTCAAAAATCCATTTCTTTACTCTAATTTTTTTCTCCCACACTTGCCCTACTATTTTATTTTCTTTTTGTTTCAGTTCTATTATATGTTCTCTATTCTTATTGTTTTTATTTGTCTACTCTCTTTATCTTTTTTTCTCTCTACCACCATTTTACCTCTTTTTGCCTTTATTTTCTTTTTAAAATTCTATTATTTTTGTTTTCTTTATATTTGCTTGTTTTTGTTAATTTTTTTTATTTCCTTCCTAATCTTTCTGCGTATATCTTATACTCCACGTTTGTTAGACTCACTCCTGTGTAGTTTTCGGTTCTTTTTATTTTCTTTCTAGTATACTGGACATATTATTTCCTCTTTTTTTTTCCTGATATTTCTTCTCCTTGTTATATTTTCCCATATATTTTCTTCATTTTTCTCATCCTTTCTCTGATGCTGTCTCCTTCCTCTCCTAGCAAAACCCTTTCCCCTCTTTCCTTTGTTCGTAGTTTTTGCACTCTAGTTTGAAATGCTCTATATTTTACCAGTCCTCCCTACACATTATAGACCTCTTATCTTCGCTCTTCCACCAATACTTGTTCTCCTTTGCTTTATTCTTCCAGTTATGTACTTCGGTTTTCCTTCTGCTATTAACTGTTCTTATTATATTTTTCTGGGCTAATTTTTGCTCTCCTTTTTTGTGCCTTCTTTCATACTTCTTCCTCCATTTCTTATCTTCTGTATTTCATCTCTTGAATATCCTCCTCTTTCATAATATCTTTTTCTTCTAACTTCACCAAATTTATCTTTATAGCTTACTACGTTTTTTCTGTGTGTATCCTTATTTCTTCCAGTGTCAAATCCTCTTCTACTATATAACTTGGGTCTTCTTCTCCAATCCTAGTGTCCACTTCTTGTATCTTCTCCAGTTTCTCACACTCTCCCTCTATCTCTACACCTTCGCTCTATACATCAACGCACTTTTCTCTATTATTGCAAATATACACCTTTTCTCTAAGTCTTTTCAAATACTCTTTCTTTTATACTCCATACCTTCCTCATTATTTATTTATTTCTTTTGTGCTCGAATTTATTCTTTATCCTTATTGCCGTATATCCTAAGTATTTATACTTATCCACCATCTCTATTTCTTCCTAGCCTCACTTCCACTCCCCTTTTTTCTTCTTAAACTCCATATTTTTGTCTTTTTCTACATTTACTTCTAATTTCTTTTTTCTAAATATTTATTCATCGTCTTTATCATTTCTTTGATCTCCTCCTCTGTTTTTACCAAGGCTACCATATCATTTGCGTAGGCTAAAACCCACACTATTCGTTTCACCACAATTCATCTTACCTGATACCCTTTAAATTCTTTATCTAAGTTTCTTATATATATACAAAAAATAAGCAAGGACTCAATGGTTATCCCTGACTTAGCCATTTTTTTGTCCAAAACTCTTTTCCCAGCTTCCTCCATACTCTGCTTCTGCACCTTGTTTCTGTATATATTTCTATTTTTCTCTTTTTTCAATTTTTTCTCATTTCTTTTTTGACTTTCTGGCGTGATAAACAATTATAGAGAAGTAATGGCGGGGTTGCACCAACACGACTAAACTTAAGGTATGCTTAAAAACTTCGATACAATTGTTAAAACCATAGCAACAATTGTTTTTAAGCATTACTTAATTTTAAGTTGTGTTGGTGAACCGACCAAAAGTGTATTAAACGCGGGATATAAAATATACACTGAAATTTTAAGATGCAGTAAATTATAAAAAATTGAAAGGAAGAGAGTAGTGAAGTCTCATGTTTTAATGTTTATTTTATTATTTTTTTTAATATCTAAAGTTTGATGTAAGGGATCCGAATCAATAGGTGTAATTTAAAAAAAAAACAAATAAATTTAATTTGATTTGAATTTTGTTACGCTTTTGAATTAGGTACTTACTTTGCTTATTATAATTTAATTTTGCTACGTGTTCAGCGTTAACGCGAACGAGTACCATTGCTCCTATCTTTCACCTTTGATTTAATTGCACGAGTTGCTTCAAAGTTCAGTTATAGATATGCATATCGTATGCTATCACTCACTGACGATTTCTAATGAGATAGAATACCAGATATCAGATAGTTCATTATGTTGTAGGTGTTTCTAATTGAACGAAAATTACAGTAAAGTAGATTCAATGCGCAAATAATGTTAATGTTAACGAATTGTAAACGACCTCAGTGTTTGATTCACATACTTTACTCCTATATGTTGGCTTATGATGATTTAATTGTAGGTTAGTTTCCCAATTATTTGGGCCATCTTTGGAGTTAAGGTAATCAGGTCAATGAAACACTGCACCTATTATACTGACGTTTCGACTGGCATGTGTCCAGTCTTTTTTCTGCCAGTCGAAACGTCGAGTGTAATAGGTACAGTGTTTCATTGACCCGATTACCTTAACTCTAAAGAAGGCCCAAATAATTGGGAAACTAAACCTACAATAAGAAATTAAGGAGTTTTTACCATCAATTAATGATGATTTAATTTCACTATCTCTCACCTTGTGTTTAAATAGGTACCTTTTAGTCAGATCTTGCAAATATGCAAGGTGTTAATTAATAAAATGAATAAAATTAATAGGATGCCGCTCCTTAAAAATAGTCATTCGGAATATGCCTTCTATGCATATTGAGGTAATCTCGAAAAATTGACAGTATAGTAACATATTATGGTGAATGCCAAGCGAAAGCGGGACATTTTCAGTACCTACACTTTAGGCTTATATTCAAATGAAGTTATCTGAAAACCAGTTTTTTCTTATTAGTCGCTTAGTCTTGTTTTCTTTGTTGAAGTATCATATCGGATAAAGGTAAATCTCTACTTAGGGATAAACTCTTGATAGCGGCTCTTGAGAGTATTTTTCTTTTGTTTGTACAGTTTGAGAGTACCTAGATACATACTATTAGAACGAATTTTTCGACGGATAACAGCTCTCAAAATTTAGATGATCCTTGAAATGTAACTGTTTTCCCAGCAAATATGATGATTGAAAGCAGCAATGTAATTATTAGTAGAGAAATATTATTTCAAAATTTTGACAGATTATTTTAAGGTTATGTGTTTAACCAAAAGATTATGTTTCTTTGTACAATTTATCTTATTGTTTCAATTTTAATAAAATTAACAATTGCTACCTATTTATTATTCTTAGCTAACCTTTTTGTAATTATCTGAGTGGTTGCAATTTGTAATAACACTTTAAGTGGACATCGAGAGTACCATTAAGTATATTATCATAATACTTTAAAGTTTAGATACATTGAATTGTTTTCAAAACTTCAGGTTTTTGGGTTTGTTTTAAACCCTGTTAACGAGTATTTTTTATCTCGTGCTTACGAGCTCACCTAGTGTCTGAATTTGAGGCCAAACATATACAGGGTGTCCCATCGGGAACACCATCGATAGATTATAAAAAAACTGTAGATGAGAAAAATTTGAAAATTTAGTAATATACTAACATTGACGGGGGCAGTTCCGCTAAAATATTTTCAAGATGGTGGTACTTCCGGTTATACCGTATTAATTTATTATCAAAATATCGACATAGCCCAGTAAAATAGGTCCCCTGCTACAAGAAAACCTATTCCAATTAAATAATAAAGACATTAGTATAGGAAAATTTTATAATTTTGTTTAGGCCTGAAAACGTCATTTTTGACATAAAATTTAAAATAAGTCCAAAACAGTTAGACTTAGGTATAGGACATTATACACAAAATATGTCTACAATTTTATGCAAAATTTCTATGGTTAAAATCCCCTAATTGAAAATCGTTTGTTAGAAGGGATTTTAATTAATTAATAAAATCGATAATGCGTTAAACCTAGAATTTACTAATTACGGATAATCACAGTAATGCCTACTGCCGTCGCCCTTATCTATTTAATAAGTAAGTAAGTGTAATTACGAGCAATGCGAAAAAAAAGTAAAAATAACTAGTTAATCTTTCGATTTTTATCGTTATCGCTTATAAAACAATATAATTTAATTACTAGTCAAACGTTATCAAGTTTCTTCAAATTGATACTCGATAAACTTATCAAAAAGAGTATAAATCAGATTGAAAAAAAAATTAATCTTAAGTAAATAGCAAAATTATTAGGTGGCAAAATGAAATGATTAGCGTTAATAGACGACAGCAAAACTGCAATTATGGTAATCCCCGGTGGTTAAACACGATGGTTAACTGTTGAAATGCTATAGGGAGCTTTAAATGTATCTCCGGGATACGAACGTTTCTCCAACGTACATCGATCTGTATTTTAGTCACGCGACTATTACTCCCTTGTCACTAAAACGCAAATAACAAAAATTTTCTAGTCTTATTGTCAGATTGTGTTTCAGAAATATGTTTGATTTCGTTTTAGATTAAATTTTCTTACTTACGTATATTGAGGATGTAGTCGTTAGTATAATTTGAAAGGGTTGCAAACATGCGACTTGCTTTATTCGTTCTCTTTATTAAACTTTATATGATTTCTTTAAATAGAAGAAGCTAGATTGATGATGTACTTTAAGTTGAATCGATTCTTGGATGTATGTACGGCGACAATGTTTTCTAGCTACCGAAACTTTCTTTCCTTTCATTAACATTCATTTACAAATTTATTTCGTTCGTCTTAGTTTTTAAATTAATATAATAATTTATTAAGTAATAGAGTAATGTTAGCGAATGTATCCATAAAATCTTTAGTTTTCAACAAAGTTGCAAATGAGGTTATGTCCACGTTTTGCTTATTTTTAAAAGGCGCCCATCAGAACATATATAGTTTTTTTGCAATTATCACTTCCGTATTGTAAACGATACGGAAACAGAACTTCTTTGCGTACTGTTTTAGATATTTAGATTAAAACACTTGTTTTTCAATTGTTGTATTTCGTAATTAAAATGTAGTGGAATTATTGTTTTAAATGTATGGTGCTGATTTGATTTATTTTTTATTTGTTTTGAAAATATTTTCAATTCCATTTGTCGTTTTAGTAGTTTAACTGATCTGAAAGTAAATTTAACCTTCCATTTTGTATTCTACCAACTACTCGGAGAAGACCACTTTTCTATCTTTCCCTGTCTTTTCGAGTACCACCTTTTCAAGCCGAGTAGACGGATCACTTGGTGGTGGGGATAAAAAAGTGTGTGAAGAGTTGAATTGCTTAGGTTATGTTTGTGTTTGTTTTGTTTAATTGAGTCTTTGTGATACAGCCACAAGATACAGCCAAAATAGTTAGATGATAAAAGTAGTGCGGGCTGTGAAAATAAATAAATAAAAAATAAAATAAATATTCTGAGTCGTCATCAGTTTCTGTATTGTCACTGGTATTGTCTTTACTCTTAGAGGACGAACCGGCAACAACTAATTCATTCTAGAAAAAAAGAATAAAAGTTTGAAGATTCTCATGCTTATCCACATACATTTTCCATTCTAGATAACAATAATACAGTTTGTTGAACTAGTTACTTGCATTGTAAGGTTATGAAACACTTTCCTAACGAACGTGCATCTCCAGACTTAGTCCAACAGCCAAGGATGAAATTCGTCAATAATTTTTTTCCGACTGAAAACTTATGTTGAGCCAGCAACAGATTTTAATTACCAAGTTTCTCTCGGGTGAAAACTCTTTAAATGTTTCAGAGAATTATATCATGGAGCCTTGTGAACGTCAGCTGCGGTTCCGTAGGTGGGTTGAGCAGTATTACCTTCAGGTCATCAGCTGACGATATTTTAACCGAGATACAGCAAGCTGACAATTTTATTTATTTAAAATAGCATATAGGCTATTATCAAATAAATTTTCAATTGAGGAGAAATAACTAAAAATATATAGGGTGTCCAACTAGTAATGGTCCAAACTTCGTAGAAGTGTTCCTTAACCAATTCTTAGCTAATATAATTCTCTAAAGTTTTTTCATAGAGGGTTTTCTTTGAGATATTGCGTTTTAAAGTTGTCAGCCCTTCTGGGTCATGGTCATGTTTACGTACTTAACATTGTCATTTCTATAGTGTAAATCACAGTAAGGTTATTATAATCAATGGTATTACCATGGATTTCAAGAACTTTTGTAATCGTAACGGCTGGGGTGAACCTGAACAAAATCATAACACTAACTATGTTTGGTATTTTTCGACGAGTTGCGTAACTAATTATGTAAATCAAAGTTTTAAAAATTGATGGGAGGAACGGCCCTATCCGTTGGCCACCACGGTCTTCAGATTTTTACTTTTGGGGTCATGCGAAAACTCTGGTTTATCAGCAAGGGAAGCCAGTTACAAGAAAAGAACTTATTGGAAGGATAGAACAGTCATTTATCCAAATCAAAACTAATCAGGATAATTATAATTGTGAGGGGCAACTTAATCCAAGAATTGCAATATGCATAGCTGTTGGCAGGGGCCACGTTGAGAATCTTGTTAATTAATTTTATTGGGTTGTTAATAAAAGTTGAGTGTGTTAATCCATTGCAAATTGCTATCCCAAAGTTTTCTCCTATTGTTTCGACCTATTAAATTAATTTTAAGTACAAAAACATCAAAATCATAACCTACTTGGGTTTACAACTTTAAATCACAATATCTCGAAAAAGAAACTCTATATGAAAAAACTTCAAAGAATCATTTTAGCTTAGAATTGGTCATGGAACGCTTTTACAAAGTTTGGGCCATTTCTGGTTGAACACCCTGTATATGTATCTATACTCTTTTTGTATTCGTGCGATCAGCGATCCACCACTTTATAGTCATTTGACTTTTTTTCTCTTACGATATTGGGTTAACTATAACCTGATAAATTTTTAACTAGGAGGAAAGTGAGCGTGGGAGGATACTACTGATCGACCCATCCACGAAACCGCAGCTGACGTTTACAAGGCTTCTTGATACAACTCTCTGAAACATTTAAAGAGTCTTCATCCGAGAAGAACTTGATAATGAAAATCTGTTGCTGGCTTGTATACTAACTGATGTTGGTTGTTCCACTAACGTTCTAAATCTGTTCTACTCCCGAGTTACGCCTGAGTGAACATCTCCAAATAGTTTATCATATAAATGGAAAACAACATTTGATAAATAAATAGTAATTTGAGTTTTAGTTGCTCTAGCTTGAGCTTTAATGTGATTTTCTTGTAAGAACTTTGTATGTGAGTTTTGCATAAAATCGTGTTTGAATCCATTAGATGTTAAACTGTTTGCACTGACTCTACTATTACTCGCATTATGGAAATATTGTTTAATTACAGTGCTGACTAAGGTCAGTAAGGCAATATAAGATCTGCAAAATGTTAAGCTATGATCCACAAAATGTTCTTTGATCTTTACTAACTGAACGACATTATTGTCTGCCTAGACTTCTAAAGATTGCAAGTACTAGAACAGCATGTTTTAAAACAACTTTATAGTTGGTCAGTGCTAACAGAGCAACTCTAATGTAACTAGCCATTCTTATAGTCTGTAACCATGTAACTTTTCAAAGTCAAAATTGAGACCTTCAAGAATATCCCAGTTTTTGTCATTTTTCTAGAACGAATTTCATTAGTAAATATGGACATTTTTAGGTTTGGGAAGATTTGGTTCAGAATAAGGTGAGAATATTTTTTTGTTGGACTTTGAGTCACTAGACATTAGCATATGGGTCGATTGACATTCGAAGCGGGACCCACGTTACGCTCGAACCATGCGATTTAAATTGTGGGGATCTGCACATGGGTTAATTATTCACAGCCTGTTTATGTCTTCCAAACAAAGAGAAACTTTTAAAACTCAAAAAAACATTATCATAATGAGCAGTTCAAATTATGGGGAGGATGTTGTAATGGTATCAATATTAAAGGATGAAAAGATGACAAAAATTAGAATGGTTGCAAAACGTGTAAAAATGCTTTAGAATTACATTCTTGTTATCATCAGCTCGCGCAAGATGACTAACGCTTCAGACACAAACGCACCTAGTTCGAAACGAGCACCAGTCGACTGGTTTGTTAAACTCCATTTACATAAAAAAAGGGTAATTCTGGAAACTTTGGAATAGTGGCATTACTACTCTCTTCAACTAGAGCTATCCTAGAAATACGCCTAGGGTACATTATTGATTGTTCAGGGATTATTCGATTTGTCCTCCTACTACTAGGTGAAGTATGTACCTTAAGGCTGTGAAGATTCAAATAAGGTGTTCTGGAATACAATCTACTTCCCAATGAAGGAGTGCTGGAAATATTATTTAACCAATTTTATAGCCAAGATTAGTTTATCATCTTTAGTTACCCTTTCTGCCTCTCGGAGTGTGTGAATTAAAAGCTGTCCTTGTATAACAGTTAATGTTTTTTTTATTACGTTATTTGAAGTTTTGTACCATTATAGAGACCTTCGATAAGCGGCTTTCTTTGATAGAATTATACGATTTGTTGATTTGCTGATCTCTCCAATTTTTTGATGTTTATCCTTTTCAGGATATTGAATTGCTAATGCCAATTGTGAAGGTAAAACATCTCTTTCTTTATAAACGTAATGTTGGTGTAGGTTAATTTATTTGATATACATAGTTTTGCAAAATTATAGAAGGAATGTTACCTTATTCGTCATGGTTAATAGGTACAGTGACGATTTTGCAGTTTCTCAATCTATTCTCATAAAATTGAAGTCGATAAGGACTTATCGGTCACCATTTTAGAAAGAAGAACTTATGCTTCTAGCATCTAACTAATCAGAAGCAGTTTATAGGTTTGTATATTCTACTCGTTGGAAATGAGTTCCATTTCGACTTCAATTAGTTAATTATTATTATAAAGTAGAAAGATTAATGCATAGTTGACCATATTTTGATAGTGTGAGATTGTTCTCACCAAGACAAAAAACAATAAATTTTACTAGTATTTGGTCGCGAGTGGTTGTGTGAAAGATGCATCAGCCATATTCATCTACTCAAGGGTTCTCACTTTTAGATGTTTTTGAAGGACAACCACAACTTCCGGTTGAGTCAAAGGAAAAGGCTATTTTCTAAAGCTTGAAGAATCGGTCCACTAGGACTTCGAGACTTACAGATTTTGGCACTGGTGGAAAACTTTCTCAATACCAGACTCGGAGTTTTGATTGAGATTTTGATTTGCTACTAAGTATTGATGTAATTGTTGTCGGTTCATTGAGTTCATTGTAGTATTATTATTAAAACTCTTTATAAATACTACCACATGTTGACGAAGCCGTAATTTTGCACTAAATTTTTTCAGAAAGTTATTTTGAAATAAATGATTTAATAGACCAAGTAGTCAAGCTTGTTACAACTTGTATGTTTTTGTAGACAGCTATTACAGGAAAATAGTTTATGTAGCTCTAGAACAAAAACTGTTTTGTATTTTGTTTCAATTCCAACTACCGTTTACAAGAATTTGATTATTTTGACTGCGATCTCGCTTATTTTTCTGAAGCGATGATCAACTTTTGGCTCAAATGTTCTGACATTACAATCTTTCTGACCATAAGCATATTTAATCAACCAAGAAAAAACTATCACAATAACTCTTGTGATAACTAAGAAGTGCGTGTTGTTTAAAAACTGAACACTGGATGAAGCGGCAAAAATTGCTGAAAGAGACTTTCAAGAATTTTTCCATATTGTAGATAAATAATTTCTAAATACTCAGCCTAATAGAAATTTGAATGCCAGATTACAATCCAGAAAAGCATAACATAGATAGATGGTTTGGTACCGAATCACTCGCAGTTCTTCTATACAATTTAACACTTCATAGTGCTTTTGTTACTACTGAAATTATTGATAAAATGGTGAACCAAACCGATCTATCTGCAACTGCTATGGTAGACCTTAGTAAGAAATACAGACTGAGAACCGTCAAGGAGAAAAGAAATGTTTTTAGTCGTGGTCACATGAATGGGTATGGTGCAAATGCCATCAATTGAGCACTAGTAGAATCAGGATAAGAATGATTACAAATTATGTCTAGAAACTCTTAGTTGATAACAAATCTATGTACGAGGTTATATGCGCAGCAGGTGACGTCACACTCACAAGAGATTTGAAGACCTCTACTTATGTATTTTTTTGAGCCGTTTTCTTATTTTATTTCAATAAATTTAGCACAATCAAAATTTAATGTATTTATGTATCTAACAATCAAGTTAGTTGAAAACATGCAATTACGGTCATGCAGCATTGATAGGGTAATACTTTAAGCGACTGCTGACAAATGTAGTACATAAAACGATAGCATATTTCAGCGATCACACGTGATCACCGTGACCAGCAGGATTAGTATACAGTGTGAACTTTATATGGGATTTTTTAAATTAAGAACCATTTATGTATGCTTACCAAAATAAAATTTACCAAAGCATAGCTCTCACGTGATGCATAAACTGTAGTGGTTCACAAGTCGTTAACAATTTGTTAGCCAATCAGCGGGCTTAAAATTAAAATTTTTAGAATTAATTAATTAATCAGTTAGAAGGACAGTTACCTAATAACAAAGGTTTTATGCAACCGGGTAATGGTCTATCCATTTTAAATTTTTTAAAAATATCTGAAAGTTTGGTTATTTCTCAAATTTTCAAAAAATGGTTCCAAATTGACAAATTATCTTATGTAGCTGAAATTTTGTATATGCGCTAAAAAAAACCTTTTTTGGGCATTTTCAGAAATAACCCAATTTTTTAATTTGTTTTTGAGTAAACTATTATTTTTTGATTCATTTTCATCTCGATCAAAATTGAGGTCAAATTTTAAATAAAGATCTTAATAAAAAACATTCCATATGATGAGGATTTTACTGACCACACTGTATATGACCGCTGGGTAAATCATAATTTAATTACGTATTCAAAATTAACACGTTAAATTATATTAATTTAAATAATTATGCGACCGTTAGGTAGTGTATGATGTGCCCTCCTGTGGGTAATATAGTCGACAGCCGCATTTGTACAATAGTGAACTTACACTTAAGGTCTCTCACTCTTGACGAGTCCCAAAAGGAAGAAACAGCTGTAGAGTGGTTCTCTGTGTTTGTTTGCTATAGTACAATATCTTGCGAACTTACAGCGACTTGTTATTTATGTCAACACTTAGGTGGCATAATAATCGAAGAATCAAGTTAGACCACATCTGTCGACAAAGTAGCTTTAATGCAAATGAAATATTATTGAGGAACATATTAACTCGAATGTAAAACAATAGTTTAATTTACCACACTCGGCAATACTACCATTACTTCTTTTCAATTTCTGTTTATTTTGATTTATTACTTGTGTCTGTAACTAAGTACTAAGAGTTTTGATACTTTATTGATTTTGAAGCAAACGTAAGTTGTTTCTATAAATTTCGGTTATTGTGCCGAGATGCTTGAGTTTGGTATCTTTTATTTTTACCTCTTGATATCACGCGATCGTACACAAATACAAATGTAACTTTTTTGTTGTGAAAGGAAATCAATTGATGTGCTTTCTTTTTGTTTCATAATCTATAATAACAACAGCAGGTAAATATAGTGTATTTTCATTCATCACGATGATTACCGCGTCTTTTTTTCGGAAATGCTATTAGTCTTATGACGCGAGTTTTGTATTGTTTTTCGGTCGATTGTTTCTTTTTTTTCATTTTTGTAATAGAAATGTTCGGACGATAACGTTCGTGATTTATTTCCAATTTCGCTAACCGGACAAAGTAAACGAATACATTAGCGTTGAAAGTTGGATGGACCCTCGTCTATAAAAAATAACCAAATATAACCCTATAATATCCCGCTGGCTCGTTTCACGCCCCACTTTCCTTCAATTCCGTCAAACGCACAAAAAAAAACGACCGGAGGAAAATTAAGCTGGATTATCTGCCGTAAAAAATGTAGGAAGCGGAAAAATAAATAAGAATTGTGTCTAAATTTGCTCTCTTACGCTGTGAGGACGTTCACATTTCTATCGAGTGCTTTTATGCTCGATACCATACAAATGCTGACGTAATCAATGTCCTCCGGATGGCCGCCTACGGTTTTTGTCGATGTTTTCGTTTCGGTTGTCCCTCAAAATTTAAAGATTTGCAGGCGACAAGCTGTCTGTCCGAGTTTCGAAAATGAAGGTGGTCTAGGAATTCGTATCCTTTTTTGTCGGGTTATTTAAGAAATTAAATAGGATTAAAAACTATAATCCCGTTTCTAAAAGCGCTTGGGACTGACAAACAGCAATTCACGTCTCGCACAAAATTGTTAGTTGACCACCTACTATTTCCTTTTGATTTCTCAAAAAAATTCCAAATGCAAAAATTACTATTCATAAAAAAATATATTTTATCAGTTATTTGCTACCTTTGTCAGGACAGCAAAAAGCCTTGTGGCTGATAACTGCGATAACGTTTATAGAGACATTGTTGATTATATTCGATAAAAGTAATGGATGAATCAATAATTGTTAATTGTGTCTTGTTAAACAGATTACATTATCACTGCCTACTTAGAACATCAGTTATTTTCAAAGGATTTTTTGTATTTATTTTAAGTAATTTTTTTATCACATTTTAAGCTGTATTGCACTTATCAATATTTACTTTTTAACGTTTACTACTTACTAATTTAATGTGGTTTGATATGTCGATTGCTTTGCTCAATATATCATTAAAACTTCAAATATGTATTACTTAATCAACATACTAAAAGCGATGTTATCCAAAATAATTATTATTGCTTTTTAAAAATTATTCTTCAAAATTTATAGCTTCGAAAAGGAAGAATAGAAAAACTTGTCTTTATGTTTTTCTTATGGTAGTGAAAGTAGTCAGTAGGATAAACCAAATTAAAAAAGGCAATTATTGTTACAAAAGGTTTTATTGTTTTTCCTCATGGAGTTGTGCTCAAGTGGTGGGAGGTTAAAGTTACCCCTAAAAATGATATTTTATGGTGGTGGGAAAACCGTCGAATCAAAAACCGATTAATCGTTTTTTAGAAAAAAATAATTAATCTAAAAAATCGATCTTTGAAATCAATTTTTAAAAACTGTTTCTAGAATCGGTTTTTGAATGGATAATAGTATATTATTATGTAACAAGGGGCTAAAATGCTTTGTTAATCCAGAGGGTAAAGTTAATTCGCCTGAGCCAAGCGAGGAGTTAACGCACTTTAGTCGTGTGTTTCAAACATTGTTTTATGGATATAATTAAGAAAAATTAAATTGATACAAAAATGAATTTTAATTAAAGAAAATTATAACTTTAATTTTAGAGTTGTTTAATAAAAACACATTTTTTAAAATGTTAATATAAACCATAGTTATTATAAAACGTCAAAATAAATACGTTTAAGGGAATGCAGATCCAGTGGTTTACTTCGTATGTTGCTAGAGACAGCATGTTTATTTTACTTTAAATCCCCAGGGATTTTTAAACCATTTTAATTCTCTTTAGATTTAAAATAGTTCTTTAATCTTCGGAAGGGGGGACTTAAGTTGATACTTTAGTCCCTGGAGTGCATAAAACTCTATTACGAGGGCGTAGATAACACTATATAGCTTTGAGAAAAGCATATAAGAGAACAAAAAAACTCTCTTCAACACTTACTCCATATTTTTTTTTATCCCATACCCTCAGAAAAAAAATTACTTCAGTAACCTCTCAAAATTTCTTCAACACCAACTTTGAGTTCTTCATCAGAGATGCTTTTTTAAATTTTTGAATAAGAAGAAGTCTGACGAAGCTAGGTCGAGGCTGTAAATGGTTTCCTTAACTCTATAAACCCACAGCTGAACTTTGTTTGCCTTATGAACCCGACAATTGTTGTGCAACAATAAGTTTTTGGTGGATAAGAATGCGGGCATTTTCCCCAGAGAAGTTTTTTTAAATTATGGACTAATTAATAATTAAAAATTATGGACCCCCTCGGTGTATATTCACTAAGCAAGACTCTTTTAACATCCTAGAAAACAGTTGCCATCTGTTTTGTGTCTTGTTCTTTTTTGATAGTGGAGAGGCCTTATGAACCTAGTGCTTGGATTCTTGTTTAGTCCCAGTGATGTACCCAAGTCTCATCTCCGGTGATCATTTGAGATAAAAAATGTTTTGTCTTTCTCCAACTCGGCCAAATTTTCTTGAGAAACTACTTTTCTGTAGGTACAGTTTTTGTTCAGGTGTAAGCAATTTGGATATCCACCGTACAGATACTTTCTTTATACCCAAATCGTAATGAGAATACTTGTTTCAGATATACAAACTTCATTGGCAATGACAGAGATCTTTACACACCAATTTTTCAGTACCAAATTTTCGACTTTTTTCACAATTACTTCAGTTTCAGCTTTAACCAGTTGTCCGGTCATCATCTAATGAGTTTAGACTAATATTTCACTTAAAAATAAGATGGTGTATCTTCCCCATACACAGCAACCACTCTTTTATGAATTGCTTTTGGACCATTGCCTTCTTTTGTCAGGAACTTTATTACGCTGTGATGTTTAAGCGCAATAAAAGTACAAATCAACACAATTAATTGTTGTTAAAGTATCAAAACTTTAATATGAAACACCTGGTGAATGTTACTAACAAAGCCATGCAGCAGACTCCCAGACAAGTAATGGGGTAGCAAATCCGAAATACTGCGCTAGATGTACTGCGTGATGGTCCGTCCTATTATTATACATACTGTGGTGACTTGAGAGAGTATAGAGGATCGCGTGCATTCACGGGAACAATGCGCCATTGTCTCACAGTAGACATTGAGCATTTTTTGGGATTGACTCTACTGTGTCTTGTCATTGACAAGAAGGCTAGGCTGGCGCTACTTTGCTTAGAAAGACTGGAATTTGACCTTACTCAATAGAAGGTATCTCCTACTTCTCTCCCACAGAAACGACTTGAGCAGAGACTTCCTATTTGAAGCAAACTTCTGGACCGCACTAGGTAACAAGGAAAATTAGGTGGCTGGGAGAATTTCCTTTCCAGCGCTCGACATCTGGTTTACAGACAGATCAAGAACGGCTGAGATTACTGATTGGGGGGTATTTGGACGACGGACTAAATACTGTGTCTAATAGACAGGTGGCAATCTCAGCGCTGAGCAGCTGATGAGTAAAAAAAGCTGAATAAACTTATGTGGTAGTGGCAAGAACACAATGCGTGAAGTACTCCGGGCTCAGAAACGGAAGGAAAATGTAGAGCACTGGGTCACTCTAATTGAGTAGGTGAGCACATGGATTACTTAACAGTCAGTAGAAACCATCTTAAGAATTCTTTCAGGCTTTCTAACGAGACACAGCCGATTTGACAGATATATTCCCAAGATTGGTATAACCGCTAACTCGATATACAGATTTAACTACGTGTCGGAGGAGATTCTGATTTACCCTCTTGCAGTATGTGAAGCCATGGCGTTTAAATTGATTCATTTTGTCTAGCAAAGGGATCCCGTGTCAGGGTTATGCTGACAGCATTGTTATACTTACCAGTATTAAAACATTCTTTGTGACATCGTACAGACAAAACCAGAATTGGCAGAGAGATGGTGCAGGTCGGCTAACCTGAAATTACAGCAAAACTACGATGGTGATCTTCACCTGCAAAATAAAACTTATCAATCCTGGTTGGTGGGATAGTCGTCGCTTCTGCAACTCGGTCACATACCGTAGTATAACACTAGATAAAAGACTAAACTGGAAGGAACACCTGATAAGCGTTACCAACAAAGCAACCAGGGTACAGATGGATTTTACTCAATAGGAAATATCAACTGCTTTTCTCACATAGGCATTATAATCAGGGACTTTCTATTTGAAGTCAACTTCTGGACTGCACTAGGAAACAAGGAAGGTTGAGCAGTTGGAAGAATTTCCTTCCAGATCCAAACAAATTAAAAACGGCTGAGGTTATTAGTGCCAGGGGTATTTGGGTCACGTGCTCATGGGCATGTACACTAGTATCTTTCAAGCGGAAGTTCACGCAATTGAACACTGCGTGCAAACTGGGGGCATGCAATAAGGTCACCTTAGTTTGGGTCTCGGGAACTTTGGTATTCCTAACAACGATCAGCGGATGCCCTTGTCAGGAAAGAGGTAGCCACTCCGTTTGCAGGGCCAGAGCCCTTCAGTGGGATTGGCAAGCACATAATACGTGAAGCATTCCGGGCTGAAGAACGGGAGAAAAATTCAGAACACTGGATTAGGCTATCAGGAGTAAGGCAGTCCAAAACTCTACTAAGAATTCTCACGGATTTCTAGAAAGACACTACCGACTTAGCGGATGTCTTTCCAATATTGGTGTAACAACTAACTTGACATGTAGATTTTTCTGTGTGTCAGAGGAGATTCCAATTCACCTTGTTAGAAGATGGGAAACCACGGTTCCACGGGAAACGTTTTCTCAAACTAGAGGAGACTAATACTCTTAATCCAAAGTCAGTCAATCTTGATATTCCTTAGAGAACTTAACCTACTGGAGGTGCTGTACATTCCCATTAATACACACCCCATTAAGATGTATCTCTCTATTGTATTAGTCTTGCACTTAGTAAGTATACAGTGTGTTTTGAAACTATTAGCGTAGAACTTGGGGGAGGTAGTAGTTGTATAACAGAGGTTAGGTACACTTCAGCCTCTACAAATTGTTGCATCAGAGTAGTCGTCGAAGTAAATAATCCCTAACTTGGCGGTGCGAACATCTATTCAAAGATTCAGGTCTTCAACGAATTTTTTTCCGGCAAGCGCATTTTCAGAGTGTTGATTAGTTCTCTTACTTTTACTCATTTTTGTAGGAATTACATATGCGAGAGCTAAATGCAAAAATAATGGTGCACTAACTGCTATTAATAAGTACGACCATTTTTCTGTTTATACCTGCGCGTAAACTACACTGAATAGCAGCCCACTTTCACTTATAATGTAGTCTATAGCTCCCAAGAATGACATTAATAGACGAAACCCTCCCAACGCAGCTAAAGGTAAAGAGGCGATTAAATATAATGAAACAGACATTTTGTTTGATGTTTTATCATTTGAATTTGGAACTTTAAAGATGATCGATACAAGACCGGAGAGTCCTATTCTCAAAGTGGAGTGATTATGAAATGAATGTGAAATTACTTTGGTTTTGTTTTTCTGTCGTTGACCGTGCTTGTCTCTCGGTTTGATTAAATCAACCAATAGTTTGGGTAAGGTTTGGGGAATATATTCTTTACAGTTTTCCAGAAAGCATTCCTATCGGTAAACTATCAAGGCGATACACCTTTAAACAGTATCTTTTAGGATTGCGTGAGCCGCTGCTCTAACAAATTGGAGGCATACTTCTTCCTCATTTGCCTGTTTGAATTTACACCATTGCTGGGACAATACTTTGAAACTAGTATTGCAAAAGTAGAGTACTGTCTTTCGGCATTGACCAATTTATTGGATAATAATCTCTCCCCTCTTCAGAGATTTCTCACAAACTTTTAGGGAAAGAAAATCTTTCAAATTCTATTCCAAAGAAGACTGGTAATTATATTCCAAGATTTTAAACATATTGTAAAACAACAGTGATATTTGCCCAAAAAAAGACGATTCAAGGGCACGCACAGAAATTGAGAAAAATGATCTCTTCGCGCAATATCTAACCATTTCTTTCACAGATTAGTACAGACAAAGAATTGCAAATAAAAAGCTGACCTATTGTATCAAATTTTTCGCTGCACGAGAAGTGAAAAATGCAATCAAATTCAACTATGTATTATCATATTGCAGGCCAGTTATAAAAGAACTGCTACACAAAACGATTGTCATGGTAAGTATACTATGTAATGTAATACTGAGGTTAGGGCTTTCTCTACAATCGAAAATCGCTCAGGTGATCATGATCCCTAAACCTGGGAAACTGTTAGAAAAAATGTCATTCTGTTTGGTTTTTAAAGAAGATCATTCGACCATTCAGCAGATCCCTGCAGTTGTAGACCCCATAAACAAATCTTTTAAGGTAAAGAAATACTGTTCAGCAGCAGGCAGCTTTTCTTCGGGACGTACTCAAACATTTGACCAGGTGTGACCTGCTTCATATGTTCAAGTAAAATCTGTGCAATACTTAACAGACTTTTATCTAATTAGTTCTGGTATGCCACATGAAAATATTCTCGGTCTGCTACTTTACATTATTTATACAACTCATATTTCTACATCTCAACCTCCTCACTGCAATTATGCTTATTGTTACTGTACGGATTACAAATAGATATTATACATTAATAAAAAAATCTACAGATATGCAATTGCAGGAGGTCTGCATAAAATTGATCGAACCAAAGGCAAATCCACACATTACAGGTAGACCCCTGAAATGAAAACTTATAGTCTGACTAATTTTGGTTAGTAGGAGGCACTAGTTGTCAGAGAAATGGGCTAACTTTTGCCTAAAAACAGAAAAGAAAGCAACCAGGAAAAGCTTGGGAGTGTGCAGGAAGTTAGGACAAGAATTTTAGATGGTAATAGAACTGTTTTCAATTTTTACTAAAGATCTAGAGAAAAAATCAGGTAGAAAGTAATAGGAAGAAAAAAGATTTGGGTGTTAACGTACGCGGATGGTGTTGTGGCATTAGCAAAAATGAAGAGAGGAATAAGGTTCTGGAGAAAACTACAAGCAAATGCGGAGAAAAATAAAAATTTAAAAAGAGAAAGGCAAAAGGACATGAAATCGTGGTGCGGAAAAAAGAGTCAGAAAGAGTAGACAAATTTTGATATTAGGGTAATAATATTAGGTATGACAATAAGAATGAAGTGCATAAAAGAGAGCTGAGACAGGAAGGAAATTTTGGGATCAAAGAATGGAAAAAACCAGTGAAGAATTAAGAGATATATTGGATGTGGATGTTAAAACTAGAGTAAGAGACACCGGGTTATATAGTGGAAGAAAAACTTTAAGTAGAAAAAGTACGGATAGAATAGTACCGGATGAGTGCTGAAGAGAGATAAGATTGTAGATTGTGTGGGAATGAATGGAAAAACGTAGAACACATCAAAGAAGGATGTCGAGAATTACGATTAGAAGAAACTGAGTGTTGGATATTATTAGGGGCGAATTCAATGGATGAGAGAAGTGATAAGGAAAGACAAATACTAAAGATATACTGAATAGGGGTTGTGGGGGGTTAGGAGGAAAGTATTTTATTTTTTTTTAAATTTTATAAAGAAACCGGATGTTTTGTTTATTTAAAAAACAAAATAAAATTTGATTGATTGATTGTATGCAATTAAAAATTGGGCGCTTTAAATGATGGCAGTTGTGAAAGTGACTGTTGTAACATGAACCCAAACGTAAATATTTTGAAACTTATAGGCTACATTTTTGTAGAAATCATTCATCAGTATTGAAGTTACGTAGTATTTCTGATTAATTGGGTTATTTAAACAGTATTAAGAAATAAAAATGCTGTAAAACAAACCAAGAAAAATGATAATTAAAACAAATCTGTCCTCGTTACAAACCTACTTGACTCAATTTCATAATAATGACACACAAACAATGTTACACTAGAAATGCTACTGTAATGCATATTTTTATTTTATTGGTCCTCAACATGAGTACTTCAATATAACTGTACTCGAATTAAGAACCGATAAACATTATTAAGGACTTAATAATCATACAAACTAATACCGGAAATCATTCATGGCACTTCATGTCCCTCGTTCTATTCAAATTTCGAACGACAATTTAATTAAATCGTGTTTATCTTTAAATGTAGTTATCAACTACTTATCTCGTGCTCAATGAACAAATGCAATTAATTCATAAACAATTACACTGTAAATTAATGAATTTTTTCTTGTTAAAAATATGAAAGCACTGTAACAAAATCTCATTTATTGTTGTTAGAATTTATTTGCTGTTCAATGTATGCTTTTACTTTTATCTTATCAATCTTTACATGATTAATGTAAAACGTCAGAGATTTAGATAAACGGAATTCTGAAAAAAATCAATAATTTTGGTATTAATGGAAGTTTACGTTAATTAACTTGAATGTATGTATCTGTAACTATAATATTCTTCATGTATATTCTACACATCAATGCGTCTATAGCCACATCTTATAAATAGGATGGGGAGTAAAGCGACGGTTTCCAAATCAAAAATTTATCACCCCTTTGTTCAACTTTTATTAAGAGTTCATTGTTTGCACAAATTGTTTTTCACTAAAGTTAAATTTAATTTTGTACAATAAGTAATTACTGACAAACCATACGTGATTTTTATTAAACAATATATTACAATAATTATGTAAAAAAAAGTTAAGTAACTGAAGTATTTATTACCACTTTTATTTGAACTATTTTTAGTATAAACCATTTTTTAAAGACTAGGCACGATTTTGCTACACTTACGGCCAGTTCATCGGTCATTAATTAACTTTAGTTTTGAGTTTACTGTTATGGTGATAATTGTTGTCACAATTGTCTCCTTGGAAATTAACCGAAAGTTAACCTTAATCAGACATTAAAAAATTGCCCTTTAGGTGTTTTTTATCAAATAATTCTTTTTAGCAGAACTTTTGAAAGCACTGTTTTCTAATTAAATGTTTTTAAAAATAATAAATTTCTTGGAAAAATACTGTTAAAAAGTAGTTATTTGTTATATTAGTGCTAAAAGTTTGAAGGAGCGAAGAGTGGATGAGCAAAATAATGTTTTCTAGAACAGCATGGTTTTATAAAAATTCTGTTTAATTTGTCATTGCCACCCGATAATAAGTGCATATTTTTTTTACAGTTACAGATAAAGTCGTGTTATTTTTTAGAAGAAATTTGTCTAGAAAGGTGTTGCGTCATAGAACTAAACATCTATTCTGCAACATCAAGAAAACGTTTAAGTAAAAACTGTAGAAAATGCAACTTACAACAATTTTGGTTTTTTGTATAATTAATCTGATCAAATAAAAATTACGTCATTAACACGTTTTATAAATTATATGAGTGTATAATTAAATAAGAAAAATTGTTGAAGATTTGAAAATATTAAAAAAAACTAAATAGTATAAGTATTATACAGTGTGTATACTTAAGTTTAAACTACATAGAAAACATTTTATTATTAGTTTTTATCAAAAATTTTTTTAAGCCGTATACGAGGTTTGTCAATAAATATAAATTAGGCTCAATAGTAAGTAGCATTACTTTTTACAATACAAGTAATGTTATAATAAAAGTTGTTTCTAATTAAAAGTTATATTTAAATATAAAATTACAACCATTAGGATAAGAATTCAAGTTTTGTGATTATTTACCATTGGTTAATGTTTTGAACAATCTTGCAATTTAAATACCTAATGAATGCATAATAATTATTTATTTTAGAAATAGGGAAATCCATACAATGAATATTAAGAAACAAACATTACATATTTATACAGAAATGAACATAATTAAATTTTAATTTAATCTTGTTTGTTTTCTTAAAAGATTTTTTATTTAATTTTTCTGGAATTATTTCTATTATGTGTTATGGTTTTATGGCCGCCAAACAGCTCTGACTAGACCATTTTTGATTTTTATTTGTGGTGACGGTTAACATAAATAGTATACTTGTAAAATTTGGCGAATAATGTGAAAATATTAAAAAATCGTAAGAGATGCTGTTGCATCTTTGGCGCTTCAAGAAAACCCTATTGAAGGAGCTGCGACCTAGAATTGAATAATATGCGGAAAAGGGTCCGGGGGTCACCGATTAGTTTAAAATGTTGCATTTTCGCACTACAGCACAAAATTTTGAATTTTTATAACTGGGTAATATTTGAGAGGGGGGTTTGAAGTTTAGTAACATAAGTTTATGTTTTATTTTCCTGTTTTTTTTAATCATGGAAATTTATTATATGAAAGTATATTTTAATTTTATAATTAAACAGCACTGATGAGGGAACATAAAGAAATAGTTTGACATAAATTATGAAACACTCTAAAAGATAAATAAATTAAAGGAGGTAGATTTCGTTCAAGGAGGTTTGTGAAGGTAGGGTTCCAAGGACACTTGCAGCGTTTCCTCTTTGGATAGCCAGACTGATACGTTGCGTGAGGTATGACTTAGATCTTGGTTCTCCTGTGATATCTCGCAAACAGTTGCCAAGATGAGTAACAAACTGTAAGGCATCATCACTAAAAGATCCCAAGATCTCTACTGCGAAGGGGACGAAATGATATGCGTCATTTTCTACAATCTCCTTATATTTTCTTCTCTTGTTTGAGGCCGCCAGATTAGAGGTACCACGGGATACTTTGGCGAAAACGGCGATGTTAGATGGGGATAAAGTGTCCCAAATTAAAAGCTTTCCACTTGTCCAGGGAACGAGGGGCATTCCATCTGCTCGTTTTCCATCATTCCTACAGATATTTGGTTCTAAAACAGAGGAACGTGAGCAGAACCAAGGGCTTTATGAATAATTGAGTTGAGCTCTGAATGTCTCGTAATGCGACCGGCACTGAGAGGGCAAGAAAGACCATGCGATCCTATCGCGGACACTTGTTCTCCACATTTGCAAAGATGAGGGCGGCATATATTACATCCCAGACGTTAAGCGGTGGCAATTTGAAAGGTTGTATTATCCAATAGGGTACCTACTTTGCAATTAAGGATTACATCTAACCACGCACCAGACTACGGCAATTTCACCGCTTTCCATCGATCTCTGTCGATATCAGAGGTATCACCTTTATAATATAATAGTCTTTAAAGGAGTAGTGTTACCTCTCCAAAGCCGGAAGATCTCCATTTAATTCAACAATCAATTGTTCTTTGAAATTCTTGTCACCCATGATAACGCATAGTTGAAACCACCGCCAGTTGTGATACAGATAAGCTGATGTTTCATAGTATTAGGCCTGGACACTAATACGGCGCAATGTTGCCAACAAATGGGACAATATTTTCAAGATAAATATTGCGCAATAATATTACATGTCTATGGACGGCTTTAGAAAGTAATGTGTATATTGCATAAATAATAATAATAATTCTTGCAAACAGATGAAAGCACAACACCTACACACAACACACCATCATATACCACACACTGCGTTTATCATCTAGCACAAAAACTGTGGATAATAAAATAATAATAATAATATCTAATTTTTATAATTCTAGAAAATTAAATTAGAACATCGATAAAATTGATGGTGTATCAGTTGTCTACTTTGTTAAAAAAATTACCAAAATGTAAAAGAAAATTCAAAAGACCCTGATTTTTTATTTAAACACTCTTGTTTTTAGAACTAACGAGTGTTAAAATAAATAACTGGGCTGGCCAGGTAGTGGAATTGAATTGATTTAATTATTTTTACGGTGTACACAAAGTACAGCGAAATAACGCGCGTTGGCGTAGAACGTTGGCAATAAAACGTGACATAAATATCACTTTAAAATTGACAAATTAAATATCCTGAACTTTGTGTCAGTTGACTACTTTTACCAAAAGTAAAAGAAGATTTTAAGACCCTGTTCAAAACATTCGTTATTTGTGGTTGTATAGATAATATATATATCTTTTTTATATACAGTGTGTTTCAGAAGGATTTTGCCAAACATTAAAGGTATGTTTGTAAAGATATTTAAACAAAACAAGTTATACAGGGCTTCTATAAATGATTGTCTCATCAGGTGAGCGTTGGAATATTTAAAAAATGAAAATTTGCCGCTTAAATTGATAGAGAATTAATTTATGCTTATGTCATCATCTGTCAGTTATTTCATCGTTTTGTTGTAATTATTATACCTAGTTGTAATTAGGTATTTTTCAACTTTTTATAAAATGTGAGAAATCGCAGCCCATACACATAAAATACGTTCGCTAATTGTAATTTTTTTTAACTACAGTATACTTTTTAAAAAGTTTATTTAATGTAAATACTGAAAATTGGGCCCGAAACAGGTCGTCTATATCGTGACGTCAATTTTCGTATAAATAACATAATATGGGTTGTTTGATTTGTATGCAATTGTTTTTTTCAAGTAACAAATTAGTGGTACTTTACATAAACAAACCACCATTTATATTCCATTTAATGCGTTAAAAAAATTATTTTTTCTATTTTGGGTCGCTTACAGAGCTATAAAAGCACCCAAATGAATTATTTTATAGAAATTTAAGTTCTTTTATAGAAATAGAACAATTTTTATTCCGAACGGTGGTAACACTGATAACGTTCAAGCAGTCATTACGTTCGGTGTGCATTAATTTAAATCATAATTCATGTTCAATAGATTTATTTATCTACTTATTTTTATTTCCACCCATTTTTTTTTAATGAAACATATGATAAATGTAGTAATTAAACTTAAACTAGCATTTAAACCAAAGTTTAATGAAAATATTGCCACCTTAGCAATTACACTTCAAAATTCCCTAAATTTAAAAACTCGCGAAATATTATTTTAAAATCAATCTGAAAAGCCCACAATAGAAAAAATAGTATAAAGAATTCGTTTCAGAAGGCATTTTAGCGACTCGTACTTTAATACTGAGCACATATTTGTTTGTAGTACTGGGGTTTCCTTTTACGTTAATGACAATTTTCTTAAATATAAATTTTATGAAAACACCCAATTGTGTGTTGTTCGTCGTGTTGTTCATTTAATTGATGAGACAATAATTTATAGAAACTCCGTATTAATACAGCTCATATTTAAAATAATTACTACTAAAGAAAATTAATATAACAAACAATTACTGCATTACGCCTATCTAGTAATATGAGGTTTGATTAGATTTTGATCAAGCGGAAATTGCACTTAGTTCTTTAAGATATGTTAAAAAATAGATTATGGTGCACCATTTTTTTTTCAAATAAGTAATTTATAGTATTTGAATCCTTTGAATTCTAGAGGGTTTTTTGGCGCCTTTTTAATGTATTTGAAAGCTATTCGTAGTTCATACTTGACATGATGTTAAAAGTACCATGCATCAAAATGAATAGATTTAACATTCTGTTTTTAAATTTTTTTGTTATGAAGCCGCTGATAAGATTTTTATCAAACATGGAAGCTTAACTGTTGGTGTACTAGAGGCAAAATGATTAGATTTTGTGTAAGATCGATCAAGCGGAAACGACATTTTATCGAATGAAGTTTATAATTAGTACTTTAAAAAATATGTTATGTGCATAAAAGTTTCTTTTATGTAATTTTACTATTTTCAATTTAATTAATTGCGCAAGTTCTGTTAAAATATTTTGTCTTCAAAATGTCGGTGTAATAATGTCATAATTTGTATGGTATAATAATTGTCATAGGTTTTTTTAAAATAAATTATATTGAATGCCATCAGGTGGTAATAAATACATGTCGATAGTCGGGTTTAATAATTAAAAGAAATAATTAAAAATATGTATGTGGCACCCGATTGGCCTCTATAAGTTCAATTCCGTAAACGATGTTACATGTACAATGACTATTTACAATTTACTACATTTGTCTATGGGAAAATATACCTATTTATTGCGGAAACTAACAAATACGTCTATTTTCAAAATGCCTTTTTACTATATCGTGCATTCTGCAAGTCTCATCGCCAACCAACGTAGGGGAGAGTTACTTTGAGTAACATAACTCTTACATAAACTTTAAAAACAACGTACCGTATGTAGGTACTAATGCTATTGTAGTTACTCACTGCTACTACAAGTATTATATCACGTTTTAATGCAGTGCAAAACACAGTCCAATTTTATATCTGAACACCAGTTATACCTATTAACAGTAGCGGTAAGATCGACGCAAAACTCTTAGGTACAGGTTCGAATCCTCTTCGTGGACGGAAATATTTTTAAATGTTTACTTTGGCGCTAATAATTAATGAAGCATTATATTAAATGTAAGGAAACATTTTATTTGCACGAATACAACAACAGCCTTTTTAAATATTCTCGACTAACAGATTTAAGTCAAAACGTCAGAAACCTTTATCCAGCTGGAACCGACACATTGAAAAATCAAAAATTATTACATTTTATAATTAAGGGCTAATTAGTAGCATGATTAATTCAAATTAAATGTTTTCTTGATAAAACGTGTGGCAGTTCTAGAATGATACCAAACTGCAACCGCCACGCCTACAAACGAATATGTAATATTATTTTGGTAAATCAATTGCGCATCAATTAGGGGCTAATTAGATGCTAATTAAGAAGTGTATTGTCAAATAAAATATACAATGTTTCTTTGGAGAAACGTGTTGAGGTTCTAGCTTGTGATCAAGCTGATGCAACTGCCACACCCAAAAAAACCTAATTTTTAAACATTGTGTATGCAATATTTAAATTCTAATTAGATGATAATTAATAGTCCTATTGTCGATTAAGCACTCGATATTTTTTGGTAAAAAGTGTAGCTTGAGCTAAAACTGCACCGTTACGCTTAGAAACTAGTAAAAAACGATTAATTTCGAAAATTGTTTACGCAAGAAATAAGGTCTAATTAGATTCTAATTTAAAACTTAATTCTTTATCTAAATGCTCAATGTTTTTGGGGTAAATTAAATGGTGGTCTTGCATTAGATCAAACTTGAACCGGTACATTTAATTAGCACTTAATTCTTGCATAAACAATTTTTCAAGTTAATGGTTTCTTCTTAGTGTTTAAGCGTTAGGGTTCCTCAAAGGAAAGGAACACCAACTGCAGCGTCTGTTTAACCAACAGAAAAACACCAAAAACTGCACAAAAGACTGATCGGACACGTGTTAACAGCTAAGCTGTTATCATCAGCGATACCGATCGCTGATGATAACAGCTTAGCTGTTGAAACACGTGTCCGAGTCAAGTTTTTGGTGCAGTTTTGGTGTTTTTCTGTTGGTTAGGGTTCCTGCTTGAACTAAACCTGGTACCCCCAAATGTTTTACCAAAAAAATGTCGAGCCCTAAATTCGACAATAATGCATGTATGATAATGTTTTTTGGGTACGGGAATTGCAATTTGATCACAAGCTAAGACTGCCACATGTTTCTCCAACAAACTAGTATATTTTATTTGACAATAAAATTCTTAATTAGCAACTAATTAGCCTTTAAGCATAATTGGTTTTCAAAATAATGTTTTCTTCTTAGTCTTACATCGAGCGCTTAATTTTACAATAGAGCTTTTTAATTAGCATCTGATTAGTCCTTAATTATGAAGTGTAATAATTTTGATTTTGCACCGTTTCAGTTTGATGAAAGTCAATTTCTTGATGGTGTACCAAGTTCACTAGCACATCGGGTGCAAGGCTTGAGAGCACAGGTTCAAATCTTGTTTGTGGACGCAAGTAATTAATACGTACGATAGCAAAACTATAAAAAATATTAATTTTTGTGATATAATATAATGTGATTAATAAAGGAATTATGAATAATCCCTAGTTGTATAGTCATAATTAAAAAATTGTAGTGTCTGTAACCTCACAACCACCGTCACCTGACCTTCAATCATAATATCAAAAGAAATATAATTTTGTATAATAACCAATTACATAATTACCGGTAGCATTTGAGTCAAGTTATCTTGTAAAAGTATCACTTTATGAAACGTTTTCACACACTTGTAGTTGTTTGCATTTTTCTCTACATCTTATAAGTAAGATGAGGGGTTATCCCCTTTTTCACTTTTTGACCAATTAGAGTTAGTGTGTATGTGGTATGTAGGTATTACTGATAATACCTAATTAAATTTTGGGTAAAATTTGTCGAGATAGAGATAGAGATAGATTTTCCTTTTCTAGGAATGTTTACTACATTTTTTTAAAGTAATTTAATTATAGACATTTTTGTTTATTATTTTTTAATTGTTTTAACAATATCTCATACGAAATTAATTACACAAAAAAAGCTATGGCAAAAGTTGTTGGAAATTGTATTATATAAAATGTTATTTTCTTTTTCCTGTTTTTCGAGCAAAATTTAGAAAAAAAGTTTGAATTTATGAATTTCAGTCAAAAAACGTGTTCAAGGGAATGAGCTCGAGACAATCTTGGGCAAGCAGGTATAAGGGCTCATATTACTGCTTAACCGGGTCTAAAAGGTATAAAATAGATAGGTATGTTTGTCGTATTGTTTTTTTTTTAGTTTTTCTATCAAAAACTTTTATTGCACTTTCTATACGCTCTTAGAAGTTTAATTTATTTTTCGGGCAAAATGTTTTATGTTGTTTTATGCGTTTTACCCGTTTGTTAGTATCGGATCGATGTAGAGTTTTACGCAAAACTTTTGGTTTTTTAATTTGTTTAATTTCTACCAAACTAAAAATTAAAAAAATGACAAGGACAAAGAGTTTTGAATTTTCGCGACATAAATATTATTGTGTGGATACGGCTAAGTTCCAGTTCAAAATAATTTGCCTTCACAGCAGTCCACCGAAATTGGTTTTTTATTGATCTCTCGTTACTAGAATAATTTTTCGAATGTGTATTTTTATGCGCAATGTTTATGAAAACAGTTATGTATATTTTAAAGCGCTTTCTTTGACTTGGGCATTTTTTTATATTTTATTTGGAACACTTAAACGATCCATCTCGCAATTGTTGACTTGACTTATTATGGTCATCATTGAAAATATGTAGTAACTGACCTTCAATCATTGGTAATACTAAAAGGAACAAAAGTGTTTTAATACTGATTATGCTAACATTAGTGTAATTACATTAACATGTAACCATATCCCCCAAACGTATCACTTTCCGAAACATTTGCATACACTTAATGTTGTTTCTATTTTTTTACTCCACATCTTATAAATAAGATGGGGAGTTATGCGACGATTTCCAAACCAAATATCTTAGGTAACACCCTTTTTTTTGACGAATTATAGTTAGTACCTTATAATGAAACAACAAAAAGATGTTTGTCCGATGGTCGGCCAGCCGAAATCACGGGCGTCCGTCCGTATGTACAAACACTGACATATTAAATGACCCTCTCAATACATCAACATTGTGTGTTGTATTTTTTGTCTACGTCGTAAAGTTCATGTGACGTTTTGCGTTATCATTTAGTACCGGACTCAAGGTAAAGTGTAATTCAAAAATTTACTAATTCGAAATACTTGGATAACGGACAAGGACAACGTATTTATTTACACTCGAGTGTAATTAACTGTCTATTTGGTCGTTCGAAAAAGTAAAGTTTTCAAGAACGTATTTTTTTTAAACCCCATTTTATTTTTATATTGTTAACATAAAAATCCAAATGAGGTTTTTCAGTGCACTCCGCTTGAAAAAGCTTGCATTTTCAGAGAGATGGTATTGGTAGTACTATACCTATAAAAAATGGTGATAAAGTAAAGTTCACCTACTTTATAAATGGTTTGTTATTGTTGTTTGCCTTTTTTTAATTTCGTAATATCTAGTTGGGGCATTCCTACGATCACTACCAGAAATACATAAGGAATAATTAAAAAGTAATTTTTTCAAACCACCACACGTAATTTTTGCGCAACCGCTGTGTAATGATGATTTGTCCACTTTAAGAAATAAATGTTTGCTTTAAAGAGGGTCATTTAATATGTCACTGTTTGTACAAAAGATATCAGGAAAACCGCCAGACAGATATTTACTTTGCATATCGGTATTTTTTTATAATACTGCAGAATTTGAATATAATTTATCAAGTCAAAATGGCCGGTTAACCTAATCAGATTTTCAAAATTTTTGAATATTTTTAAAAATATTTTTTTACACATTTTTCCTTCAAATAAAAGTTTAAAAACATTTGTTTAAATTATGTTTTTGATTCGATAAGTGATTAATTTTATTGTCTATAACTTGTTTAAACTATTTTTTCTAAAACCAAATTTTTATATTTTTCTTCATTTTCAACTTGTCTTAAAAGGAACGTGTGCACTTGTGGTACCTTGTTTTCTCCTGACGTAGGAACAGTAATAGGTAGAAGAAAGTGTTTGTATTAATGGCTTACCAGTTAGATAGATTTGTTGTTATCCGTTACTGAAAGTTATAAGTGGATTCTATCAATATTATTAAATAGCTAGTTGGAAGTTGATGCTAGATGTTTATGTTATTTTTGGAGCAAAATGTTTTATATCGCCGCGTACCTTTGATACACCTTTACACGTTTGTTAATATCAGAACGATATGGAGTTCTGCGCAAAACGTTTGTTTACTTTATCGACTGAATTAGATGAAGCGCTGTATGTCTGTCTGTATGTTAACACGACATAAGAAACAACTCATACGATTTTTATGAAACTTTGTAAATTTTGGATAAATTTGATCGAGATCTTCTTAACTTACATAGATTTTTCTATTCCAGGAATATTTAGAAAACTATTCATTTTACACATTTTTTTTCAAATAATTATAATTGCACAAAACTTTTGTTTTTTTTTGCGAATTGTTTTAAATACAAAAAATTTATGGGAAAAAAGTTTTATTGCCTATAACTTTATTTTCACAATTTTTTTCTAAAACGCGATTTTCTTTTTTCTCTTTTTTGAGGAAAAGAATTTAGGAATTTACCCTTTTCGCGATTTAAAATCAAATGGTCTGCTTTTTCTTCTTCAAATAAAATTTCACAGAATCACAAATTCCTGTTTTAAAACGCGTTTAAGGGAATGATCTCGCGACGGTATTAAGTGTTATGCTATATTAACATAGTTAGGTATATTTACCTTATCGCTTTTTTCTTCAAAAAATTGTATTGTGGTACATTTAGTAGTTTTTTTAAGCAAAATGTTTTATATCGTGTTCTGCGTTACACGTTTATTAGTATCAGGACGATGTGGAGTTTTGCGCGAAGTATTTAATTTCTACCGAATTGTAAATTTTAAAAAAATTATAAGAGCGTTCAGTTTTAAAACTTCTCGTCTAAAATGTCATTCTGTGGTTGTGGCTAAAGTTCCAATTCAAAACAACTCGCCTTCACAACCCACCTTAATTGGTTTTTTTGTTGATCTCTCGTTAAGTCAATTTTTCGAATTTTCTTGGACCCGTTATCTTATCTATTTCGTAGAAGATGCTTCACTCACTAATTATTTATAGAATATTCAGATACGTTTATTTGGTTTATAGAATCAAAACAATAACAACTATTAAACCTGGACATCACTCAACCGTTTGCTTTCTTACTATGGAATTCGTGCCAAATTTTGTTGAAGTGACTTCTTCTGGCAGATACCAGATCTGATGTTGTAAGTAAATAACAAGATACAAATTGATTGGGGCAACACATAGAGATGGTAGCACCTAATTAAAGGGCACGATGTTTGCAATGGTCTTATTTATCAAGTTTTACTAATCTAATATTTGCTTCTAATAACACTGATTACAAATATACATTGCGCTACTTATATATCATATAATTTCGAGATGAAAGGCATCACAATAACCATTTTTTGTATTTTCTTGTTATATACTTACGTACACGAATCAAATCTGTTATCAAAAACTTAATCATTGTAAGAGTACTAGTATTTCACCTTAGATTATCTCGCGTTAATGCGGTGATATTAAATAAGTAGTTCTATTAGTGCAAGCAAATACTCAATACTGAATATGTTTCGTGACAAGATAGAGTCATCTTCAGACCAAAGAGTGAAATAACTATTGTTAATAATGTTGGATTCGTATTCATTAAAGAAAAATCAAAAGTTGAACGATTTAATAAATTTTGATTTTTACTTACACAAAATAAAATTTAATAGCACTTATTGAGGCCTTTATCTCGACCCTGTTTATCAGCAAATATAGATATCAAGCTGTGTAACTGCTATAAGCAAACAAATAAATCTAACAGGTTGATTAAAAAATGTCTCTCTGCGTTACGTAATTACGATTTTGAAATGAAACACAATTATCTAAGGAAATTTTGTTTTATTACTTTTTTTATAATAATCTTGTCTTTTGTACAATCATATAGAGCAAAATTGTGCAATATAATTTATAATACATATAAATAACTCGATCTATAAGCTATGACTAAGTTTTGGGTACTGGCCATTTTCTTTTAATAATATTTACACATGTACACTACATTTTTTTCTTTTCTAAATGTCGATAACATTTAGTGGGGAAATATTTGTACAATAAGGAAATTATAGTCGTACCACTAGTATCACACGCTATTGATTATGAAGAAAGAGTAAAATTAACAATTTTGTTTACACGCTCTGCATATAAATCAACAATTAGGTACTTATAATAATAATTAATGTCTTCTATTGAAATGTACACACTTAATTATGTATTTACAATAATAGTAATGATAATAATAAACAATTAAAGGAACTTATTACCACCATACACGGTGCTGGCCGTGTCCGTGGACTAGATGGTGTCCGTAGGACGGCATGACTAGAGACGAACCGGACGGTACCGGTAGACCGTCCACAGTTGGTTTGGATGTCGGCGGAACACCGGCTCCGCTTCCACCAAGGCAAGGTTTTCCGTCGCGCACCAACACCGGTACAGCAACTCGTCGCGGTGACTGTATCGAGCCGTTCACTTGCTGATCGCAAACCCTTCTCGTGTGCTGCCCGTTTTGTCTTGTATCTGCAAAGAAAAACCGTTTACGTCTTAATATGGTATGAAGGGTGTAACTCATATGTTTTATGATCTAATGGAAGGTTCGAAGTTTGCGAGAACATTCAATTAAGTACGTTGAATAAAAATCATTTCTAAAGTGAATGACTCATTTTCAGGATGGTTTAATAGTGACTAACATCTACAAGTCAGGAGCAAACACTGATAATATTGTTTTGCCAAAGTTTTATCTTTGGTGGCACGCTAGTAAAAGTCTTGGCTAACCTCAAACCTCGATATGGTTATATTTTGTCAAATTTAGTTTTTGGGTCCATTTTGTTTGTTTTATACAGATATTCCACGATGAACTATCGTGACTATTGCTCTGAAATTTGAGTTTGAAAAATTGACAGTTGGAAGGGGGGGAGATTTGGCTAAAATATTTTCACGATTTCACTTTCTGATATACCGGAAAATTGTTTGAACTTGATTTGACATTACGAGAACTGTCCGATTTTAAAGGTAGTGATTACTATGAATCTAATACGGCAAGCAAATATAGACCTCATATGCATGTATAGACAGGTTGAAGTTTAGTCTGAAGCGTTATTGTGTGTAAGGCTGAGTGGCTTACGCTAAGCAAACATATAAGACGTGTGGAAACGTGTGGTAAATGCGTGCGGATATCCGATTTTTGCAAACTGAAGGAGTTAACCTGATCGAAATTCAACGCAGACTAGGGAGCGTTTATGACTCTAAGGAATTAAACCGAAAATTTAAAAAATGGACAGACTTGAGTGATGATGAACCAGACGCAAGCCGAAGACCTCGTACGCGAATAAAAATAGGTTTTAATTGTTTGATTATGGAAGATCGTCGCATTAAATTGTGGAAATGAGTTGCGTCCATGATATCATATGCGACCTACATTTTTGCAAAGTTTTGACTTGCTAGGTCCTGATGATCTCACCCGTATACGGACGGGAAGGGGATTATTTAATTGAAAGCGTCATCACCGATGATGAAACTTGGGTTAATGAGTTCCATGAACTGGAAACGTCTAAATTTCCCATTCCCAAAAAAAATTGACAATTTATCTGCAAAATCATGGCAACCGCGCTCTGGGATGGTAAATACCTTTTGGTTTGTGAATTTCCTAACCACACACAACCATTAGCAGCGACAGTTTCTGTGAAATTCTCCAGAAATGTAGCCGTTAAAATAAAAAGGTCGACACGATTACGATGTAACACTACGTAAAATTAAACCAAATAGTCACGATTTGATTCTCTCCGATTTTTATTTATTCGGACCTCTGAAGAAGTTTTTGACGGGTAAACGTTTTGCAAATCAATAGGAATTGCAAGAAACTATAATCGGCTACACTACCGTAAAGGGGCAACTGTCACTCTGTCTGTCTGTCAAATGTCTCTATCTTTATCGAGAATATGTAAAATATTTCCTTTAATAACAAGAGATCAATAAAAAGCCAAGTAGGGTGTGGCTGTGAAGGCGAGTATTTTGAACTGGAACTTTAGTCACATCCATAGAATCAATTTTTAAGGTAAAGATTTAAAACTGAAGGCTCTTGTCAAATTACAAACTTTTTAGTTAAATCATTCTGTAGATGTGGCTATTTGGTTTTAGTGGACTGTGTTAATATTTTGATTAAAAACCTTTTTTTTAAAGAGAAACTCTTTATTTAAATATAATAAAAGTAACTTTGTTTGTTGTTCTCTCTTCAATATTTAAGATTTATATGTATTTTTTCAGTTAACGTTTCTATGCTTATCTGTATCAGCATGTTCTCGATACAACTTTGTTATGTTCTCGAAAGATAATAAAAACATTAAAATAACCCTCGAGTGAATAATTTAATTGTATCTGCATGATTCATAATAATAAGTAATCGTCAATTGACAAGAAGTGGTGACATTTTTGTAGCATTTAAACAACCTTATACAAGTACCATTAATTTTAATCTAAATATAAAAGTAGGGAAGTTTAAGGATTTTTTCAATTTAATTTTGAATTCGAGTTTTTCATCACTCTGTATTTATTTATTATTAAAATGTTAACACAGTCTACTATGTTTTCTGCCCAGAAATTCACACTAATTTATATTCGAAGTCTTCATATGATAACTTATATAATTTCTATATTGTTACCTACTTCATAAAGTAAGAAAATATTGGTATGACCAAAAGTGCCACTATTTTGAGATTATTTTTTAATTAATTCCTCCGCAGACTTTAGTAAATTGCCAAATTTTCATAATTCTATTTTCCGAGAAATAAACTGTGGGTATTTCATGAGACACCCTGTATGTACATTCGCTTGCGTGTAATTTATTGTGGAAACTTAGTTTCTTTAGCCTTTATCTTAACATTACCCCTTTCATCATTGTTTTCAACCAATTGTAAGACCTAATTAATTAATTAATAGTGATAACTGGATAATCCTCCATGTTGGTTTTGTAAATGTTTATATTTTTAATTTACAAAACTACACTGAAAAAAAATTTAACTCATGTAATTACAAGTCATAATTTTTCGACACTTTGAGTTTTACTGGAACCTGAAAATGACCATAACTATTCAATTATAAATGAAATTCTTGATTTTTTAATTTTTTAAAATAAAATCTTTTGTTTTAAATAAAATACCGAAGTGTTCCTATCGGCTTCAAATTTGCTTACATTCTGTTACGAACAGTTTTTTTAAATAAATTTTTTTTCGGATATCATCAAAAAATCTAATTAAATATAGAAACACAAAAAAATTAAAGTAAATTTTGCACGTTTACTCAGTTTTTCATTCTGAACAACGTTTCTTAATAACATTTGTGCCTATCTCGTCTCCAAAGAGCTCGAAAAAGAGGAAAAAGAAAGTTGCGGTTTAAAAAATATTTGAAATAAAAGTTATAGATTATTATAGAATTTTCAACAACTTTTTCCCAATAACTTTTGCATAATAGATATTCTTGGAGACGTGAGGATCATATTAAAATTTTCAGTTTGGTAACCGTCGCATAATTATCCATTTATAAAATTGGGATAAAATCGTACACTATATTTACAAATCCAAAGTTTCGGTCATATCCAACAAATCTAGAAGTGTCTTGTCGATCGTACAAGAATTTGTGTTAAACCGAACTTGTCCGAAATTAATTCATTTTTATTTTATTGAAATAATTCTAATTGGCCAAAAAAAAAAAGAAAAATTATTAAACGCAACTTTTTTCGACAACACATCTCAAAACAAATGTTAACATCGGCTATAAAATGCAAATTTCTTTGTCAGCAACAATAATAAAGGTAATTCTTTAGTTGTAATTTTTTCATTTTCTTTTTTTCATTAAAGGAATTTAAAACATACCAGGATCGTCATTAATCTTATTATTTTATAAGAATTTTTTATGCATTTTCTCAGGTAGGTATGTAACTGTGGTCACAGAATAATAATACTTGAATATTTATTATTCTGTGCTGTGGTGGTCTGGAGGAAGCATTACCTGCGAATTTAAAGTAACGCGTCTAACATGAATTCCCAGTACTTATATTTGCATTATCATTTGATACAAATACAATGTAATTGTGTAATCAAAATCATATCGCAATTGCGACGAAACACAAACGAATAACATAAAAAATGTAAATGTAAGCAACCGATAAATTGTTGTCGCTCGTTTAAACAAATACTGTTATCGACGCTTACATTCTAAATTACACACTCACCTATGATTTTGGAACCAAATTTTGACTTGGGTCGGCGTTAGTCTGATTATCGATGCAAGGTGTTCCCTTTCGGGCGCCGATAAATAACGCTGTTGGCGAAATCGTCGTTCCAATTCGTAAGTTTGGGCTTTCGAAAATAACACCCGCCGTTTTCGTTTTTTCTGTCCGCCACCGTTCTGACGATTACCCGATAATATGTCGCCGCAATCGTCGACGCTCTCGTCGCCGATGTTGTTGAGACCGGGACTTTCTGGTCGAGGTCCTGATCTATCGGACAACGCGGGACTTGTACTATCCGGGCTAAGTTGTGGGTGGTGTTGGGTGACTACTGAAAGAAGAGGCGCATCGTGTAATTTATTGCGTATCAAACCGCATTGCACGATTAACAATGGCGTTGACAAATAATAAGAAGACAAGCAGCTGCTATTACAGCAGCTGCTATAGCATTATATGGAAGGCGTGATTAAAGCAACCAATCGTTTGGATGGAAGTTAATTTCTTTTTAAACGGGAACTAATATATTTTGCCCTCTTGTTATTGTTGTATGATGTATCGATTTGACTAGTAATTTGACCCGGTGGGTACGTTATTCTTTTGTTAAAGTTAGTACGTCAACGATTTTTTCTAGTAACTTACGGTTTGGTTCATTCGCTGGGTGTGATTGCCACGATCTTGGAGGAGGTGGAAGTAAAGTTGTATGCCCATGAATTTCTTGATGTATATAAAGGTGGATCTGTTTGTCCTTCCAAGTTCGAAGCTCGATCGTTAAGTTCTAATATGTCGCTAATTGCAAATCCTGCCGGTTGTCTTTGGTGGTGGCTTGACGATGCACTCACTTTCATGCTATCTATCAATCTGGAACAAAAGCTTTCTTAACACTTTTTCTATAAAGGTCATTTGATAGTGGTAGAAATAAATCATCTTTTTACATTGCATGTGTTCAATAAATTCATAAGAGTACACAGTTCAGAAAAATTAGTCGATAAGGCCTCGACCGCCGGTACTAAGTATATAGCAAAGGTAAAAACTGAAATCAGTTTTATCATCATACTTATACAATTTGGATGAGTTTGATATTTAGAGTTTTTGTATTTTAGCCCAATATCCTTAAGCGGAAATGGAACTTTTTTTGATTTTTCTTATATATAAGTTACAGTGCGAAAGGTTTGTTAAAATCATTTTCAGTTAGTCGGTGTATTCACTGCAGAAAGAAATGATGGATTCGATGTAGAGTTTGGTATCATATCTATCACTTCAAATATATGTCTTTAAATGAATGGGTATTTTCTCCAGAGTACGGCGGGAACCCAGAGCATCAGTCAATTCACTGTTATGTCAACTTAAAAGCGTTTTTGTTATTTCAACGAAATTTCCTAAAAAATTTAAATTTTAAATCAGAAAAAATATTGAATAAATTTTCAAAGCGGCTTCGGTGAATAGAGATAAAGGATTTAAGAAGAATCCGTCGTGCGGAATAATTTTAAGCGTTTTACACTTTGACTCGAGAAAGATCAACATAAAGTAATTTAAGTACAAAAGATGCACAAGTGGCCCTTAAATAATGCGTCAACTACCTGCAGTTTATAGGTGTTGGAATCTATTGGCAAAAGAGAAATGTTATTTTGAAAACGTGACTTCCGCTTATTACTTCGGATTTGTTCAATTGTCACCTGTTTGCGGGACCGGGTCTTGTTAAATCTACCTGTCCTAAATTGCACTTCACGTTTATTATTTACTTTAACACTTAAAAACGGAAATGAATTTTACAACCTTTACGATCTATAGAAAAAAAATTTCTCGGGAGGTTAGTCATCTTGAATAATAGAATGTAAGCAGGTAAAATTCTTATTGAAATACTTTGTAATTGCCGCACTTGATGTAATTTGATTAACTAACGCAGGTAATGCTGAACGTATAACGGCCGAGGAACACCATGCTCCTGGAAGTAACGCGGGAGCCCATGGATGTAATAAAAGTGGCGGCCACGCTAAGAAAGGAGCAGTTGCAGCCGGTGGCATCGCTCCAGTCCGAGGCTTCTCTTCTTCAGCCAGTTTCTCTTTACCGCATACACACACTATACCGCACAGTAAAAAACAAACCAGAAATTACAGAAACGAAATATTTAGACGAGAATTTCAAGTGGTCCGGCACGCGAGTACTCTTGACTATCTGGAGCACCCGTACTGAAGAGCGCTGAAGAGCGACCCTTTAGTGGATGGCCCTCTCGTGAAGCTCTTATTCGAGCCAATACAAACTTGTTTTCAAAAGGTGGAGCTTCTTCATGCCCAATAGAATACTGGCGCATATTTACTATCGATTTCTACAAGCTCTTAGAATGTGATACCACCGTCGGGGGTTGCTTTTAATAATGTAACACATGATACTTACCCTGATTTGTTAGAAGGGTTGTGGTTACCATACTTCAAAAATTATAATTTGTATTTATATTACATGAAGACTAAAACGATTTTATCTTGTTCGTTGACAACTTTGATTTTTTTGCTGAACGGTTTCTACTTTGATTTACTTTTTTTCACTTTTCACATTAGGAGGACCTAGTCGAGTTTTCCCATTTAACTTGATTATTTTGAAAATTTGATAGAAAAAATGCCATTTTATTCATAATCTGTTGTGGGCTTATATGAGGGTGGGTCATGGTTGCAGTGTCCTAGGTTTTTCTAAACCTCGAAACAAATACTTCGCTAAGACTAACCGATCTATCTTTGCACACGGTTTCTCCATCATTGTTTAAAGGCAATACATCACACATAGATACGCTTAAGTAAATGAAAAAGTTTCAACCCCTTTCAACTCAATCCTGTGAAGTACGATTAATATTTGAAATTAAAGTCAATCGATATAGGTACACATTTATTTGAGTAAATTACCAAATTTTTGGTGCAATGAAATACATTCACAGTCTGAAGAGAAAATATTACCCGCAAGTCGATTGGTCGTTCGAGTGGGAGCTCTCAATGCAATGATGATTTTCTCACCCGCCTTTTATATACATATAAACATCAAACCCCCATTAAAAAGGAAATGGTTTTTTATGTCAATCGATACAAAAAAGTGTTTTTTTTTAAACAATAAACAACTTCCGGCCACCGAGGTGTTAAATTTAAAGAATTTACAACTTAAGTACCTATACACCTGTGCGCATAATGAAAGTAGGACCAAAAAGAAAAACTTACGCATATCGATATTCTTCGTCTACTCCCACATAATCTGGAGGAATTATGTGCCAGTTGTTCTCGTAACACTCGTCGTAACCGCTAATTGCCATATTAATTTGTTTAGGCAATAATTCACCACTACATTTAATGTTACGACAACCTGCAGTTTAATACCCCTTTCTTTTCACAATAAAATCAAGTTTTAGATTAATGGTGAGCATTATATCAAAAATCATTATCTTTGCTTATCAATATGATATCGACTCCAGCTGGATAAGTTTGGCGCCCCTCTGTATATTTTATATGATATCAATTTTATTTGAATATTTTTATCGGTTTATTCTGCCACAGGTGCAAATTAAAAGTAAGGGGTTAGTTTTTACTAAAAAAAGGAACCTTAACTACATTTTTGTAATACATGAAGACAATGAAAAATTGATAAAAAATGATATCCTAAATTTCTGTGTTGTAGGCAACACACTTAACATACATGATTTAAGTCTTTACAAAATTATATCACTATGTATTCCTTAAACACCCTTATTTCGGAGAAAACAGAGAAAAAATTATATGCTAAGTACATCCTGTGATTTATTTGCACTTGTTTAAAATTGTAGTAGTTTCTTCTCAACCTTATTTAAAAAAAATTAAGAATAAAATGTTGAATCCTGATTGTGTATCTTGTGTCAGAAAAAGAATGGCCGGCCGTCGTATCTCTGAAACCAAAAATCACACAAGTTTTAAGAAATCGCTGAAAAATCCATGAAAAATATTTGCTAATATCGGAAACGACCACTAGGTGGGATAACGATCATCATCAATTAAAACTTTTTACTTTTTTTTATATTTTGTTTAAGACAATAGTCAAATTTACTTGGAGACTCCCCACCACTTTCCTTTCAGAGATAGAACAAAAATATTTTAACAAAAAATATTTTAATCTGTCTCAGCTTGAACACAACATTTGCTCTGACTATCATTAATGTAAGAAATTTTGTTAGAAAACCGGTTTAAAATTTAAGATGACAATTACGCCATCTAGTGGTTATTCTAGGAATCAAACATAATTTCCAGCATTTTTTTTTTTTTGACTACTTTTATTATATAATTTTCTATTGCAATTCGATACGATGGGTGGATTCTGAGATAATAATAATAAATGAATTTATTTCCAGAAAATTAACATAGAATTTTATAGGAATTTGTCAAATAATATTACGAGGATGTATTGATATCTAGTTAGCCTAGACCAGTTCCTTGCATAAACAAAATATTGCGTTACCATAGCAACGAACAATAACTTATTAGAAGTGTCAGTGTAAAGTTTGACGTCAAAAAGTAAACCAGAGTCACGCAATAAATTAAATGAAAAAGATGTCCACCGAAATTGTGAAAATCGAAAAATTGGAGTATCGAGCCATCATCAAGTACCTGTATTTAAAAGGGTTAAGAGGTAAGCAGATTTACGAAGATATGCTTAATACCCTTGGTGATCAATGTCCTTCGTATGCGACCGTCAAAAATTGGAATGCAAGCTTCAAAAGAGGTAAATTTTCCATTGAAGATGATGACCGATCAGGAAGGCCAGTTTCTGTGTCAGTCCCCGAAAATATCGATGCAGTTCATGACATGATTTTATCAGACCGTCGAATTGGGCTAAAACGGATATCTGAAGCACTGAATATTTCATACGAACGCGTTCATCATATGGTTCACGTCAATTTGGACATGAGAAAATTGCTGCAAAATGGATCCCCAAATGTTTGAATGTTGACCAAAAGCGTGCAAGGGTAGAAGCATCGCGTTCGATCTGTGCTCGATTTGAAAACGATGTAGACTTCTTAAACCGAATTGTTACTATGGATGAGACTTGGGTACATTTCTACGATCCAGAAACAAAGCAACAATCGATGGAATGGCGACACTCTGGTTCTCCAAGACCTAAGAAGTTTCGTGTCCAAAATCTGCTGGAAAAGTTCTTGCTTCAGTTTTTGGGATTGCCATGGAGTAATCATGATTGATTTTTGGATAAGGGTAGAACAATAACTGGAGATTACTATTCGACATTACTGACCACTCTACGGGAAAATATTAAAGGAAAAGACGCGGAAAGCTATCCAAAGGTGTTTTGTTTTGCAGGACAACGCCCTTGCACACAAATCTCATGTTGCCATGCAAAAATTCGTGATTTAGGGTTTGAATTACTAGAACACCCCCTTATTCACCCGATTTGGCTCCGTCCGACTATCACCTCTTTCCTCAACTGAAAAAAATTTAAAAGGTCGTACATTTTCTTCCAACAAGGAGGTAATAGAAGCTGTGGAGGTCTGGTTTGCAGAGCAAGAAGAAACATTTTTTTGAAAGGTCTAGAAACGTTGCAGGTTCGCTGTAATAAATGTATCCAATTAAGAGGAGAATATGTTGAGTAATAAAATAGTTTGACATTGAAATTTTGTTTGGTTCTTTAGTAGGCTAAGAATTTTTCAATATATCCTCGTATATGTAAATATAAAATAAATAATATAAAAATTAAATAAGATAAAGCCGATTACCTCGCTTATTGTTTATTATTTAGTTTATTGGAAACTTACTGGTTAACTAATAAATATACCTACTTCTTTGTTTATTCTATCTGCATCATTAAAGAAAAATAAAAACATTTTAGGTTTCTACAAAAATACGTTCTATTAAATAAAAATTCGGTTAATAAGTGTTGCTACATTTAGTGTCGTCTCGTGTTAGCTAACACATCTGAAAATGCAATTGCATTAAAGCAACTTTGTACACAGATCTGTAAGAATTTACATACGTTGTTCCTTCAATTGTTATAGCCAACAAAGTGTTGACAAAAATAACAATCTCAAACCGATTTTTTCATTTTTGTACAATATTGAACTTACACTAGACTTATCTTACTCCTGAATAATCTCAAAAAAACTACTGTGTCTCTTTTGCTTTTGATATGAAATATTTAAAATTTTAATACGTCAAGGAAATAATTAATTAGAAACTATATAGAAGAAATGGTATTTCTTTGAGAGTAACCAAACCTGTCGCAATGTTGAGGTGTGTTTATTATCACTTTCTGGTTCTAGAAATAATGAAAAGAGTGAAACAAACGAATTCGAATTATTTGGAAGGCACAGATATACAGTGTGTCCATTTAGTGTGTAATTGTCCGATTATGGGCCCCCAGACTATTTGTTCGAAAAAGTATGAGCAGGCTTACCAAATAGACTAAAAGTTGCACATTTTAATAATATTTTCATATATACAGTGTAATTCAGAAAAATGTAGTCATTCAAAGTTGATTTTTTTTTTAAATGGAACATTCTATATATTTTTGCACTGTCGAATAACTCGTAAAATTTTGCGTACATTTGACCCGTAATTCGTATTCTTAGCTTCAGCGGCTTCCAAATTTTGGCATTATTTCAAAATTTTTTATAGATGTAAGTTATCAAAGAAATTAGTGTAGCGTGGAAGTTATTGTAGAGATAAAAATTATTTTGTCAGGTGTTAAAGTCTCTAATAAGAACCATTCTCGATGCCCGAAAATATCGTACAAGGCGTCAGAAAATTTGGTTTACACTTTGGCATCACTAATACCTGTAAACTCAATTTTTCAAATGAAAACCACCATTTTTTATGTCACCACTGAATTCTCTTTCGAAAATCAATGGGAAAGTATCTAACATGTCTTATACCTGAAGTAAGCAGTTTTTGATTTATTTGATACAATCCAATTTTTTTGTAAAGCAGACTACGAGAATTGGAGTACCAAGTTTCTTATGTCAATTTTTTCAATGGCAACATTTCCTACAAGACAGTTTTAGCCTTCAAAGAAGTCTCCATTTATTAGGGGCGAAACACCAGGCAATTTGGCACTAAAAAGGCAGAGGGTCTTTTTTTTAACCTCTACCTTGAAGATCCTTAATAGGAGTAATCAAGGGAGTAACATTATAAAAAAATTTAAATTTTCCGTAGGTAAGACCGTAATCGAACAATTACACACTAAATAGACACATCTTGACTACAGTCTAATTAAATAACAAATAGTAGATTATTTTACTAGGATAGGAGTTAAACAATATAATTGTTGAACTTAAAAAGTTGGATGGTGATGCGTCAGCCGAGTGATTGAGTGTGATTAAGCGAAAGAATTAATTTTTTTCAACTACAAGTGTAATATACTATTTTTTCTTCATGCGTTTATTACTGGTTTTCATGTGTTATTTTTAAATTTTCGAGATTCCCGAGTGTTATAGTGACTTTTTATTTTCAACGAATCAGGTTGGTACTTTACTGTCACATTGATAACAATATGGTACCAACCTAAATAATTGTGAAAACAAAAGAACTACTTATTGTTTTTAATGTTTAGATAGAAACCAGTAGTTTAATAATATACCGTTTTAATGTCGTTGCTTTCTGTTGATGCGAACTGAAGAGTCGAACAGTACAAATTAATCTCCAAGCACAACCTTTACATAAACTCACTTAATATTACAATATGGACTTAAAAACTATCATCAGTTTTGTCACTTTTTCATCCTCTGATTCTTTGATGTTATTGTAGATTGTAAATTGAATCATAACTGTCAGAGAACAACAACCATAGGTAGGACAGACAAAAACTGTAGCATAACCATAAAATTCCAAAATGTATTAGCCATCACAGCAGCGTTCTGCCGTTGTTCAATCAACGGTTCTGCGTAGATTGCATAGGTAACTTACCAGTCGAAAACTACAAGAAAACTTTCATTTCTGTCAATTTGTCAATAAGACCAAACTCAGGACATTTTCCGATTTATGATTTATCCAAAGCCAATGTTAGCTGTTCCAACTTAAGCAACGCATCCATATAATAAAGTAATTCGTAATATATTCAACGATTTTTAAATAATGACCCATTCATTATTGGTTCCATTTTATTTTGTACTAGAATCTTTTCACTATCCTTTAACGAGTGTTTAAATAAAAGTTTAATTATTTTTACAGTGTACATAAAAAGTACAGCAATATCATGCGTGGTGGCGTGAAACTCTGACATAACCTAAACATTGACAGAAATGAATGCTTTATTTGGTTTCGGTCGAATTTTGAATTTTACCCTAAACCTTGCATCAGCTGACTACTTTGTTAAAAAAATTAATAAATGTGAAAGCTACCCAGCTCAGTTTTTATTTGAACACTCGTTAGAATGCAGTTGCATCTCTTCTGTTTTGAAACAGTTTTTTCCAATTGTTCGAATACATGTTTGATAGTTTAAAAGTCTTTTTCTAAGCTTTTATCACACTTGATTTAATTTAGATTTACTTAATCACGCATTATACAGAGGTCTTCATGTCAAACAGCAAGTTTTAGGTTAAGAGATCAATTACTCAAAAAGTTTTAGACTTAGAATATTTGTGATCTACATGTAAAATGACATTGGTACATCATACCATCATTATAGGTTTGAAAGTTTTAGACCAGACAGACGAACATATAAAACTCAACTATTGGAGTTGTTGTAAATAAGCTATAACAATGGCAATTTTTTTTTCTGATTAGAACTGACGCGAACTGTTGTTATAAGCTAAAATTTCTATCGTTTTCTTGATGTAGTTTACACGAAAAAGTGTCTCAGTAGATTTTAATTTGCAATGTTCCGGTATTAAAAACCTAGAACTCTTTTCGTTTTCTATCAAGAACTCCAGAACTATGAAAACTGCTACTAGAACTGTTATTAATTTTTTGCCAACTTCACATAAACATTCCTTAAAGATAAAAATATGTACCCCGTCTCTTTCGTGTTGTTAATTTCAACGGATACGCCGTCTATGAACGATCGAGCAAAGTTTACAATTCTGTGGCTATACCTTCATTAGTTTTCTACATTTTCTAGCAACATCACTAATAAATAACAGTGCAAGTGTTAGAATGCATGGGCGTACATCTGAAATAAAATAGTTTCAATAAGAATAGACCCGATTAGTGTGACGTCACGTACAAACCGCTAAATTCAAAATTCGGTACTTTGCAAAATTGTGGACGAAAAGTGAACCTTAAGTACAAGGACTTAAGGGTTATATTCAAATAGATGAATAGAAGTTGGTTGGTTTTCCAATATATACGCATAAATAAGAGAAATCGTTGTCATATTCACTAATTCTGAACCTTTATCTTTCATCTAGTATCAATATTACATTTTCAAATAGCATATTTTTATTATAAATTAAAATTAATTTTATACTACAAATACATGCGCAGAAATCAGCTGGCGGGAACAGTAATTTTAGAAATACGCACCGGGTTAACCATAACCTAATTACTATGAAGTACTATTAAATTAAACTATAAATTACGTATTATAAAGATCAAACTAATGAAGTAAACGAGTCAATAAGCTAATAAAGAAACAAGAGTAACGCCAGGAACAACAAAGGAAAACAGCAATTACAAAGTATAAGGTTAACCCGGTGCGTATTTCTAACATTACTGTTCCTGCCAGCTGGTTTTTTGCGCATGTATTTGTAGTATATAAGTTAATTTTAATTTATAATAAAAATATGCTATTTGAAAATGTAATATTGATACTAGATGAAAGATAAAGGTTCAGAATTAGTGAATATGAAAACGATTTCCCTTATTTATGTGTGTATATTGGAAACCAACCACTTTTTATTGACCTATTTTATTATCACCCTTAAGACCATGTACTTAAGGTTCACTTTTTCGACCACAATTTTGCCAAGTACCGAATTTTGATTTTAGCGGTTTAATTTGACGTCACCACTGATCGGGTCTATTATTTATTTGATTATGTGTGCAGAAATAATTGAAGAAAAAAACAACCTTCTCTGATTAACTTATAACTATAGTCACCCAAAAAGCCTAATTTACACTGTATACATCATATCACAATAACAATCACCTTTGCTACATCTGCATAATTTAGGTGAGTATATCTTTATATATGTATGGTCAGAGAATAAATAATACGCTACGCTTCAAAAGCGATACTTCCACTGAATCCGGGTGATCAAAAATTTTGCAGCCATTGTTTTCATGGTTTACTTGCTATACTATTTTAAAAAATTATGTGTCAAATTTGATATTCGAAATGTCTGCAAGTAAAAAGTAGTAAGTTGTGCAACATCTACAAGACGTTACAGAAATTCGACGGCCGGAGTCATTGACAAGACAAAAAGGTCTTTGGAGATTTTGAACCATGTCGAAATGATAACCGTAGTTACCAACATTTCGCCACCTATCATAACGGAGTAACATTTAAATTTCTTTCTCAACATTTTGATTTATTGCAAATTTTAGTTTTTATTTTAAACTTTCAACACCCTGGATCTCAGCAACTAAGCCGTTTAAGGGTTCATGTTTTTATATCAAAATTCACCATTTTATTAGACCTCTTTGGGGTAGAGCGTTGTCGATCGAATATAGCAACACTCTGTATATAACCCTTTACTGTAAGTATCCCCGTACCGTAGAAAAGTTATTTGCCAACTGTAAGTCTGAGAAGTATTTGTCCATTAAATTTTGTTGCGCGAATTATAACAATTACGTCGCGTTAGTAGACATCTTTATTTATACAGATTGTACACTCTAAATAGATGGGCCTAATTACCTGCTCTACACGAAATAAGGCTCATTTACAGTGTTTTTGAAAATTCAATAAATGTTGTGTTTCCTTTTTCCGTTTGTTGCTAGAAATGTTAAAGGTGGCAGTTTAATACCCACAAACTTCAACTAAAATAAAAAGTATCAAAATACATTCAATTTAAAAAAAATAATTTAAATTCCAAAGCAGTTTCTTGAGTTTGGCCATGTAAGGTAGATTTTCAAAAACTAAAATTAGAGGTGATGCTTGAGTTTGAGGAAAACCCACATACCTCGATAGCCATACACCGATATTAATCATATTAAAGGAAAATAAAATGCATCCCTATAAATTGTTAACTACTCAGGAGCTAATCGAAGACGATTTTGATAAGAGAACTTATTTTTGTGAGTGAATGATGGATATGTTGGATGACAGTATTATTCAATTATGTTTTACGATGGGTATATTTTTCCACTAAATGGCCATGCTAATCGTCAAATTTGCCACTACTGATCGTGGTCAACGAAAAATCCTCACTGGAGCATCACCAGACATTTACCAACGATGTCCGGCATTACCTAGACGCAATATTTCCCAATCGGTGGATCACATAATTTTATTGAACCACTTTTTTGTGGCGGTTTATACCTTGATTTAATTCAAAAGAATTGCTTCAACATTTTATAAATTTTTTATTTAAACATTGACGTTTCTATTAAAAGTACCCAGTTGTTACGCCACTGCCGTTTATGACGTTACTCCCGCTCAAACAACTGCCTACAAACAAGATGGTGGTTTGAATCTCAGAAGTACTCAATGCTTTTCCCGTAGAACCGTTATGTTGTGTCGTTTTTGTAACTTTTCATCTGTTTTGTTTGTTAAAATTGTAACACTGTAACTTATTGGTTCAGGAACTCTCAGTTTCCATGTCTGAACAACAAAAACCTGTTCCTCGTGGTCGTGGTGCTTTGTTGTTGGAAGCATTAAAAAAGGCACAACAAAAACCTGGAGATGGACCTGGACAGGAACCACCACCGCAACCTGATCCGCCAAAATCTCGAGGGAGAGCGGCTCTATTACAGAAACTTTCAGAATTAAAGCAAAGTAAGTCGGTTGGATCTGCGTCCACATCTTCTCCCAAAGATACGACTACTATGATAACAGAGAGCTTAGCAGCAACGGCTATAACGGAGCCTTGCTTTTATCAAGGTAAAGTGTTAATATAACTTGTAATTTGCTAAAGTAAGTACGAACAGGTTCCTCCGGAAGTACATTTAGTGCTTCTTGTAACTACATCAAACTTACAACGGAAGTTGATCGTGGCGTTTTCGAGTACGTCGTTCAATTTTCACCACAGGTTGATGCGAAATCTGTACGAAATCGATTAGTGAGCGAATATGTTGGTAAAGTACGAATGTTCGACGGGGGTAGTTGTTTGTATATTCCTAAGAAGTTGGACGACCTTCGAACAGAAGTTACATTAAAACATCCCATAGATAACACAAACGTTACCATGACGCTTTTATTTGTTAAAAATAAAAGATTAGGGGAGTGTTTGCATTTGTTCAATATTTTGTTTAAGAGGATTATGCACACGTTGCTATTTTCGCGTGTGGGACGAAATTATTTTGATCCGCACCATACTCGTCTTATTCCACAACATAAACTGGAAGTTTTGCCTGGATATGCGGTTGCAGTTGACGAATACGAAGGAGGAGTAATGGTTTGTTTAGATACGCAACATCGTGTGATGAGAACGGAAAATGTTTTGGAAGCCTTGATTAATTTACGAATGATGGCCAAACAGCAATTTAAAGAGGCTGCTTTCAAAACTCTTGTGGGTACCACCGTCTTGACTCGGTAAGTCAGCTAATTATTTTGATTTTAAATTACTGTAGTTAAGGCTGTAGACTTATTTGACAACTGTTTTTCGACATTCTTTCGTTTTTTGCTCATAATATGAATATCAAACTGAATAATTGTAAGCAGTAATGAATCATTGACAAATTGCTGTGAATTTTCCGTTGTTGTTACATTCATGGAGGTAGCGAATGGCGTTTTAAATAAAGAATAATTTGCCTGTAGCCCAGTAAAATGGGAAGAGTTTTAACGATTTGGAAGAAATAATGGGTACAGCTTTGAAAATTTGGAAATAGGCTTTTCGTGCTCCCTTTGAAGTGTTCAAAAGTGTCTCTACTTAAGTTGGAACCATATGGAAAACTTTTTTATTATCGATTTTTTGAAAAAAGTTATTCTTCATAAAAGTTTTGCATAGTCCTTAAATTAAAATGCAACTATCAGATATCAATTTTTAACCCATGTGAAGTTAGCCATAAGTCTAGCCAAATAAATGTTTGTAATTACTAAAACAACAATTAATCAACACAAATAATTCTTATTTTAACATTTGTTTATAAAAAATTGTTTAAACAAATTTACAAAGTACACTTACCCCTATCGAACTTAAAGAGCTTGTTTTATAGTGTTCGCGTGGATTAATTATTATGCAAATTTAGTAATAAATAATTTTTCAAATTTGAAACAACATATCAAAGAATAAAAATTCTAATATTTTTTAATTGAAAATGTTTGTTTTCAAAGTTACGGCTACGCGCGACTTACTTAGAGTATGTTCGAGGGTGAATTAGAACGTGCTAGCTTGTATCAATTTTTAGGCAAATTCAGTAATAAATAGTTCTTATAATTATTAACAGCAACAAATAAATATGCTAATATTTTTAAATCGAAAATATTTGATTTCAAAATTATGGTTACGCGCGTGTACTTAGAGTATGTTCGAGAGTGAATTTGAACGTGTTGCCGTGGATCAATTTTGATTTAAAAAATATTAGCATTTTTATTCTTTGGTATGATGTTTATAATTATAAAAACTATTTATTGCTGAATTTGCCTAAAAATTGATCCACGCCAACACGTTCATAATTCACCCTCGAACATATTCTAAGAATGTCGCGCGTAGCCATAACTTTGAAATCAAATATTTTCGTTTTAAAAAATATTAGCATTTTTATTGTTTATAATTAAAAAAACTATTTGTTGCTGAATTTGCCTAAAAATTGATCCACTCCAACACATTCAAATTCACTTACAAATGTTCACTACGTTTCTACTTAATGCGAAGGGTAAAACGCCAGTGGAAGCAGTGTACATCCATGTGGAAGTATATGGAAGTATGTGGAAGTTTAGTAGAAATATGACGTAGTAATTTAGTGAAAGTGTCGTACGGTTTGCGTTAGCTGGTTAACTTTTTTTTGTATTTGTTGTAGTTTCAAAACAGTTGATAATTTCTAAATAAATTACCCAAAAATGATTTTTACAATTGCTGAACGAGTGGAAGTAGTGCGATTGTTCTTGCAAAACAATTTCTATGAAGTATCAGCTCAGTTTCTTAATATTCCTCATCCTGATAAAAATGTCAACAGGTCCAATTTGAGAAAGTATACTAGTCTAGTATTCAGTCTTGAAATATGATAAGTAACACCCTTACAAATTGAAACTTGTTCATGTAGCTTAATGAAAATGATGATGATAGTGACAGAAGACGACACTTTGTGAAGAAATGAGTGGGCATCTAATCAGATACCCACTATCTGCGCCTCAGTTGTCCGTTATGCCTATTAAGGCTGGGGAATTTCCTTGTTACGAAGCATTAAATAAATAGATGGCGCAGCATACACAATTACTGTCATTTACGAAATAATGTTCCACCACATGTTGCCGCAATTGTTTGTTGGACGAGGTTACAACACTGCGGCAACACCGTACATTTTTTTACTGTGAAGACACAGTAATTTTTGCTAATTTCACTGTTGCGAAGAATAAATACCAGAGAATAAGACATTTCAACGCTTTTGTCAAAATGGCGTCTGTGGGGCAAACACTAGCATAATCTATGCAAAACTGTTTCTGTCGGACATATTTTTGAAAGTTTCTCGGAATTCTCTTCTTCGCCGATTAAAAACATACCGTCTTTCCATTTACGTAACTGTTACATAGTTTACTTGTAATGATGAACTTGATGACTAAAGACATTATTTTGTTAGAACACCCTGTATTATCCAAACGCTACACTACAATTACAATTGAAACATACCAAGATACAAGTAATGACTTCCAAAAAATAATACCAGATTCCGTATTTCCTATCTGCTGCTCGAGAGATGATTATTGTCGTATTTTAGTTTGACCAAATTGCGTCCTCCTTGCTATTAAAGTTGACATGTTTTGGGGTTTTTGTTTAATCCATCTGATTTTCTCTTTATCTGCACAGCAAACTTTTAGTTTGAACACACTGTATATCTTGTATCTCAGTATCATATACAAGGTGATCTGCGTAGAGCGTACATTGAAAGTTTATAAAATTAAATGTATGAAGCAGTTGGTTGAAAATCCAGGCTCACTCCTGATGTCCAACTGGTGGTTCCATTTTGTACCATATGGGCACAGGCAATTTTCAAATATCACAATCAAAGGCACCTTCTGATTTTTTAATCATTGGAGAGAAAATTGAAAATTTCTAACACTCAATTCCTCTCGAATGACGTAAAAAAAAAACAGAAGATGCCATTTGAAAAAACTGACTTTTTGATCATTTTTGATTGTGATATTTGAAAATTGCCTGTCTCCATATGGTATAAAATGGAACTCCCAGTAGGACATCAGGAGTAAGTCTGTAATTCCAGTCAACTGCTCCATTAATTTTATTGTATAAACTCTACTGATTTTTCGAGATACAAATTTTTACGTTAGTTATTACAAATGAGATTTTTTTGAAAAATAATGATATATGTCAAAACGGTCAAGGATAAGATAATTTACTTTAGGTTATACAAACTCAGAATTATATGGCCAATCGTCCCATGTAAAAGGAATTATAGGTTTGTATTTAAAATAAGAAAGTTGATACAACTTTTGGCACACGCTGTATAAGCTGAAAGTCTGAAAATATTTTAGGTAGAACAAAAATGATCGATTATGGCCGCGTAATAAAATTTCAAGTTTCCGATTTATCTGCTAGTTAAAAAACTTTTAATGCAAGCTCTACGCAGATCATCCTGTATACATGTAAAAGAAGTAGAGTTCAATTGAATAAAGTACATGTAAGATGATGTGCATGTTAAACTTTGGTACTAAAACTTAAAACATGTGTATTTAGTACAGGCAGTGCCATCTATCTGTTGCTTTATGTTAACATTATACTGCAACTGAAACAATAAAGTAACAAGTTTAGTCTGCGAGTATACCTCGACATGGTCGTTTCTTTATAGTGCATACTCTATAATTTATTTTGGAGGAAATCTACCTACATCCAAGGTAGATGAAGTATCAGTGAAGTATTAAATTATTAAAGGAAGTACCGGGGAAGTAAAAAAATACAGAAAACCCTGTGTACTTCTTAGGAAATATAGGAAGTAGTGTAAAATTATAGCTCAGCGGTTTACCCCTTGGGTGTTAGTTGTATGGAAGTTTGATGGAAGTATGTGAAGTTTAGAGGAAGTTTGGTGGAAGTATTGTTACTAGTGGAAGTAGGTGTACAGAATTTTTTCTGGCGATTTACCCCTCGACTTAATGTAGCGGATAGCCATCGCTTTAAGATCAAATATTTTCGTTTTAAAAAATATTAGCGTTTTTATTCTTTGATATGTTGTTTATACTTATAGAAACTTTTTATTGTTCAATTTGCATAATAATTAATCCACGGGATCGCTATAAAAGAAGCTCTTAAAGTTTGATGGGGTAAGTGTACTTTGCAAATTTGTTTAAACAATTTTTTCATAAACAGAATTTCGTCACATTTTCGTACGTAAAAGCAAAAGTTGATAATAGGTGGTTCCCAATAGTCTTGATACAGTATGCTGTGATATCGGTGTGGTGTAAATTTGTCAAAGATATTAAATAAACAAACCTGATTGAATACTAAATTAAATTGTTTAACTAAGCACTAGGCGCATATAGTTCTAGTGACACATTCTTACATTTTTTTTAATGAGGCATTTTTGTAACACGACATTATTTTCTCGCTAGTGAGGAAAAACCAATTTTCCTCACTATTTGTAGAGAAGAAACGTCCGTTTTCTAAGTGTGTAGTGGAAAAAATTTATTTTTATGGCTAACTTCACATGGGTAATTTTTAAGCCGTATACGAGGTTGTCAAAAAAATATTAATTTACCGACATAATATTTCCATTTTCACCATTATTAACCTGAAAACCGTTTTTTTTTATTCTACAGGTTGATCTCGCTATCGCTCATGAGTAAATTTCTCTTTAACAAAAAAAACAGGACTGATATTGAAAGTATGCTTTTTCTTCAGGAAGTTAGACTCTACATTTAAATTTATGCGTTTCCTACTTCGGATTCAATTAAATCTGTGAACTTTTTGTTTCTGCTTTCCTAAAGTTAACTTGTCACTAATATTTCCTGCATATTTTGCAGATGAACTTTTTCACCAATAGTAAAAACAAATAGAGCAAGCAGTAATGACGGTCCATCTCATTCTCTTCAAGTAATTGTGTAAGTTACTTTTTGCATAGTCCTCGATATTTGGATTCTTTCATCTGATAAGCTCTTTAAATGTTATAGATATTGTGGAATTAGAATGTTCTACTAATTTCTCCACCACTACTTTTAAAAAATCTTCGAAAAAATCCGTGATTTGATTAATATTTATCTCCGCATTGATTTAGTATCGAATTTAATTGAATTCTGAATAACTTTCAAAAACCAGATTGAAACAATATTTCTGACGTGGTTAATTTCTCAAATTCTTTTAAGTTAGATAACTCGATACCTCACTCGGTACGTGATTCTCAAAAGTAGATGCGCGCAAGCATACTCAGTAGTAAGATGTTTCTTGGTTTTGTTGTGTTTTGTTTTCCACTTTTTTCATATTTGTTACTATTTCCCAAATTTTGCCGTATTTTTTGGTAAGTGAACACCTATTTCCTAATATTTCTAACTATTTCTAGACTATTTTATTCTAAGTGTACACATATTTCTCAGGAAATTTCCTCCACGCAAAATGACATATTTATACAGAAACCAACATAATTAAATTTTAATTAAATCTACTAAAAGATTCGACATATCCTCCTTCAATTTCTAAAATAAATAATTATTTTACATTCATTATAATAGAAGATGTATTCGAGGAAACTAAAAGTAGAACAAGAGTGGGGGGAAAATTAGGGGAAGGTTTCTGGACGAAAAAAAAGGGCTGATGCAGGGCTGTCCATTAAGTCCAAGCCTATTTGCGATATACATACAGGACATTGAGGAAGAAATACGAAGGTACCAAAAGGGAGGAGTAGTGATAGGAAAGATAAAGGTGACAATAATGACATACGCGGATAACATAGTGGTTCTAGCAAAAAGCGAACAAGAACTGAAAGGGGTATCAGATGTAGTAAGAAAATATTTGAAAAAAAAAGAATCTATACGTAAATGTGGGCAAAACAAAAATAATGATTTTTCAAAACGGAAGAGGGAGGAGGAAGAAGAAAAATGGTGGTGAGGGAGAAGGAATTAGAAAGCGTGGACGAATGTAAATATTTAGGATATAAGTTAAGATATTATAATAAGGACAACAGTCATATAAGAGAGCTAGCAAAAAAAGGTAATGGTATAATAGGACAGGTATGGGGAATGATAGAGATAGTGTTTGAAAACGATATAGAGAAGAGAAGGTGGATTTTTGATAAATTGGTTCGAAGTGTCATGATTTACGGAGCAGAAATATGGGGATGGAAACAGTGGGATAAAGTTTAGAAAATAGAAGAAAAATATTGTAAATGGACAATGGGGCTGGACGGGAGACACTCGGATATATAGTGAAAGAAGAAACGAAGATTGAGAAAATAAGAGTCCAGACGGGAAATATAGCTATGCGATATGATGAAAGAATAAGAAAATGTAGACAAAACGAAATCTTAACTGAGTGCTGGAAGGAAGTATGGAATCAAAAGATAAAACAGGGACAGGGTGATAGGAGACAGTACTACGAAAGGGAGGATATGCGAGGGAAGAAGTAGAATGAATAAGAGAAGAAGGAATGAGTATAGAAGAAGAGATAATGATACGAGATAGAGACACACAGATACAAGAAAGAAGAACAAAAATAAGAGAAAGCCAATACAACGAAAAATATATTAGATTAGTTACAGAAGAATTACCAAGATATATTTTAGAAGGAAAAGTTTAAGAGAAAAAAAATAATAGCAAGGTTTAGGTGTGGTAATGAGGAAAACGAGAACAAATATTGAATAGAAGATGACAAGAGGCGATGTAGGTTGTTTGGAGAGAGGTGGGAAAATATAAGGCATCTAAGAGAAGAGTGTGGGGAATTAAGGGAGGAAGAAAGGGAAGATAAGGTATTATTGGTGGAGGGAGGAGAAGGGGTGAATTGGATGAAGGCGGTGATAGAGAAGAGGATTGGAAAAGACAGAAAAATTAAAGAGTGAGAGTTTTTAATAGGGGAAGAAGTGTGAAATTTTTTTTATTTTGTTTATGTTTGTTAAGTTTATTGAATTTTGTGAAACCGAATCATTTTGTTAATTTGAATAAGAACAAAAAAAACTAAATACATTATACATTCATTACATTGTTCAAAAACATTAACAAATGGAAAGGTTTTTATATTTTTAACAGATGAGAGGGATAAATAACCAGTATTGAAATTTATAACTGCAAATATTTATAACTTAAATGTGAATTTTCATTTTAAATGGCTGTAATTTCATATTTGGATATAACTTTTAATTGAAAACAACTTTCCTTTATAACATTCTTCTATATTGTAAAAAATAATGGTACTTTACTCTTGAGCAGAATTAATATTTTTTGACCAACCTCGTATAAGACTTAAATGGAACATGCAGAACTTTTTATCAAGTATTACTTTTTTTTTCCAAAAACCGATAATAAAGTTTTCGATATGGTTCCAACTTAAGTAGACACACTGTATATTTTATTCGATAATTTTGTGAGAAATCGCTGACTTTCGGCAATTTATATGTACCCGGGAGTTTCTCACTGAATTTATTTCGTTATACGAAAGTTTCCCATGTATTTGTCGTATAACATCAAAGGAATATACTGACAGAGACCGAAAAGACGAGTATATGAAATTTGGTCGAAAAATTTAATTTCCTCGATCACTTTGAACGCCTGTGTACCTTTAAACGATTTTGTACGTTTCTTCTTTACAAGACAGCATGAAAAAATTTACCAGAGTAACACTTCCTCCATGAACGACGCCACCAAAATTGCACAAAAATATACATAAGAAATGCACTGGTGGACGCTCTATTTTTGCAACGTTTTCATTCCGTTTTAGAACTGCAAAAAAAAAACGTTGTGTAAAACGTAGCGTCTATACCAGGTTTTCAGTTGGCAACTTCAACAAATTTTTAAAATTTTTTACCCACATCAAAGTCATAGCTCAAAACATTTTGACATGCCTCTACCTGGTAATAACGGTCACTTGTACAGGTTGCGGGTTATAAATTGGCAAGAATCAGCGCATTCCGAAGTTACAACCCCGTGCTTTAAAATACTTGATAGTCTGTAGTACAAAATTCAGAGGCGTGAGGTCGAGGGTCTTTTATTTTGTTTGCTTACAGCATTTGACATGAAAAATTCTAGTGAGCATATTCGCTTTCAAATAAACGTTTTTTTTTATAACATAAAATCACACATTAATTAAATATCAAACAAATTTTTTTGTCATTATTAAAAATTCTCCATAAAAAAAGAAATTAAAAAAATCTTTGTTTTGCAATTTTATGAATTTGTACATGTAGGAGCTACTTCGCGCGGTTGTAAGGTGTTTTTCCATGCAAAAATTTTGCTTGCACTAACAATGATGAAATGTTGAATTTGATCGGTACCTATCGCTTTGCTTGCAATTTAGTTAATCGCACTTTGTGCAAAAAAAACGATGACAATTTATCACTAATTTTTACCCACGATGATTCACTGTCAGCTTGCCAACTTTAATTGTTTTGAATTTTTCGATAAACAGAATTTAAAAATTATAGCGGCTTTGTTATGTAAATTTAATAAACAAATTTTACCACTGACACCGACAGGTAATAAAAAATAATTAGAGGCTGAAAAAAACTACCCGAGAACACCTTGAAATATACAGGGTGTACCTCTATCGTTAAAAATAATTTTACGAAGTAGATCTTTTCAAACCAATTATGTTTAGTGTAAACTTTGTTCACGTATCTCCAACGGGCTTACCGCTAGGAAAGAACAACTCAGTAATGTAGGACTCTGTATAATTTTAGTACGCATTTTACGGTTTCGGCAAAAACTTTAAAAAAATTCTCAAATAAAGAACAATCTTATCTGTCGAATTTAGAACTAATTTGTACCTTCGATAGTTTATTCATAATATCAATAAATATATTATAATCCAATTTAAAAAGATGATGAGTTGCGACGGTTTCCAAGCCGAAAATTACTTAACATCTACTTTTCTTACACTTTTCTTCAAGAATTAGAACTACAATAGCAGCAGAAAAAAATTTTGTCCGATGGCCGGCCGTCCGCCCGTATAAAAACAACGTATCGAGAAAACCGCCAGTTAGATTTTTATGGGACCAATTAATAATAGCGCAGATCAGATTTTGGGCATAATCCATCAACGCAGAAGGGCCGTTAACCTCCTTAGATTTTCGACGTCTTGAAATATTTAATTTACACATTTTTGCTTCATGTAAACGTTGTTAGTAATTTAAATAATACACTTTTGTTTAAATTATTTTTGATCTGATAAGCAGTTTTTGAGATATGACGATCACGCGACACTAATTGTTTTATCAATATTTTCACTAATACCAATTAAACAAAAAAAGTTGTTAGAAATTGTATTGTCTACAACTTTTGTTTGAACTATTTTTTCTAAAACGCAATTTTTATTTTTTCTTTGTGTATAACTTTGTCACGAAGTAGGTAGTAGGTTGAAATTTATAATTTGATTTTATCAATTGCTTCGCGGTGGACTTCTTGATCGTTGATTTTTTTTCCTAAAACGTATGGGTTTTTATTAACTTTTTCTATCAAAATTATGAATTTGCGACGCAGTTTTTTTTATTTTTTTGCAAAATGTTTATGCCACCACACTTTAAATAGTTACACGTTTGTTAGTATCTGTGTGGTGTTCTGCGCAAAACGCTGGTTTCTATCTAATTATGGTAAGAATTTTAACGCTTTGGACGAACTGTTTAACGGAGCGATGGTTTTTCCATAATCTCAATAATGACCTAATAATCGATGTTTATATGCTAAGGAGCAAAAATTCGTCCCCCCAACCCCCCATTTAACTTTTGAACAGTGAGCTGTCGAGTGATACCTTGTTTTAAAGGTATTTTATTTTTAAATCAACCACCGAATATAAAAACTTTTCCCAAATTTGACAAATTTTGTTTTCAACCTCCTGGGGAGTACCACAAATTGTGATAGATAATTGTTGCTATGGTTTTTCGAGTCTGGCACTTAAGTAATCTCGTTCTAACATAAGTTAAAGGGGTACACGGACTTCACTTTATATTAGGACAGGTTGAATACAGTGAGGACTAAAAGTCCATCCCCCTTAGTAGCATGTAATTATAATTTCTTCTAATGTATAAAGGGTGTCCAGTAAATAAGTACCGTAAATTATAAGAATGATAGATCGTCGCGAAAAAATTAAAATACCTAAATACAAGTTATATAGGTTATAGTCTCGCATCAACAATCTTAATTTTATTAAATTCTAACGAGCCAGTGCTGCGGTACCAGCGGTTTGAATACTGTTATTGTACCATATTTTGGGGTACTCATTTTTGTCTGCAATTCTTCCCTAAGTTTCTGACATAAAATATACTTTTGTTGAACTCTCTAAAACACACCATTTTTCAAGATATTTAACTTTTTATTGTAATAACCTACTTTTTTATCCATGTAAAACATTTATTTCCCGTTTAACCCAAAACCAGTTTATTTTGATCGAATTAACTTAAGAAGACAGCGATGCATTTTTGGTGCAATTTCGTAACTTTAATTTTGTGTCTAATCAATAGTGTAAATATTATTTATAATCAAAGTGTCAGTTGTCTAAATCGTAATGGGGCTGATTGTGAGAAAATGCACACTTACTTATCGGATCAAATTAAAAAAAAAATAGTGATTAAATTCAAATTCTTTTATAAAAAAAATGTTTTCAGAATTACTTTTAAAAATACATACTGGTGTAAAAAATAGAGTTTTTTGACTATTTCATGTAATTAATATTCTTGAAGGTATTACAATAATTTGAAAAAGTGAAAAAAAAGAGTGTTAGATGAGATTGTCAGTTTTTAAAAGAATTTTGCGGAAACCGTTAAAATGTGTACCTAAATTATACAATGTGATCTGCGTAGAACGTACATTAAAAGTTTTTAACTTGCAGATAAATCAAAAACTTGAAACTTGTACGCGTCTTTAATCTATCATTTTTGTTCTACCTAACATATTTTCAAACTTTCAGCTAAACAGGGTGAGCCAAAAGTTGCTATCAATTTTCTTCTTTTAAATACAAACCTATAATTTCTTTTACATGGGTCGATTGACCATATAAATGTGAGTTCATATAATCTATATTATGTTATCTTATCCTTGACCGTTTTTGATATGTTTATCCAAAAAATGGTCTTCGTAATAGTTAACGAAAAATGTATATCTCGCGAATAAGTTGAGATTATGAAATAAAATTTTGGAGCAGTTGGCTGGAAATCCAGGGTTACTCCTGATGTCCTACTAGTGGTTCTATTTTGTACCATATTGGAACAGGCAATTTTCAAACATCACAATCAAAGTGATTTTTTCAAATGGTACTTTTTACATCATTCGAGAGGAATTGGGTATAGAAGTTTTTGATTTGTGATATTTGAAAATTGTTTGCCCATACGGTACAAAATGGAACTACCAGTAGGACATCAGGAGTAAGTCTGGATTTTCAGCCAACTCCTCCATAAATTTTATTTTATAATCTCAACTGATTTGCGATGTAAAATTATTTTTGTTAATTACTACAAAAACAATTTTTTTGAAAAATAGTGGAGTATCCGTGGTATTATAATCGGAATTTTTTTTGGAGAAGGCCGAATTACTCGTGTCTGGGCTCGTTCGACGGGTAATAATGTGTACTTCAAAGCTCAGAAGAGAAAATTTGCTGGAAACTTCACCTAGGTATGGATAAACCGAAAATAAGCCGGTTAACGGGGTCAATTTTTCAGTCTGAGTATAGAAGATGCAAAAAGCATAAAATATTCAATAAAAATGGCTAAAAATGTCATCTAGGGGGTTATTTGGGTCGCTGAGTTCGATGCTGGGGTCAGAATTCCAAAGTGTTCCCCCTCCTTCCCAAATCGACCCCCCCAAATGCGAAAACAACGTATGATCAACGGAACCAAATAAAAACGTATACTCGGGGGTTTTCGCGGTCGCTGATTACGATTCCGGAATCGGATGTCCAAAATATGCCCCCCGCAACGATTCCCCCCCCCCCATACGGCCAAAGCAACTTATGATCAACGGAATTGAATAAAAACGTATACTCGAGGGTTTTTGGGGTCGCTGATTATGATTCCGGAGTTGCATCCTCATAATCCCCTGCCGCAATGTCGCAACGGTGACCCAGGTAAAATGTATTGTGTAAAATCTTGCGTAGAATTTTACGTCAATTTATGCATTGATCTAAAGGAGCGATCATAAGGAAAATATCCAAAGGAGAACGTATTACAACACCATGGAGACGACCTCCAGGTGCCACGGAGACGACCTACAGATACACGTATCTGAACAACGTGGAAATGAAGTTTAGTGGACCCATCCGAACATTAAGGTAGCCGTTTACCTTTGGACTTAGCAAGCGTATACATTGATTTGGGAAGGAGGGGGGAACACTTTGGAATTCTGATCCCGTAGATGACATTTTTAGCCATTTTTATTGAATATTTTATGCTTTATGCAGGCTGAAAAATTGACCCCGTTAACCGGCTTATTTTTGGTTTATCCATACCTAGGTGAAGTTTCCAGTAAATTTTCTCTTCTGAGCTTTGAAGTACACATTATTACCCGTCGAACGAGCCCATACACGAGTGATTCGGCCTTCTCCAAAAAAAATTCCGATTATAATACCACGGATACTCCACTAAAAAAATGACATGTAAAACACTGTCAAGAATAAGACAATATAATTTAGGTTATACGGGTGGTCACGTTCAAGAAGCTCACCATTGGGACATTCTAAGCGATGGGAGATACAGCATCGGTTAAATTAGAGAAAAGTCGCACATTTTGACCACTTTTAAGAATGAAAAAATAAACGTAAGATATTCCCACTCATTCTCAATTTATGACAAAAAAACTGAAAATTGTCAAAAACTATCAAAAAATTTGTAGGTTCACTCAAAAGTCGATTTTAAACGGTTACTTTTGTTTTTCTTATGGGCGCCATATTAGATAATTGATTTTTATTATTAAATAATACGTTTTTTTGTCATAACTTGAGAATGAGTGGGAATATCTTACTTTTTTTTAATTTTTAAAAGTGGTTAAAATGTGCGACTTTTCTCTAATTTAACCGATGCTGTATCTTCCACCGCTTAGAATATCCCAATGGTGAGCTTCTTGAAAGTGACTACCCTGTATACAGGGTGTTTCTGAAATGTGTGTACATGGCTTTACCAGAGGTTCTCTGGCTCAAAATAGACCGTTTGACACCAATTTACCTATTACGAAAATTTGCACTATAAGGGCGCCAGAGGGCGTTAAACTTCCCAAAAAAATATTGTATATTGGGAATAACTTGAGAACGGTTTGACGGATTTTGTTCCGCTTACGTATGCTGGTTGTCTGCTTCTGAAGATGTTTTTCTGTGTAATGTGGACAAATTTTTGATGGCAGGAAAAGTCGCTTTCATACGGGCACTGTCAAATAAATGATAATATTTTAACAACCGTCAAAATACGAAATCAAAATAATTCTGACAAATAAAATGAACAATTTGAAAACTTTTTTCTCTCTTGTTAAATTGCTCTAATGTTAATAGTTCAATCAGAAAAAAATTAAAATCATATCTATGCAAGGCGCATCTATAAGCTTAGAAATTCAAGTAGAATGCTAGTAGGCTATACGACCTTTCAGAAACACCCTGTATACTCAAAATTATATGGACAGTCGATCTATGCAGATCACCCTGTATTCAATAAAATGATTATTAACTAATTATTGAGATTATAGAAAATTCATCGTGGGTACAAATTAGTGCCTAATTCAACGTTTTGTTATGCTGTTAAAATTTCATTTTGACTTAGTGGGGGTGCTAGCTTGAACTCAAGTTAGCTTTAAAACTTTAAAAATCAGTATTACAGCAAATCTATTTGGGAGAAATTATAAATTTTTGGGTACAAATTAGTGCTAAATTGTCATCGGTTTTGCCAATTTTACCGACGTCTGATTTACACGTTTTTGACACACTGGAGTTACTGGTTTCCAAAAAGGATTTTTTTTTATTATACAATATTGCCAGTTCAACAAAAGTAATGTCATTCATTGCGTGATGATAACATTCAAGTATAAACATTAGCAGTACCCCTAATGCAAATGCATTTTTGAATGTTTTACGTCAATACTTATTATTTTACTGGTGTACTATTTCTATACAGGGTGTATTTTAAAATCACCGACAAACGAAAACTGGCGAGCCTAAGCTGACCTGAACAAAGAATGGAAATAATAGAATTTTCATATTTCTAGCCTTGAGTAGATCTTAACCAAAATTCATAAAAATTTATTTGCACAATTCTGCTTTCAACTCTACGGTAACTCAAGGTGCCGAAAATAAATTTATAGTCATTGCTTAAGTATAAATACGGACATAAATGTCTAATCAATAGCACGTTTCAGTCAAAGCAATGTAAGAGAAAAAGTTCCGCCCTAGTGCTATCTTTTTTCTGTCAGTTTTACCAACACGAATCCTCTAAAATACTCTAAATTTTAAATTATCACCAAAAAATCAACCCAAGCCAAGCTAACCTTAAAATTTTTAATTATTTGTTTGAGTTTTGTGTTTGGGTTTGTTCTGCTTGGTTTTTATCTTCTTTTGAACGTTTTACTGCTTTTTACAAACAGTCTTTTTCAAGACTAAATTGTTTACTATTACCTCTGTCTTCTGTAAGTATTTAAAATTGTTTTATTAAGTACCTGTAATTTATTTTTATTAAGATATAAACATGGCTACAGAAAAGGTTAATAATCTGTGGCTTGGGTTGACTTTTGGTGATAATTTAAAATTCAGAGTATTTTTGAAGGTTCGTGTTGGTAAAACTGATAGAAAAAGATAACACTAGGACGGAACTTTTTTCTCGTGCTATTACAATTAATCACATACATTGCAATCCAGTCAGTTCATTGAGTGGCGTAAAACGCTTAGGTAATAGAAAATATATATTTTTTTTTGAAAAAAAAATATTTTTGACATTTTATTTTTAAATTTAAGTAGTAACTCAGAGACCACTGGTTGGATCAATTTATTGCAAATTTCATCTTAATATCTTTTCTACTTTTTGAAAGCTGAAAAAATTTATTTTTATTAATAAATTTTATTACATAATGTGGTTGTTTACATTAATGTGTTGAATCTAACAAAAATATTTTTTTCTAAAAAGCGGTGGTTTACATTTTTTTCTTACTTTGAATTGATGGTTTAAAGTATTCTACGCCACTGGATGGACACACCGGAATGGAATTTATATGATTAATTGTATTTGATGAGACATTTACATGTGCCAAATCTCAGCTTACATTTTGAGGAATTTAAAAGAACTATAAATTTTAATCACTCTGTATTTCGGTAAAAAAAACCTTTTCGGGAAAATGTTTATATGAATTTTTGGTTATTCTGAATCACATAATCTTCAATTTTCGTTTGGCAATAATTTTAAAATACATTCTGTATGTATGCAATTAAAGTCTTAAAAGCTAATCACTGCCAGGGTTGGATAAATACAAGTCTTCCGTCAGTTTTTTGGAAGAATTTTTTTGGATTGTAGGTACATCTAATTCGTAATGTAGCCGATTATTACGTATGTGCCAAGTGGCGTTTAGGTTAAGATGATGAATAATAGTGATCCCAAAACGCTTCCTTGAGGGACACCTGCTTTGATCTGGAAAGGAGAGTACGACACTTTTAAGGTAATTGGCTATTTCAAGGATGATGATTTTGTTTTATTTGTCAAAAACCTGGGCTATATCCAAATGTAGCTTTTGTTTTCGAATCATTTTTCTATTGTTTCTGAAATGCATTGTAGTTGATGAAGTGTCGAATAGATATTATGTTGAGAGAGGTTAGAGAGAAGATAATCTTTTCTTGTAGTTTGGAGAAGGTCGGTAGTAAGCTTATTGACCTGTAGCAGTCGATCTTTTTACTATCTTTTCTAGGTTTTTTGAACGCTAGTGTGTGGATGTGCTTCCAGGCCATAGGAAAATAACCTAGTTGCACACAAGCATTGTATGTGGCTGTAAGGAAGGCTAAGGATTTTTGGACAGTTGTTTAAGAATTAAATTAGGTATGAGGTCAGTTCTTGGGGATTTTTTGTTGAGAGATTATCTGTTACAGTTTTAATTTCGAGGGGGCGGCCGGGGTTGTTGGTTCAGTTATTCTTGGTTGGTTGATTTCGAGTTATGTGTTTCAAGAGCAAGTGGATTTAGGGGTGAAGGTTTTTTTAAAATAGTCGACAAAGGCAGTAGTCTTTTCAGCATCTGTTGCTTAAGTTACATTCGCGTTGTTCCTTTGCCAATTTCTTCTAGCTTGGCTTTTGCTTTTGATGAGATCCACAATATAAGTGGGTAGTGGTGATCAGATTTTAGGTTATAACTGGTAGGTAAAGTTACTTGACGTGTGGTAGCTGCGATTGTCGTTAGGTATTGTCTATTTCTTCGTGATTGTTTAGACTAGAAGGGTACGGTTATCGAAGATTGTTTTAAAGTTTGCCCAGTTGATGACACCATTTCGAAGTTTTGGTGGTAGTTGTACGATTTGTGGGAATAATGATAATATCACACGCAAATGACCTGAGTCTAGCTCGTCGATTATGTCAGGTAAGTGGTCGATGTATATTTAGTGAGGAGTAATATTTAAAAGGAGTATTTAGTAACATAGTTTTTTTATTTTTATTTATTCGGAGTTGTTTGCTCTACAGTCTCAAAGTTGTTTTTTTACAGTTTAGGTCTCCGAGTAACGAGAGTGGCTCTGTTGCGAGCTCTGTTGTATTGAAGATGGTTTTTACGTCTTCTTCTTTTAGTTTCTTATTGGGTTGACGATAAACGCTTATTATTCTGAGATGATGATCGTTTAATTTGATCTTGATTCTAGTAGTTTCAAGGGAAAGTTGAGGAGGGTTTGGAATAGGATGATTTTCTTTTTGACTAGTACGGCTACTCTACGAGCTGATTTTCGGGCATCCTGATATTTTTAACGTGTCTGTTTCAGATAAAGGAGTTTCGGTGATGCATGAAATGTCAATGTTGTACCGAGAGCAAGAAAAGATGTCAAATTGTTCTTTTGTTAGAAGGCATTCGGGTTCCAATTAAGGATTGTTAATTTTTCTATTATTTTCTATTGAAGAGTACGGAAGGATTATGTTAGTGATGAAGTTTTTGATTTGCGGAAGGAATGGCGTTAGCAGGTTGATGATGATTTGATTTTATTATTTATGTCGAGAGAAGTCGAAATGGAAATGAAAATTTAATCTAGTTGACTCAATGTATATTTTCAAGGTCAAAGACCACTGTTTGGTGTCGAAAATATAACGAGAGATCAATAAAATAATCAATCAAAGCGAATTGTCTTGGATTAGAGTTTGGGAAAAATGGTATCTAATGACTTTTTCAACAATATCTTTAAAAATATTAATTACACATAGAAAGTTGTTGGGAATTTTATTATCTATAACTTTCATTTGAACTATTAATGGAAAGACAATTGTAGAATATTGTCCAAAGTGCTATATAAAATAACATATTTTTGCACCTATGTGTAGAATACTTGTTAGAAAACAATCGTGTCTGTGTATTTGATGTATAGTTTGTTATCCTGAGGTAGGGCTTATCAGAGCTCAATTGATTCTATTATTACCTTTCAGAATAATATTCTGGTGGTTATACTTGAAAAAACGAATAGACGACTCGGCAAGTGACCTTGTTCACTCTGTAAATCTAAAGTTTTTGTATAAAAATTTGATTCTAATTTTGCAATAATATGGCACCGAATCAAATCTGTTGTATGTCTGATAATGTAGAGATCTGATTTACCGTAAATGATTCAAAAGTCGCACAATTTTCGTTGTCCACATAACTGTTCCCTGTAAATGTGTCGTTATTGCCATCACTTAAGCAACTTAAATCCATAACTTAACAAAGTCCTTCACATTCCGTTACATAACCGTCTGGCTACTTCTATTTCTACGATTAACAAATCGTTGAATTATTTTAGTTTACCGTATTTACATTTTTTAGTTTGTTAGAAATAAAATTATAATTAAATTTAATCCGAATAAAATGACTTCAAGATCATATTTTGTGAATTAGTAACTTTAAAGGCGTCGCTCGAGAGATACACTGCGCATGTTTGTTATGCTGTGACAAATGTATTTAAAAAATATTCAGGAAGTTCTTTATTTGGATCAGATGGACAGAATTTTTTTTTGACACTTATTGTTGTGTTGTTTGAATTCAAATTTGACGCTACATTTTGTTTATATCAACCGATGTTACATAAGTATATATATAAATAGAGAATCTAGAGCGCAGCCCGGACGTTTGTTGGTCACGAATCGTTTCCTTTTCAGATACGTCATATACGTAAATTTCACTTAATGAAAAATTATCCTGTAAATTAATCAAAGTAACAAGTGTAGAGTTCTGACTTCGAAAGCTTACATCCCTAAAAATACCCATCCAATATTTTAATAATTTACCAACATTGATTGTTTTTATAGTATTAGCCATAAGTTTATGCTTTAAATTATTTTAGAAATTTTCGCTTTCTGAAATGAATTACCTATCAAAAGGTATTGATACTGATCAAATATCAATTCATCATCCGTCCATGGACAAAGTACAGGGTGGCCGACTAAGAATGCAAGGTACTGTATCTGGAAAACTGTCCATCGTAGTGGATTGAGACAAAAAAGTTATTACTAAAACGGCTAAGAGAAAAACCTGGAAATTTGTTTGACAATTTTTGCTGCTTTGTATAAAATAAAGTGGTGGGGCAATTCAAAGGTTTCCGCAAAGAACAACCTGTTTCTTCGAAACGGCTGAGCCGAGTTTAACAAAAAGCTATTCTTGGGCTACAAATGTTACAATATTTGAAGTTGAAATTTTTATTTTTTAAACTTAATTTTTCTGGAATTCTTTTTTATTGTGGCCCTAAAAGGACCGATTTAAAAAAGAAAAGTTTTTAATACCCTCGTATTGCTGAAGCCAAAACTCTGAACTTTTCTGATCATAGGTTGAATCTGAAAGACGATGTTCTTTAACTACCCCCATAAATAATAATGAAGAGAAGTGAAGTCTGGTGATCGATATGGTTGCATTCTAAAAGTAATGTAAAAAAGGTTGAATTTAAATAAATCCGTATATTTTTATTGGCCATTAGAACTTACCTATGGTCCTTCAAAATATTTTGAACCGTTCTTCGTGATATGACCAACTTCAGGATTTCCTTCAAAATATCCCAGTAAGCGGTTTTGTTATTTTCGGTCATCCGTCTATAATCACTGATTTTGCATCACTCAAAAGCGGACAGAATCACCCATGTTCTTGGCTATGACCGGCAAAAAAGTTATTAAATGTTGGCAATATCACATTATACTGCTGAGACTAAAATCAGTACAATCCACATGCTGGAATACGTAAATAATACGTTGCACTACTCTTTTACATCTTATTTTGAAGGATTTTATTGGCCGTTTAAACACAAACATTGAAAAAAAAACACGTATTTTAATATACGAGGTTGGTTTGAAAAGTCCGTGCAAACTGAAAGAGATGGCACTACTGGTGCGTATCGAGGTTATTTTCAGTTAGTAGTATCTCTTGGAAGAACACACACCAAGTTTCAGCCAGATCGGTCTATTTCTTTGTGTTTGGCGTTCGTCTGAATCGAGGAAGTCGAGTGAATTTCAAAAAATTGACGAAAAAGAATTTCGTGTGTTGATTAAACATTACTTTATAAAAGGCAAATCGCCTCAGGAGACTAAAGAGAAGCTTAATAAACATTATGGTGATTCTGCACCATCAATTAGAACAGTTTATAAGTGGTTGCAAAATTTTCGGAGTGGCCATATGGGCACAAACGACGCTGAACGTTCTGGACGCCCTGTTGAGGCCACTACTCCAAAAATCATTGATAAAATCCATGATATGGTGATGGATGACAGAAGAGTGAAGGTGCGTGAGATTGCTAGTGCTGTAGGCCTTTCGAATGAGCTGGTAATGCAAGAAAAACGGCTCACAAAAAAGTCCTTTTTCATCACGACAACGCACCAGCTCACGTCTCAGCAGTTGTGGCCGCAAAATTGATGGAAATTTTAACTCGTTTCGCATCCCCCTATTCTCCACACTTGGCTCCCTCGGACTATTACTTGTTCCCCAATCTGAAGAAATGGCTTGCGGGAAAAAGATTTTATCCAAACGAGGAGGTGATTGCAGAAACGAACGTGGACGAAGTGTATAGCCTCAAAGGAGACTATGTTGAAAAATAAAAAGAGTTTATCTCAAAAAAAAAGTAGTTTTTGTTTTTGCACGGACTGCACCACCCTCGTATACCAAAATGAAATTGAAAATTCTAGAACACATAAATGAAGCGGTTACATATAGTGAGAACGTAACCAATGTTTTCTGTATTTATAATAGAGCAGTGCAAGGTAAGGTAAAAGCAGGTGGGAATGCCGAGAGCAGACGCGCCGCTGTGTATGACATATATAGTATGTCAATCATCTAAATAAAAGAAACACATACTCATCACTCTATTTTTTGCATATTTCTAAAACAAAAATCATATTGTAATAAATTCAAAAAATTCTTGTGAGTAAAGAAATGTTGATCAAATTTTTTAAAAGTTTTTATAATCGAACCGCATTATAATTTAAACGAAATTGATAAATTATTTAACATTTAAATAATAATTTTTTCCTTGAAATGTAAAGATAGAATGACCTAAGTTATAACTTTTATTTAAAAAAATTTTTCTCTATCTTTATGTTTTAAACTTTCGTTAAAATAATGTTTGTGCAAAAATGACCTTCACTGCACCTGTACAACTGTACCTCTACTAAGAAATCTGCTTTCCCTCTGTAACAAATGAAGATATTAAAAAATTCAAATAAAAGTTGTAGCTTAACATATTACGTACAACTTTTGTTGAAATTTGTGTTTGCATTTCAAGTTATATTAAAAAAATTAAAACTACCAGTAAATACGGTTAACGTTGCGTGGAGAAAATTTGCTTCATTAATAGTACATAGGTACTACAATTGAACTATCTAAATTCCAAATTTCATTCATTCCTTAAGTGTTTCTAGATTTTGAGAAAATGTTGTGTATTGGATTACCAGCGATTTTTGTAATAAAATTGTGCACATTTAAATTAGACCGAAACTAAATACCTTTTGGCCAAAACTAAACCTATGTAAGTATACTGATATCAACAGTGCACTAGTATTCTATGAATCATTGTTCTAAATTAATATCTATAGAAAAATCGTAATAGAATTCAAACGTAATAGTGTAATTGTATTGTATTTGGCTGGAAATTCACAAACAGCAATAGTTCGTCAGCTCCAGCATTTAAATGTGAATAAAATGTTTGTGTATCGAACCATAACTCGATACAACGAAACTGATAGCATCGTTAAACGCAACAGAGGCGGTCCTAAAAAGACAGCAACATCAAAAGAAATGATTCGAAAGGTGAAGAAACGAATTCAACGAAATCCTCGTCAAAGTGCCAATCAATTAGCAGCACATCTGCATGTTTCACGATACAGCATTGAAACCATATTGAAAAATGAACTACACTTGAAGCCCTACAAGATACAAAAAGTTCAAGATTTTACAGAGGCACAAAAAAAAGTTAGGTTTGAAAGAACACGAGCATTGAAAGCCTTGGCCGAACATGATGAGATTCCAAAAATTGTCTTTTCTGATGAGAAAATTTTCACCATTCAACAGTATGTGAATAAACAAAATAAACAAACGTCATAGGTTTGTAGCAAATATAAACTCGACAGATCCATGTAGTGGAGGAAAAATACCTAAAAAGCGCACAAGTATAATATTTTCTTGCATGTTTGGTTTAAATTTGGAACAATTACCACTAACATAAATTAAAAAAGCATGTTAAGGAGAGCAATATAGTATTAGAATTGATTTTTTCCACGACCACTATGAAAACTTTCCATTTCGTAGTCATAAACCACTAGAGAAAATTTGTCATATCGAAACATCTGCAGAAAATCATTTAGTTACTAGTAAAGGTGGTCACTTTCAAGAAGCTCACAATTGGGATTAAGTAGGGCAATTTTAAATATGAACAAAAGAACAGGACTCTGTATCCAGCAAGAAGGTGGACATTTTGAGCAGCTTTTGTGATATTTTCGTTTTTTCAAAGTTACCTAATGTAAATAAATTCTACATTCCGCTTGCCATGGTCAATTGATTTTTATTAATAAATAATAAGTTTTTTTGTCATAACTTGAGAATGAGTGGGAATATCTTACTTTTCTTTAATTCTTAAAAGTAGTTAAGGCTGTTTTATCACTCGGAACAATTTCAGATTTCTAGTAGGCGGTTCACTTTTTTATTTCTTGTTACATAAATAGCTATTTGTTGTTTTTTCTGTTTCAAAAACTGTTTAAAATGCACGTCATGTACAAAAAAATTGACATCAACAATATATTATTTATCTATTAATATTAATCGGCTTCCAAGTCTGGCCTGTTGCGCTTAGAAAAATTCATTTCACAATTCTCCAAGAGTTTTCAGTATTTATCGTTTACTTAATGTTAATTTTCTCATTAATTTTAAGTAAAAATTAAAAAAACAAAAAGTAGGGTTTTCAGAAAATTATCTATGTCGCACAGGACTCGAAATTTGGGCTTATAAGGAAATCAATTTTTCTATTATTTTACGTTTTAATTAAATTAAGTACAACGAAGACGAAAATTTAAAAACATAGCTCCTGCACGACATAAATAATAATGTTAGCTATATGTTTGTGCAAAATCAGGAAAACATTTCTAAAAATAAGCGAGATAAATTTACATAAACTTTAAACATAAATACATAAATAAAAAAGTGAACTTGATAATTATTGTTGATTATTTGAGAATGAAAAAATGTTTAGTAGTCATAAAAACAGCTATATTTTTTAATTGCCAAACGGGCAGTTAAATCGTAAATTAAATTCTGATAAAACTCATGGATACTGCATACTGGTCGTGGAAAAGTATAGTGTATTACTTGAGGATAAAATCATGTTTCATTCCTCATGATTATCAGCGCTCGGGCTACCATCCTCGCGCAGCTAACGCACTCGCATGAAAACTGTGATTTTCTCCTCGTGTAATACAATATACTATTAAAATTGGGAAGATTTATTACATGACCTATTTGTATTAGTATAAAGCGGTACGTTTATTTATTAAGGAAAGCATACATGTCTCGCCCTAGATGTGGATACCTTCTAAAGTGTTAGCAGTTAAAAACATTTTTTCGTCAACTATTTTTTGAGTTAAACATACAGAATTAAAGTCGACAGCGGTGCCATCTACGGTACTACTCGAACGACCCCCTTTGTTTTTAAAATTCAGGCTCAAAACTTGATCGGAATTATGGAAATTATTACAGCTGCCGGATATATGAATATAATACCTTACATAACATAATTTGTTTGAGTTGGATAAGATTACTATTGTACCTTCCCTTGAAAATATATTTTCAGGTGTCATCTTCTCGGAATCGGTACAAGAGTATATAAAATATTTTTTTTTAATTATCCACTACTTTGTTTATACAATTCTTTGATTAGATAAAATAATTATATTTTCACGAATAATGATTCAAAAAAATATTATAAGAGAGTTTTTTGTGAGTTATATTATCTACTATCCGAAGTATTTTTCTCTAGAACGCACCTATTCCATTCTTTTTAGTTAATGAGTTAACATTTATTTAGCTAATGTATTTTATTTAAACCATTTTCACTCTAACTCTTTTATAAAGGTGTAATATCGTTAAAAATTGATTGTAAACTACATATTCTACCATTTTTACTGAAACCGTTTTAAAATTTTAATGTGACGCATCACTTCTCTTGGTATTATTTAATGTTAATAAAACTTTTCATTTCAGATATAACAACAAAACCTACAAAATTGACGATATTTTGTGGGATTCTAATCCCAAGGCTACTTTCGAAACTCACGATGGTCGGTCGATATCCTACATTCAATATTATAAATCTCAATATAATCTTGATATTCAAGACGTCGCGCAACCGTTGTTATTAAATAAACAAACAAAAAAAGGTCAGAACTCGGAAGAAATTGACCGTTATATTTGTTTGGTGCCCGAATTGTGTTACCTTACCGGTCTCACCGATGAAATGCGTGCCGATTTCAAAGTAATGAAAGATGTTTCGATGTATACGAGAGTAACGCCCAATCAACGATTGAACGCTTTGAGAACATTTTTGGATAACATCGAAAATACTCCTGATGCAAAACAAATATTATCAAACTGGGGGTTAACGATCGAAAACGCCACTATGGATCTACTGGCGAGAGTTTTGGAACCTGAAATTATTCTGTTCGGCGACGGTGTTAGAGATTCATCGGATAAGGCCGATTGGAACGGCCTCGTTTGTAAAAATAAGGTGTTAGGACCGGTCGATTTAAAGAATTGGTATATTTTTTATACTGTAAGAGATGAGCGGTACGCAACAGAGTTTGGTCAGACTATGGTACGACTAGCTGGTCCAATGGGAATGAGAATTGGTAAGCCGCAACTATATAAATTAAAAGATGATCGTACAGACACGTACGTAACTGCTCTAAAACAACTAAATATAACGGACATTCAGATACTGGTGTTTATTTGCCCTGTGTCTCGAGACGATCGTTATGCCGCAATTAAAAGACTATGTTGCGTACATATGCCGATTCCAACTCAAGTAATTAATTCGCGAACTTTATCAAACCCACAGAAAGTACGCTCGATCACCCAAAAAATAGCTTTGCAAATGAATTGCAAACTTGGCGGTACATTATGGTCTTTAAGATTTCCTGTCAAAAACTGGATGATATGTGGAATCGACATCTATCACAACTTTGGAAAAAATCAATCGGTCTGTGCCTTTGTTTCCAGCGTAAATAACGACATCACTCGTTGGTACGTACGCAATTACATTCATTTACAATTACTATACTAATATTTCTGTAGGTTTAGTACAGTTGTATTTCAAGACAAGGAATTGGGCGATCAGTACAAAGCAGCTTTTATAAAAGCTTTGGAAAAGTATCGAGAAATCAATGGAATATTTCCTACAAATGTTGTCATTTTTCGGGATGGTGTTGGCGATGGCCAACTGAAAAGTTGCAAGGAATACGAAGTTGCTCAATTTGAATCTTGTCTACGCGATTATTCAATTGACAACGTCAAATTGACTTTGGTTGTTGTACAAAAACGTATCAATACAAGAATATTTTTAAGGAAATCGACTGATAATTTTGATAATCCCATGCCGGGTTGTGTATTGGACAATACAATAACTAGACGAAATTGGTGAGTTGATGATATTAGTTTTTATACGTCGATTTTCATTTCTTTGTTATAGGTACGACTTTTTTTTGGTTGCCCAAAATGTTCGTCAAGGAACTGTTACCCCCACCCATTATATCGTAGTACACGACACTGCAAAATTAAAACCGGATCACGTACAAAAGTTAGCTTACAAATTGTGCCATTTGTATTATAATTGGCCTGGAACCATCAGAGTTCCAGCGCCATGCCAGTACGCTCACAAATTGGCGTACCTGGTTGGTGAACATTTGAAGAAGCAACCTTCTATCAAATTATCAGATGTTCTTTACTACCTCTAAACTTTATTTTAAAGTCAAGTATTAGAATAGTTGTTAGTAATTTGTTGTTTAGTTAAAGGCATAATAATAATTATTTTTTACTTATATCTGATTCGTGGATTTTAATGAATTGAAGATCAATGTATCGTTTTCGTATAATGAACTTTTTTTTGTATAAGCGTTGAGTTAAGAATTGATTTTAATTAATTCTTAACTAACTTTACAATTTAGTGAAACCATTTAGAATAAAAAGTTTAGATTTTATATCATTAAATATCTTTTTTATATGTTCTTTTTTATTTTCGTGTTTATCACAAAATTGAAAAGCAGGTGATGATAGGAATATAATACAATCGAGGCTATTATATTTTCTGCCCTCCCTAATTTTTTCGTCTACTGCTGTACTGTGTATGCTGGGGTCTCCTTTTCTATTCGCAGACTCCATTTCCAATATTTTACTGCCATCCCCATATCTCCACTTCATATAACATAAATTTTCACGATAGCCATTTCCTTTTCACCATATCCTTTCCAAATACTCTCTCCCCCAAACTCCACACTTGTCCAACTAATCTGTTACCTTTGTTGCCAAACTTAGTATTTGTCATTTTCTATTTCTCTTCAAAGTATCGTTATCGCCATTACCATGTCGGTTGCGTATCCCAGCACCCACGCCTTCTCCTTCTCAATCACTATTCCTCTACTTTCTTGCCTGTTCAACACCTCTAGGTCGTCCAAGTATATTGAAAATAACGTTGCACTTAACGGGTATCGTTACCGTAATACTTTTTTCTCAAATTTTCTCCTATTTTTACTCTGCACCTTGTCTCCTCATATATCTCTTGTATTCTCTCTATAGTGTGCTCCTTTGTAGACCTTTTTTTTTATTTACGTTGTCGATTGCTGCCTTGATGCCTATAAAAATCGCCTAGACCTTACCTCCGTTTTCCCTAACTATTTGTTTCAAAATATATTATGATCTATTGTTTTTCTTTATTTTTAAAACCTGCTTGCCAATATTTCCCTAAATCTTTTTCCGCCATTTCTTTTCTATTCTTTTCTGAATCATCGTCGCATATACTTTATAACATTATACATCCCACACTTACCCCTGTAATACCCCACCGGTCTCCTTCTTTGACTTATTATTGCCTCTCTCCATATCTAAGTTATTATTTCACCTCGTTTTTCTCCCGTACCTATATACCTATTGATCCTCCTGTATTCCATCACCTTCTTTTCTTTATTTTATTTATTGCTTCATTTACCACTTCTATTTTTATATCATGTCCTTTTTTATTTGTTCTACTTCTACTTATCTCCATTTAGCATTTCCATAACGGATTCCTTCCACTTCTCCAAATCAATCTTTACTTCTGTTTTTCTTTCCGCTATTTCTTCCATATTATTCCTTCATTTTTATTTTTTTATGTGTTTTTTCAATTCTTCCTTATATTTTTATTTCCTCAATTTTTTTACTTCTTAAAGTCTCCCAGTTTATTTTTCTTTCCTCCACATTCTCGTAGCTCTTTTTGGCTCTTCTTTCCATTCCTTACATTCCGTTTCCTATCATTTATTTTCTCTTTTCTACCACCGTTTTTTTACATGACACTCTACTTTATCTTTCATTTCGTCTCTTATCTTTTTTTGTCTCTTCTACTCCTTTTAATGGATTCGTTTTGATTGGCGGAAATCCAGGAGTTTCTGAAAGACACCAATCTTGTTTAGTTTATTCATTGGACCGACATTTTTCGAGTTATGGCAACGCAAAGGGGAAAATTTTTTCTGTTGCGGCCCATTCCCGCTGGAAAAAACGACTGAACTCCATGCTACCGCACTCAGATTGCGTAGTTTTTTACGGGCAACAATTTTGATCCGATCCCCCGAAATTCGTAATCATCTGGTCCGACACGCGGCCGAAGCTTTGGACACATTGAATTTACCCATTCCTAGTACGCTTTTTCGATGTTTCTTTCACACTTTTCTCCACTTTGAACGATTTCCTCGTCTTGATTATCAGGATTGGCGGCAGGAGTTACAATTTTTGTTTCTTTAAGCAGCTAGATCGCGCATTCAAATCTACTTCGTCTTCTTCGAACTTAAGAACATTGGTTTTCTTACTGCATTCTCCGTCACAACTGTGACATATTGCAGTGCAATGCAACTCTTCTTTTTTGATGGATGCTTATTCAGCAAAAACCCCTCTACCAGGCTATACGGTTTCTTCCGTTTGCGCGATTATTTCACTCAGTATTCAGAAGACACACATGAGGAACACATAAACAGAGTAGGTAGAAATTATTTGAAGTGATAAATTTAAACAATTTTGGATTTTTCTCGATTTCAACCGGGCATATACAGGGTGATCTGCGTAGAGCGTGCATTAAAAGTTTTTTAACCTGCAGATAAATCAAAAACTTGAAATTCGGTACGCAGTCATAATTGAACCTTTTCGTTCTACCTAAAACAATTTCAGACTCTCAGCTATACTGGGTGTTTTTAAATTCAAACCTACCTATAATTCTTTTTATATTGGTCGATTGTCCATATAATTCTGAGTTTATATAACCTAAATCTTATGCTTGACCGTTTTTGACATACGTAATTTTTTTTAAAAAATTTGGTCTGTAGTTATCGAAAAAAATGTATCCCGCAAATCATTTGAGATTATAAAATTAAAGTTATGGAGCAGTTGACTGGAGGTCCATGCTTACTCTTGAAGTCCTACTGGTGATTCTATTTTCAAAATTCAATTGGCACCTTTGGCTTTTTTTACATCATTCGAGAGATAATAGAAAAATGGCTATACCCAATTCCTCCTCGAATGACTTGATGACTTTTTGATCATTTTTGATTACGTATGATATTTGAAAATTATCTGGGCCTATATGGTACAAAATAGAACCTTCAGTAGGCCATCATGAGTAAGTCTGGATTTTCAGCGAACTGTTCCATAAATTTTATTTCACAATCTCAACTGATTTGTGAGATACAAAAATTTTTTTTGAAGCACATTTTTTTAGAAAAAATGACATCAAAAACGGTCAAGAATAAGATAATATAATTTAGGTTATATAAACTTAGAATTATATGGCCAGTCGACCCATGTAAAAGGAATTATAGGTTTGTATTTAAAATAAGAAAGTTGATAGCAACTTTTGGCTCACCCTGTATAGCTGAAGGTCTGATAATATTTTAGGTAGAACAAAAATAATCGATTATGACCGTGTACCAAATTTCAAATTTCTGATTTTTCTACAAATTAAAAAACTTTTAATGCACGCCCTACGCAGATCACTCTGTATACTCGTAGTACAGAAAAGAAGGACATAAAACCAGGTCAACCTAAAAAAATTAGCAAGAAATTTTTGTTTGTGCCAAAATGTAGGGTAGAGTGTCCTAATACCGGGAAAAAAACTCCCCATCTTCAACCAGAGGTCGCTTTATACTTTTTGGGGGTCTTTTTTATTTTAAATAATGCAAAAATGAATAAAAAAAGTAATTTAACTTTTTTTTTTTAGAAATGGTTATTATATGGCGTTGCGAAGCCCGCAACACATAAAACAATAGGAAAAAGCGCCCACATGTCCCATTTGGTCGTTATTTTGGAAAAAATAGGTGTTTAATCGATGTTGGGTAGTTGAAAATATTCCTCTTTGCAATGCCGCAGAACACGAAAAATATCAATCCAATTAATTTGCGGGATAGGACCAAAAATGTTGGACGTAAAAAATTGAACAGTATTGGTGTCTTTCAGAAATTACTGGATTTTTCCGCCCTCCCATTTTTAACATCTTGAAATATATAATATAGACATCTAAAAAGAATTTAACTCCTTTTACGATTATGGGGTCTGGATCCAGAAAACTAAAATTTATATTTAGGAAGGACCCTCCACAAGGCTATTCGGTTTTTCCGTTTGCGCGATTATTTTCCACTAAAATGACATGTTGCTATATTCGACCCACAACGCGCTCTACCCCAGAGAGGTCTCGTAAATTGGTGAATTTTGATATAGGAACGTGAACTCTTAATCGGTTTAGTTGCTGAAATACAGGGTGTTGAAAGTTTATAATAAAAATTAAAAATTTGCAATAACTTGAAGAGTATATTAAAAGTAGAAGTAAAACACGGAAAAACAATTGATATGACAATGTATAACGGTGGAAATTATATATAAAGATTAGGACAGAGAACAAGAGATACAACATGTATAAAAGAAGAAAAACTATCAAGAGGCTGGTGTACCGACGACGCACTAATTGTGCTAATTCTGAAAAAAAGAAAATGAAGAAGAGCCATCAGTTGAGGGGTTACAGTACTGTTTAATATATTGCGCTGAAAGAATTACTTTAAATAAAAAATATTTGTTTATTTGAATCGAATTTATATTGGTATTAAATTTATAGTATCTAAATATGTTTCTATTCAAACCAAACGGAAAGTTAAGATGATTGAAGTTTAAGATTCTAAATGCACTATATTTAAGAAAAGAATTTGATTTACATTTGTATAAATAAATCCCTTCATTTCATTTAAAGTAGTAATAAGTAGACATTAAGTTGTTATTGGTAGCTTTCATAAATACAAAATAGACATTACGTGTAAGTAAGTGTTTATAAATCCATTTCTGTTGATTTCGGGTAGACATTACATTGCATATTGATATAGACATGCAGGTGTTAAAACGTCGCAAAGGTTAAGGGTAAAACATTGAGTGTAGTGGGAAAGAAAAGTGAACCATACAAAAGTAGACGAGAGTCTAGTGAGAGACGAAGATAGTGGTGAATAAGAAAGGGGGGGTCGGTTTGAGAGACAAAGAGTGAACATGTTGAAATAGGGAGTCGATCTATAGTAATTGAGGGTGATGGAGGACGGTCGTTTATAGATCGATACAATTACATTAGAAATGAATTAGGCTATAAAGTGGACTTAATAACAAAAGAAATTCCACCATCAACGATAGAAGTAAACAACTACGTTTGCTGACGTGTCACTAACATGTTGCTGCGGAAATAATAACTGCATTAAGGATGGTTGTAAATAAATTATGTATTTCCAATATAAAATAATGTATTATAGTTGTAGTAATTTTCATTTTTCGTGCACGCATCATAATCAAACCGTTAACATTAAGTTTTGTATTTTTTTGCCAAACATTTCTTTTCTTTTGATTAAATTTGTTATTCTATAAACCACAGTTTTTTAGTTTGGTAGTTTTCTCCTTAATATTTAATTAATGGGTTTTTACTGAACTGGATCTTCTTTATGGAGATGTAACAGAAAAACAACTTAATTCTTTGTCGACGTTTTGGCTACCAAATTGTGTAGCCTTCATCAAAACTCAAAATTATTTTTTTGTTTTTCTAGGTTCTAACACTAATAGGAAACATTGGAACTCTTGACGAAGATAATTACATTCAACAATTATACTAATAATAAATAGGTACACACAAACGATGAGTAATGAAAAGTTAACGTACACGCCGGTATTTTATATTTAACGAACTCAAGCTCCTGAAATAAAATTTAATCAAATTAGGAGAGTTTCGAATTGCAATTCAACTTTTTTTATGTAAACAATTTCGAACCTACGATGAAAAAATTAGATTGAATTAGAACTGAAGAGACGGGATAAGAGAACATTCATAATCAATATCGATGGGGAAAGTTAAAGTCAACTGATATTTATAAAAACAAACCAGGGAAAATATACAAACGCCTACAGTTATGAAGTTAAACGTTACGGTCAACTAACAAATTTACTACTTAAAGAGAATCGAATTAATATTAATAGAAGTAAAACGAAGATAATAATAATTGAAGAAGAAAAGGTGAATACGTTGACGAAGAAAAAATTTGAGAAAGTGAATACTTCTCATATTTAGGACGTTATTGGACGGGAGAGGGACAGTAGAAATAATAGAGATAAATAAATGGCAACTATAGTAGTGGAAATAGGAATAGGGTACTAAGAAGAAGAAGCGTGGAATGGAAAAGTGGGAAAATTATTGAAAGAAAAACAGGGGGACTTGCGATTAACAAGGAACAATGGAATAACAAAAATTAAAATTAAATTGTACAATCCGGTACTGGAAAAAAAAATGGATTTTCTGAAATTTTTGTCAAGTTTGTCAAAACCAACCCTAGCGCATGTTTCAACATAACCTATATGTCCAAAATTTTTTCAAACTTGAAATTTTTAAAACCAACTGGTTACCCTTTAAATCTTTTTTCAAAATTATCAATTCAAGTACTTAATTTACTCGAAAATTATTAAATTCTTGCACTAAGCCAATTATCTCATGTTCGAAACAAAGGACATTCTGTTTATTGACGCGAACAGGAAACAAAAATTTTGAAAACCTTTCAAAATTTAAATTGTTAAATGCCAAAATATGCATCGTCTACACGAATCCAACTCTTTCAAAAGTTGAAAATTTAAAAAGTAAATAAAATAACCCCAAAAATTTTGTCGATTACGTAACTACCGGTAAAATGTTTCGAATCTTTAAATTCGGTAAATTTATTAAACCATTGTATAACCAAGAACTCAGCACGTTTGGACCAAGTAAGTTACATAAAAATTCCAGTTATTAACCCGTAAGCTTACATTTTATCATTGGCATTAGAATCCATACTTTTTGGAACGACACAAAGGTTTTACGCAAAGAAAGGCGATGATTGTTGTAAGAAAGAACCGACATGTAAACCACCAAAACCGGTAGCTCCAGAATGTAAACCGGATAGTAAATTGCATCCTTGTGCTCCTAAACCAGTTGAATGTGGAATCCACAAAAAAGTAAGTAAAAACAATTCAATCTCTTAAACAGTTAACAATCAAATTGTTTCTAGCCGCTTCCTTTATATCATGACTGTCCAACACCGAATCGAATGGATACAGTGCCTAAGTTAAAGTGTCCCCATAGAACTGAAGACGGTAATCGAAAGAAAGGTTATTTCAGGGCACTACTTTTTGGGACAATAATCCTCTTAATCTCTCTAGGATGTGTTAGTATAAGAAATTTTATTTATCTGGTCATTTCTTGATCCTTTTTAGCTTTATTATATTCAAAAACCAAAAATTATAGTTGAGGAAAAGAAAAAACACCACGTAAGTTCCCAACATTTTAGTATTTACGCTAATTTTGCTACAATTGGTAGTGAAGAAAGTCAGAAAAAAATTCCCGAAACGTCGAAGGAGATACCAAATGAAATACCTTATTTGTTAATTGGAGGAGGCACGGCTTCATTTTCAGCTTTTCGCTCCATTAAATCGGCTGATCCAGAAGCTAGGGTACAGTATAAAAATTCATGTTTTATTATGTCAATCAAGCTTTGTTAGGTTTTAATCATTTCTGAAGAATCCGATTATCCTTACATGAGACCACCGTTGTCCAAAGAAATGTGGTGCAGTACAGATCTTGCCACAAAGGAATTGCTTTTTACCCAGTGGAATGGTACAGAGCGGAGGTACAGAATATCTTTTAACTTGGCTCTTACATTGTAATTTAGTTTGTTTTATGAGCCCAACGATTTTTTTATGTCTTGCGAAGACCTTCGAAACAAAAACAATAATGGGGTTGCGGTAGCTAGGGGATGGTCTGTTTCTCATTTAGATGTCGTTGAGGGGAAAGCGATTTTGGAAGATGGTTACGAAATTAGTTATGGGAAATGTCTTATTGCTACCGGAGCTGTTCCAAAAAATTTGGAAATATTTGAACAGGCTTCGCCGGAAATTCAAGATAAAATATCAACTTTTAGAGAAGTGTTCGACTTTCAAAGGTTACATCAAATTTGTGAGGATGCCGAACAAATAGTTGTTATTGGAGGTGGATTTTTAGGCAGCGAACTTGCTTGCGCTTTGGCGAGGAAGGGTATGTTTATTATGGAATTAACATTTAAGTCGTACAGTGTATCTACTTAAGTTAGGACTATAATGAGGTCTTCTGATTCCATTACTCAAGAAGCAGCTGCCTATCTTTAGGGAGCCATTAAACTCATTGCTTTTGTTCCATGCACTATATGTTTATCTGCCACCTGGAAAGGGTGGATCTACTTACCTTCTCTCTCTATAATCCTTCATACGTTTTAGGTATGAATAAATTCGGTGTTACACAAATCTTCCGCGAAGGCGGCCACATGGCAAGCATTTTACCAGAATACCTTAGTTTTTGGACGACGGAAAGAGTAAAAAAAGAAGGCGTTTCTGTAAGTTAAATATTCCGGCTACGTTTTATAATAACACAGATATGATTAGGTTATACCTTACGCGGAGGTAACCGGCGTGGAGTTGAACGCACAGAAAAAGATCAGTTTAAATTTGAGCAACGGTAAAATAGTTACCGCAGATCAGGTTGTAGTAGCGATTGGCGCCTGTCCTAACACGGACTTAGCGGAAAAGTCCGATCTGGAAGTCGATCCGGAATTAGGAGGGTTTTAGTAAACACCGAATTACAAGCGCGTTCGAATCTGTACGTCGCCGGCGATTGCTCGTGCTTTACGATACGAAGTTCGGTAGACGAAGAGTCGAACATCACGATCACGCCGTAGTCTCTGGAAGATTGGCCGGAGAAAATATGGCCGGCGCAAATAAGCCGTATTGGCATCAAAGTATGTTTTGGTCAGATTTAGGACCGGACGTCGGTTACGAAGCCATCGGAATAGTAGACGCCGAATTACCCACCGTAGGAGTATTTGCTAAAGCAACTTCCGAAGATAGTCCAGAAGGTATTATTACTGAGAGTGATGAAGGCTTGCGTTCAGACAATGAAGAGAAGTGCGCCGGCGTGCCACCTGAATGCGAGCCCTACATAAAGACTGATCCGCAGCAAAGGCAAATGGCCGAGAAAGTCAGAAAAGAGGAAAGGAAGTGCAAGCCTGGCGAAGACTTTGGTAAAGGTGTCATATTTTATCTTCGAGATGATATAGTAGTGGGAATTGTGTTGTGGAACGTCTTTAATAGAATGAACATAGCTCGGCAAGTATTAAAAGACGAACGTAAATACGACGACCTGAACGAGGTGGCCAAACTATTTAACATTCACGGCGACGTCGAGCCGGAACCTGAACCAGAAGAAGAAGAAGATAAGGATGATAAATGTTCACAGTAATTCTACGTTTTTGTTTATACTTTCAGTAAAACTGATTGTCTGGAGTTTATGTTTACAATAAATATGGTCAGTTTTGTAATTTTATAATAAAGTCCTATTTCCAACTCCTCAATAACTTTTGAGGGACTGTTTGCTTGCCTGTAGTTTTAAAACTTTGCGGTTTCGAATGTTTTTCGATGGAAGATATTTTTGTAATAAAAAAATATTTATTTTCAATAGCTATTCCAAAGGTACATACATATACAATAAAATGTTTAAAAATGTAAACAATTCTTATATTTCTTGTTTAATCGATCCATGAAGTTGAAATGGTCGGCGATTTGAAAGGATGCAGTTCGAGAAATCTAGAAAAAAGGTTTAATGAAATTAAAATTTACATACTTCAATTTCAAATTTTATAAGGTGTAATGACAATTCATCTTTAGTTACACGTTGATTGAAATATTGGTACCAATATTTCAATCAACGGTTACACGAAACTTGTATTGGGAAATCCACGTATAATGTACACACAGTATGCACAGAGAGTTCCCAATTTGTATGTAACCTGCAATCCTTCCAATCGTAGGATTGGAATCGCCTTTAATATTTAATTACTTCAATATAGTCAAAATCATATAAGGTTGCGGTATTACTCATTCTGAATAACTGCCTGAATTAATTTTCATAAACGCATGTCGACTTGAGTGTGATCGTTTTATACAGGTTTCTGTATTACCCGTAACATGCAATTTTAGTACATTTAATCAGATGTCGCTTAATTTCTTGTATTAATTTTTATGAATTATGTAGTTATTAAACGCCTAAATGCTTGAACTCTTGAAATAAAGAAATAAAATTAAATGCAGTTACGTATACAAGGGATATTAAACCAATAATCAAAACAAAACATCAAAATGGCAAATACCAAAATATTAATGAAGTGTCGACATACGATTATTATAGTCGCATATATTAACACGGCAAACTTAAGTTATGTAATTGGAATTTGTTTGGAATGATTACTAAACCAACTAGCACGAAACAAACTCGTACACCGGACAGCTTAATGTAGAGAATTTTGAGATTTCCTCATCCAATTGTTATGGTGTTACAAACATTTACGCTTAACAGGGTCGCTTATCTAATTTATTTGCTTAAATCTTATATAGAATGTAAAATTTGTATCTAGGTCACGTAAACAGCCTCGCAAAACGTTGTTCTAGATAAGTATGCGTGTATAGTACAAACAAGTCAGTCCTGTCAGTGTGTCATTGTACCCAGAAAAATAAATAATCACGTATAGGTTTTACATCTTCAAAATACCCATTTAATACCCCAGTCAATAGGGCAAATAGTAATTTTTGACAAAAATAATAGTAGAATTATCGCCTGCGCCATGTAATTGTAAATAGTATAAAGTGCCTTGTATTCATGTTTTATACCGAAAATGAATTGTCATTATATAGTTAATTAACATTTATATGCAAAGAAACGTGTTTTTTTCTAACTGAAAAGTAATAAACCATGTAAATGGTGTAAAAAGGAAGTTAGAAGATAAAAATACCAATGAAAATGAGAATTTCGTAGGTAATAACTTTCAAAAATAAGTGTAAAATTTGACTCCTTTATTAAATTCGAGATCGTATTTTTGAGATGTAGCATAAATCTTTCAGGAAATAGGAGATAATGATACGTACTTAAGTGTGTGCAAAATCCTGCAATTGTTGGGTAATTAGTTTATGCACAATTGCAATTTAAATTTTTTAAAACAATATATTTAATCGAGGCTGAATGCTCGTGTAATCATCTAATTGTCAAAAATAAAAAATATTGTAAAGTTGAAATAGAAAGAAACAAAACGTATATCCTGATTTTTCGATAAAATGATATTTAACACGCAAAAACTGCATGCAAAGATGACTGAAAATGGCCGAGTGAGAGAAAACGGAGAAGTAGTGGAGTACCCGTCCGCTAGCGCCGTTTGAGGATTGAGATTTATATAAGCGCTGCGGACGGGTACTCCCACTACTCCATTTTCTCTCACTCGGCCATTTTCAGTCATGTTAAATCGTGTTAAATATTATTTTATCGAAAATCAGGATATACGTTTTGTTTCTTTCTATTTCAACTTTACAATATTTTTTATTTTTGACAATTAGATGATTACACGAGCATTCAGCTTCGATTGAATATTTGCTTTAAAAAATTTAAATCTGGCAATTGTGCATAAACTAATTGCCCGACAATTGCAGGGTTTTGCACACACTATAAGTACGTACCATTACCTCCTACTTTTTGAAAGATTTGTCTTACATCTCAAAAAATGACGGATTTACAAATTTTAAAAGAAAAACCCAAATATTTCACTTTTTCCAATTTTCTTGGAAAGTTATTACCTGATTGAGTCCAATTGGTGCTCATTTTATTCGTATTTTTATCTTCTACAACTTTCCTTTTTACACCATTAACATTGGTTTATTACTTTTCACTCAGGAAAAAAAACACGTTTCTTTGCATATAAATGTTAATTAACTATACAGGGTGTCTCAGATAAGGGTGGGCAATATTTCAAGGGTACATAGAGAAACTCCTAGATTAGAGATTTGAGATAATAAATCTATGTCCGGAAATGCGTTGCTTCCTTTATACAGGGCCTTGTAAAAATTCAAAAATTAATATGTTTTGTCTGTTATTTTGAAAACGCGTTGATAAGATTTTCTTTAAAATTTCCAGAGTATGTCAAGCAAAGTATTGGTCATATTTATGTGCTCAATCCGACTCTTCTAAAAATTTCCAGGACCGGACTTTCGGTTTTTCTCTACTTAGTTTTAAGAGAAAATGTAGCACGCCACTGGTTTTTCCAAATATTGGAATCATTTTTCACATTCCCAATCAATTTGGAAAAGAAACGCTCTCTGTTTTTTCTTCTCCGACGCGTCGTTTCCAAGCGAAAAAAAATAAAATCCATTTGGATGTCTTTCAAAGAGCTCATTATCGGTATTTGGAAAAACTTCAGGTGACAATAAAAACGTAGTGAACAATGAATATTGTCATGGCGAACAACGAAAACAAAATTAATACCAACAACTGGGCAAGAGGTTTGGAGTATCGTTGTTTTCACCTGAACTTCAAAAAAACACTTGACTACCATATTAATTTATTGAATTTTTTCACGGCCCTGTATATCGGAAGCAACGCATTTCCGACATAGATTTATTATCTCAAATCTCTAATCTGAGTTTCTCTATGTACCCTTGAAATATTGCCACACTTTATCTGAGACAACCCTGTATAATGACAATTCATTTTCGGTATAAAACATGAATACAAGGTACTTTATACTATTTACAATTACATGGCGTAGGTGGTATTCTACTATTATTTTTGTCAAAAATATATCTTTATTTACTGCACTATAACTCGAATGCCAAATATTTACATAATCCTAGAAACGTCGGGTACCTAAAGAAAACAGATAACCTCTTTAGAAGAGATGAGTAGGAGTTATTTCCTCCAGAAACCTTATCTGATGAAGTTTGAATAAAGTTTTAAGTTACCAGAAAGTATATTAATTAATTAAGTTGGTATTTGTCAATGTCAGTGGTATCGCAATGACATCAATCATTTGCTATTTTCCGAAAATTTAACTTATAAATAATCAATTGTTCTAAATGCAGATTTTTAAAATATCTCATTAAATTATTATGATTTACTATTTTTATTAGGTAATAATTTTTAAGGTGCTTTTATTGTCCGGCCAGGACCATCAAGATTATAAAGTGAGGTCCTAAAAAACGTCGTGTGCACCGCGGCTATAAAGGTTTTTTTGACGTTTTTCTGATATGCAGCAATCAGAGAATGACCAAAAAAACCTGCTTTATAGCCTTGATAACCAAAGAACTACTAACTAGTAAAGATTCTTTTTCCGTACGCCGCACCATAGATAATCGTGTGGTATTCATCTTTGGGTTCTAATTCACTGTTTGCTAGATTTTACTAATTAGCCTCATCTCAACAAAAGTTATCGATTATTATTATTCTGTTGGAAAAAGGAGAAGAAGGCAATTTGACGTACTACTTATTTAGAAAGGTAACTTTTCATTTTACTTATTATAGTTGGTATTTAATTACCGTAAGTTAAAAAGAGAAAAGTATCAACGTATTGAAAATTAAGTCCAAATTCACTTTTTTGCACCTGGTTTCGTCATTAAGTTCTTAACAGTTAAGTTAAGTGAACGCTTTTTGTCAGTGGTTTTTGCGAATTTGTTTACTAAAATGACGATGAAAATGATATTTTAGTAGATTTGTTTTTTGGTGCTCTTTGGAGATTATTAAGGACTAAAGGCTGACAGCGTTTAAAAATAAACGAAATTAAAAGTGCGTGTAGTTTAGCGAATGAACGTTTCCTCTATATCTTTCGATATTCTTTGCACTGTTACTGTGTTCTGTTCTACATGTTTGATTATAACGAAATCGTTATATATATGTTTTAAACACTTTGTTTATTTATGATTGAGTTCTTATCGAATTTCTTATTTTTTCCTTCGAACTCTAAATTTACTTTTCATATGTAAAAAAAGTAGTGCTTTTAATAATTACTTTAGCTTTAATGATTTAGTACTACTATCTATCGAACCACGACGATCTTTCGAATAATTGTGCCGGAAGGTGTATATTAAATTAAAGTTGAAGAACGGGCAAATTAATGAACCAAAGAAATAGATTTTTCTGTGAACGTCCTTTAATTGAATTTTAAATTTTGTATAGGTAGGTACATTTGGAAAGCCATTTGTGAGGTGCATACATTTTCGCAAAAATTTGCATAAATATTACCTTACCTTTAATACTTGCACCGAATTAACCGCTTGTAACGCCGTCAAAATATCGTCTCTGCAATGTTCGAACATGGCCACCATATAGTACAAAACGTACTCGGATGGATACAAGACAACCAATGAAATGAAGTTGCACATTTCTTTAAAATCCAATACGGCAAAAAAACATTGCCGTAACCATCTTTCAGCGATATGTTTTGCTGACAAGTCCATGTTCTAAAATCTTGAGATAAATTATTTTTGTTCTTATTTTGAAAAAAACCTACCCTTAGAGCGATATTTATTTTGGTGTTGTCTTCCAAAATTATTTCCAATTGGCGATAAAATACATCCATTTTACCATCACTATTTTGTTTATTATTGACTAGAGTAAGCAACGGCCATATCACTGGTGCTATAGGCAATACGGCAATGTTCATTATTGATTGTTTACATCTACAAAATTAACGTTTTCTTAATAGAAAAATTTACTAAAATTCGCACTTTTCAATTTTTCCCGAACTCATTAGAAATATCACAGCCACCAGCCAGTCAAATCCTATAAACTCTTCGGGTCTGAATCTCAAAAACGTACGTGTTTGTTTCAACAGCATCATTAAGTTTTCGTCGTTTTGCATTGACGAATGAAGTAAGTTATTGTGAATTCCGTATCTAAAAAATTTTAATCATGATTTAATTATGAAAAAAGTATTGGGTCGCCGTCAAAACCTTGTATCTCAATTTCTGAGGACCGAGAACGAGTAAGAAGATCGAAGAGCAAAAATAATTTGAATAATAAAAGAATGATTAAATGAAGAAAAGATACAACAATGGAGCACTATCTTCTATAATATTCATCATTAAAAGACGTATCCTTCAACAAATACCAAAGTGGTGACCCCGACGTGATAAAAAGGTGATGCCTGATAACGTATATTTATATACAATATCAATAATTATATATTTTCTACTACGTATTTATAAAGTTTATAGGTAATACGTGTATGGTCGTTCGCAAGGTTCTTACTGATTAATTAGCAAAGTTAAGTTACTTGATACCCTTTCAATTTATTATGAAATATTTGTTTCACCACAATAATTAAAGAAGAGTTCCATTGCTTCACGTAATTTACAAAATGTTTGCAAATACTGTAAGGAACAGATTGCAAGATCAAAGACAGTCTTTGGAGATTATCAAGGTAGATTTAGAGAGGTAAGGTCTACGACTAACCAAGCCACACAAACTTTACGCAACGACCTACGACCAAGGTTTACCAAATAAATCATCAATCATTTACGAGTTTAACCCAAAGTCTTTCTACCTTTCGCTGCAAGGCTATTGATTAATTTTCTTTTTCTACTGTTGTCTGTCCTGGAATATTTTCTTTACCTGCTTCCATGTTATTCTTCTCTCCTCTGCTGCTTTTTTCACTTCTTATTCTTGCCAGGTTTTTCTTGGTCTTCCCTTCCATGCATTCCTGGTACTTTCACCACACACACTTTTCTAGTAAGTCGCTCAAGCCACAGCTGCTTTTCTGAGATATTTATTAATACTGACTTTAATGTTTAATTGTTCTCTAAACATCTAATTTCTGATCCTATTTCTTTAGTCTTTCCATGTATTTTTCTTAGGAATTTCATTTCTATTGTGTTGCTTTTGGTTTTACTTCTGTCTGTTAGTGTCTATGTTTTCCCACTGTATATGGCTTCGTATCTTTTTGTACCACTTGTATTTTAACTTCTTTTGATACTTGGTTTTGTAAGGTAACAAAAACGTAATCCAGTGTATTTACACTATAGGTAACATGGTAGCTGCGTAAATACCTGCCTAGCATAAGTTGAGGTTTCGAGATTGCATCAATTTTGAGATGGCTAATTACCAGTCCATTTAATCAATATTTAGATTTGCAAATATTAAATATATACAATAAAATAAGCATACTAAAATAGATATAAATAGATGTGATTAAACCGATGCCCTTGATCTGCGTCTCTACATTTTTACTAAAAAGTAATAGCGACCTTTCTCGTCTATTATGTTCATCTCTGGTGTACTTGTGCATCTAGTTATATCTTTATGTTTGAAGGATTTTGTGTGGGCAATTCGTTCTCTCCACACAAGTCCATTATTTTTCACCATTGCTGTTTTTGATTATTTTTCCTTCCTTTTCTATTATACTTTTTAGTTACGTTTTGATTTTTAACCCTTCCGTTCAAGTCTCCTACGATAATTAAAGTATCTTCTCCTTCATATATTTGTTACCGTCATGTCTTTTTCTTATTTCTTTACATAAGCTACAATAAGTGAATATGTATATATTTTTTTCTTTTACGAATTTCATCTATATCATCGTTATTATTCTTTCGTTTATATGTTTTTCTTTTACTTTCCGTCTGTTCAATACTACGAGTATATTAACTACTCTCCCTTACACTCTTTCTTTTTTTATACCTGTTTTGAGTAACCCTTAATAAGTAATCTAGTTATACCTTTTGCCTTCTCTTTTGTTTTCGTAATGTTTAGTATTTCAGTTTTTTATTGTATCATTTCTTTTTTATATCTTCCTCTTTTTCTATTTGAAAAACATAGTACCTACATATTTTTAATACTATTAAACTTAGAGAATTATTTCAAACTCCCACCATCAACATCTGAACACACAAACAAACCCTGCTGCACCACACCCAATACAACGCTTATTGTTCCGAAACACTCAAACCCGCACCGGTATTTCAGAGAATCGAGAGATTCTTTACATTATTGACTCTCACTAAGATCCCAATCAGATCACCACAACTTTTCCAAGTTCACAGCGATCTGCCTACAATTTGGTAATAAAATGTTCTTGGAATTGGACCTTTTCAATAAAAAGAGATAGAAGTTATACGTAGTGACACTGTACATATGTAGGTATTGTCAGTGAAGTAATGACAATTTCTTGCGTCAAATGTAATCTCAAATTTTGACAGTAGTTTGAGGTTATATTCCAGTTTCTGCTTTATTCATTGTCAGTTGTCAATCTGACGTTCAACGTACATTTTGGGAAAGACAAACAATTTGTATTTTAAAAAATAAAAGTTCCTTCAAAAACATTGTCGTGTTTTTTAAAAATTTAAATTTAGCGCCTAAATATATTTATCTTAAATTAGTTGCGTTTTATTGATTTGGTACAAAAATTGTGGGTATCACATCTAGAAACGTCTTTGCGAGTGCTTGCTTTCGCTAGCAAACTTTTTCTGATACAAAGAACTGAACGACTAGGAACTATAGGCGTTTGTCGGCCTAGGCCACCAAAAAGGTTACATTTTTAGTGTCTGTCGGTATTATTGAGTAACTTCGTTAACGCCCTAAAGTCAAATTGACAAGTACAAGTTACAAATTAAAAAATTTTAGCCTTAATAATATACTTACATTTCAATTTTTCTTAAAAAACCAAAAATTTTGGAAAAAAAAGTCTTTTTGTATCATATGCCTACAAAGGACTTTTGCGAGTTCTCGTGAGGTATAACTATAGTAAGATTCAACGAATCAGAATAGCTATTAGTTTATTCACATTTGGATCATACAGCGCCAATAGCCGTATTTAAACGAATAATATGATCGCAAACGAACCACCACGTAATAGAAATTAAATTATACATATTGCACTTAAAAAAAAATTTTAATTAATAAAAAAATTTATTTTAATTCGAAATTTTTGATTCCGGCTATAGAATAAACTTGTCTAAACGCAAAACAGAAATTCTACTTATTATTTATGTTCATTAACCCAAACCTCCAAAGAGTGTAAGTCATTGACCGTACTCTAAGCGTTATATAAGCGCTTCATTCGTCCTTTCGTATTAGAAGTACGTCGATAACACATCAGAATTGAGACTTATTAAGCATGACGAACCGGGTAAGATAGGTCGTTAATGTACGAAACACGGTGCATCAACTTGGCTTAGTTTGGAAGGCATGCTCGAGGTACAAACCACCAACACAAATTTGAACTGCGTGCTTAATGTCCGATCAACACGTATTTGGAATGGGAGTAAAAAGTGAGATTTCCCTCTGGACGGTGGAAAAAAATTCAAATTATCCTTCGATGTTGACTGGTCGAGAACGGTGATGAAAATGCGTCACTATATTCTAAGGTACAATTAATTAAATAGTTTATTAAACTACAGTTCAACACATTCTAACACAATGTATAAGATGGGACTTAGAGCACGTGATCATTTCAAATCGTTGCCTGCGTACTAAAGATCTGCAATGATTTTGGTCTATACCGAGGCGGTTCTTGTGGCACAATGCTATATGTACATTGTTTGGACCATATGCAATATCTATAGTGCGTAAATTCTTCTCATCTAAGGCAAAGTATTTAAAGGCTGTCGAAGACTCTCATAACATAACGTACTCTATGGTCACTTGATTCTTGCAGTTGATTTTAGTACAGCGTCTTACTATCAAAATAATCTTGTTGCAAGCACGCATGTTTTGGTTACCCAGAACAAAACCTAATAAACCACCATGCAGTATAGTGAATCTATTCCATGAAATATCCGTAAACAAGGACTGGTCTAGTCTAGGTGGAACATTTAGGTTTCTAAAACGTTCCAAGTGCGTTCCATTGAAACGTGAAACATTGTGTGTAACGTCCCAAAATTGTTCCAAAGACGTCATTCAAAACGTAAAGTGTCCGCCCTCAAAAACGTTTCAATTTGGAAGGTTCCATTTCAATGTAGCTGTAACGTTATTTAAACGTTTTAAAAACATACGCAGAATCAAATTTGAAACGTTCCATTTAAAGCTAATAATGATAAATAAATAAAATAATTATTCTCAAAAAAAAAACAATATCTCAATTACTGCTGCTTAATTTTTGCTTACATTTTTGTATTCTTAGAACATTTACAACAAATAGGTATTGAAATTGACATTTAAACACGATTCCCTGTGTGATATCCGAACCGAGGACCCGTGTATGTAAATATCGTTCACAAGAGTTCTAAACGCTAGACCAATCGGGACCACACTGAAACGTTAATGCGTCGAAAGGTCTTAAAGTACCTATAAAATTAGCTCAAAGTTTCAAGTTATCAGCAATTTTTTGATTTAAATTGTAGTGTGGTATAAAATGTACAAATTCAAAAATAAAATAAAACATAAAGTAAGCAATTTGAAAAAAAAGTAACACTACAGTGACATAACCTTAAGTTTTGTCTTTCGTAAAACAATAAGTTTTACTTCAAACATTTAAAATTAAAAGTTGTTTTACCGATGGCGCACTATTAATACGTAACCCTCGTAACAACTACGTATTTAATGTTAATTGCAAAGATAATCAAAAGTTAATTCGAGGGGCTATACTGACACATCAGCGGTTACATATTTGTAAGAATTTAGATAGAAAAGCAAGTTCATCTTTTTGTTTGCATAAATAGGTTTAATAATTTATGCAAACTGCATGTATTATTTGTATCTTTTATTTAAAAAATACAATTATCACAATAAAGACGGTACCTATAGATGATTCATTTTATACTACTATGTTATTTCTGCCTGATCCACTCTCTCGAGCATTTTAATTATTTATGTATTTGTCATGGAAAAGCAGTAGTTACAATATTACAGAATTGGTTGCAAACATAGAATATTTCAAATTGCACTACAAAAAGCATTTTCTTTACAGCGTTCTACATTTAACATTTCGAACGGACGTTCCATAATCACCTTTTACAAATCAAAAGAAAACGTTCCTAGAACGACAATATAAGCTTTTAATAAAACATCACTTATGTTCCATCATAACAGTGTCCGTAACTTATTTAAAACGGTTCAAAAAAACGTCAAAATGGAACGTTGTAGGCCGCAAGTACTATAGGCATGATTTGAAACATCCAAAGAAAACGTTCCACGCGGGTCAAATATCTTCCTTAACTGAAACGTCCATTATGTTCCAAAAAGGTTTTGTTCTACCTGGGATAAGTTTCATGGTTTGTATCTATTTTGGGTTCTCTGGTCTAGAACGCCTCACATATGTTACACCGTTTGACTATTTTGTTGATTACGTCCGTATAAAACAATAACTTTTTCCAGTTGTTCTTGGTTTACTTGAAGTATGCAACTATATCGGATTTTATTTTCCTTTAACAACGGTTTCTTATACGTCCACGCCTTCCAATAACAATCAGATCAGTTAGTCGCGCGTCTATTGGCTCATAAGCTCAATACAGGAGAAATTGAAGTTATATTTCTATAGTTTATCTTGAGGGAACGAAATTGCTTTATGTCTGCCGATATGAGAAAATGGAAGTAGCCCTAAATTGCTAGATACAACTGGTCTACAAAATCGAAATGCAGATCATTTTACAAAATTTCACCACTATTGTGTTTATCCATTTCATTCTAAGACAATTTCTCAAAAATTTGTTTTGACTTAAAATATCGATGGTTGTTCCGTTTCAAAAGAAAATCAATTACTTACTGTACTGTGGCAGTTACTCCGTAGTAATCTTCAGGAAATAACCCATACAGCACCACATCCCCCGAAGGCCACACGGCACTCGAAGAGGGTTTGAGTAATTGTTCAATCAGATCTAACACAACAGATGCCTAAAACATACTCAATTATTCAATCACATTTGGCAAAGTTGCGCTGTGAATCACCTTGTATTTGCCTTTACAACGTTTTTGCAACGCGTTGCAAGTTCGAGGTATAAACCTAAAAAAAAGTATAGAACTTGATAAATTATTTAAATTGAGTGCGTACGTAGATTGATAAGGCGCCATAATCACTTTAGTCTGATTCAGTAATTTATCGTTCGGGTCGATGTCAAGTGCCCCAATGTACTTAATTGATAATAAAATGTAATGCCTTAACCAACTGCACTCGTCAATTAGCATTGCGCTCGAGTTGTTTTCGCAAAATTTGGTGTTGCTCTTCATTTGCAGCTCCACGAGACACTCCTTTCAACAAAACTGATTTTACCAAACACGTGGGACTCTAAAACCTTATTCAGTCACCTGCAATTTGTAAGTGTGTTGCAAATACACCAGTAGGTCCAAATTGGTAATTAAAATTTGAATACATCTCAGACCCAAGACCACATCCACGGTGCCCAAATAATTTGGGTCCAAACTGTTTTCAATTAATTCGGATAAAGTGACTGGTTTCTCTTGGTTACCGCATACCGTTCTTTCGTTCTCATACTGAAGCATCGCTCTCACCACGTAAAAATTATTAAGATTACTAATCACTCGCAAAAAAGAATTCGAACAATTTTCGAACTGATTTTCGTCGTTTCTTTCCGACGTCCAAATATTTAGTAAAAGCCGTTTTATGACGACGTGATAGCAGTTTTCGATAATGACTCGACCTTCTGCACTATGAGATAAAGTCAGTTGCAAGTTGCACCAAGTGCTTATTTGATCCACCAGAACGCTTTCAACTATCTCTTTCAAAACCCTGTTTTCCACGATCTTAAGCACGAAGTAATCTAACGATATCAAAACGCATAAAGCTTTAGCAACTTGAAAGTTGAAATTGTAGTCGAGTAGGTCTTGAAGAATCTCGATTAACTTCGTTAAGTTTAAACAATTAAACACACGCACGTGCGTGCTCAACAAGTTCACACAACAATCAATTAAATTAAATATTTTATTATCGGCGAAAAATTCCTTTTCGGTTTCGTTAATAAAATTTCTTACATACATTATTGTTAAATTGACTATAATTTCGATCGTGTTGTGTTTTTCTACTATCGATAAGGTATGGGCGCGATTGATTTTGTTAGATTTTGACTCGAGCAAATATTTAGACGCTATGGGTATTTTTGAGATGTTGTTTAATATGGTCAAAATGTGTTCGTTTGAGGCGATAGTGACGTTTTGCTCTTGGTTGTGCATTAACAGAGGCTCGAATAGTTTTTTGCGAGTGGCCGAATTGACTATCAAATCGGGCCGCTTCGCAAAGAAACTATTCAATAAGTTACCGAGAGATTGTTTTAAAGATAGATCGTTGTTTAGTCTGGTTAAAAGAGCGATGATGAAGTTGTCGAGTGTAAGCATCTCGAGATTTTTGAAGGGAAAGATGTAATAACTCTGGTCCCAGCTGAAGAAATGATTCAAGAGATGAATGCAGTGGAGTAGTTGTTCGTCTACGTATGGGTGTTTTATAATTAATGTTACGAAGTGATCGATTAAATTGGTTTTCTTGAAGTAGCTTAATGTTACTTTTCTGTTAGGTGCAATGTACGTGAATTTTTGAAACCAACAAGCCTTTACATCTAACTGTGATAGAGCTTTTACTATGTCTAGGTGCGAATTTAGCATTACAATAAAGTGAGCTATTACTTTTTCAACTATTTTTGATTTGGACGGGTTGGTGTTTCTCAAGAGCTCGGATTGAGTCTTCAACAGCAACTTTAACACGACGGCGGCGCGTTTGTGAGCCGTTTCTGCATCGAAGGCGGCGAAAAAACGCTCGATCGCTTCCACCAAGTTTAAATAGCCCAAAGGGCTTACGGAAGGGGTCATGATTATCTTGAAATGTATTTGTAACCCTTTTTTAAATATCTCTTCGTCGGCGTTCAGCACGCATTCTTGCAGCTTTTTATTCAAATATTGCCAATTTTTTTCTCTCGTGTCTACAATAAAGCTCGAAAGTAGAGCGTCTAAATTTTTCATCTGCACATCTCTGCGCTCTGTTTCATTATTCTGGGTTTCTAGAGCGCCGAATTTGCTGCAAACATCCAACTCTACTTGCTCTAGATTCTGCTTCTTGAGTAAATCTTTAGGGTCGCTCTGCATTTGTAGAATTGAAGTCAATTGGCTATTTACTTTAGTTTCGATTTCTTTGTAAATATCGCTTAAAATGTGTATGTTAGAATTCATGGCGGATTCATTTAATATTGATTCGGCTGACAACTGTCACTAATTAGGTATTTATTAATGCGGAAGTTGGTACTTTCCATTCAAATTACACTCCATAAATACTCATTTTTGTAAGAATATATACGGCACACATTCTAGTAAACCGTAACAAAGAGTAATAATAATAAAACTGGAAAGTAGCTACATAAAAAATTGTCGAATGTCATCATAGAAACATAGAGTAAGTACTGTTACGAAAATAAAAATCGAGACACTTTGGTTCTACAAATTAAATAAGCATGCCCACTTTAAGATTATAAACCATCATGGCTTCCTACCTGCTAATGTGTACCTATAGAAAGTAACAGCAGCTTTGTTTTGAAGTCCCATGATAGAAAGAGAGGTGGAAGGACAGAGCTATTATAGTCACGTGACGCGTGGAAAATATTAAACTACTTTACTTCAGCATATCAAAAGATGAATGCATTCCCAACATATAAAAAGTTAAATATATGCTCCGGCCTGTCACTGTTAACCTAAAATACATGTCAACTGTCAATGAAAAGAAGGGATTTACCATAAGTAGTTACTATTGTTAAATGAGGGGCATATTAACTAGTTCCAAAACGAGCCGTGAAGAGGGGAGTTTTCGAAAGTACGAGTCGCTAAAATGCCTTCTGAAACGAATTCTTTATACTATTTTTTCTATTTTGGGCTTTTCACATTAATTTTAACATAAAATTTGGCGAGTTTTTAAATTTAGGGAATTTTGAAGTGTATTTGCTAAGGTGGCAATATTTTCATTAAACTTTGGTTTAAATGCTAGTTTAAGTTTAATTACTACATTTATCATATTTTTCATTAAAAAAATGGGTGGAAATCAAAATAAGTAGATAAATCAATCTACTGACCATTAATTATGATTTAAATAAATGCACACCGAACGTAATGACAGCTTGGACGTTATTAGTGTTACCACCGTTCGGAATAAAAATTGTTCTATTTCTAAAAATTTCTATAAAGAACTCATTTGGGTGCTTTTATAGCTCTGTAAGCAACCCAAAATAGAAAAATACTTTTACTACAGGTAATGTGTTTCTATTACTTTACTAAGTAATTATATTAGTAAAAGTTAAAATGTACGTATTGTCTTATTTCACTTTTAAACGGTTACCGTGATAATGATAGTCCAAAATTGGCTTCACTAAAACAATGTTCCTGTGTTGCCGTGGCCTGCAAAAAACTCTGATCTCAATATCATTGAAAACCTTTGGGATGTACTGACAAAGAGCATTCAACACCAACGTGATTTTCGTTTTAAAATACTCAATAAATCTTTGTGTTGCATAATTAAATTACGTTGAAAATTCCGTCAAACGGAACTATTGGGTGTCGTTTTGTGACTGTTGCTTGAGATTACCTTATCATGTAGCTGCAGTCTTTTCGTTCGCTTTACCTTGAGACAAAAATACTGTATTATTGTATTCTTCTTAGCGTATTTCTAGATTTCGTCGTCTGGGAAGTTTCAGTTTGCATTAAGCTCTTGCAGTACTTACTTACATAATGTATCGGTAAAGTTAAATAAAAATTTCTGGTTTTCGAAGGTTAATTGTTTCTCCTCGCTTTGCAACTGCGGAAACTAGAATTTCTTCAAACCGAAATATTTAGTTTTCGACGTTTTTGGGGATCTAAGTTGTACTACATTTTCGCGTAAGCCGGATTTATAAAAGATTTCGCACTACACGCCAGTTTTGGAGTATATCATAAAGAATCTTACCGTAATAACTTTCCCGTTTTTATCGTTTATCAGAAAGAATGATTGTGATTCGACCTTTCCGTCTTCGATTGCTGCATCATCTTTGAAAACACAACCGTTTCTGTCACCATGCAGCCCTTCTGTTACTCGAAAGCGAGCCTTCAGGTATTTTAATGCATTTCATTTCAATAAATATGTGAATATTATGGAAATTAAGAATGGGTTGGAAATAATTATGTAATTAATTAATTAATTAAATAGCGACGATTTGTAATTAGTAAATCGAATTTTGGCAGATTAGAAGAAGGAAAAGAATAGCCTTAATTAATTGGGTGATAGCGATATTAAGTAATTAAACAGATAATGTCAGAATCGGAAAGTGAGGAATCGGACACAAAAAAAAGAAGAAATGAGGAAGAACTTTACAAGAGTTTCAGAAAGAACAAAAAACAATGAGGTCGCCGGGTAATGAAGAAAGATCTAGAGTGGAAAATTTAGAAAGAGAGGAACACGGAAGGCACAAAGAAAATGAAATAAAAGAATTGTATAAGGAAATGCTAAGGGAAATAAAAGCAATGAAATTGAATCAAGAAAAGACGAATAAAGAAATGAAACAAATAAGAGCGGAAGTAGAGTTAATAAAAAAAAATGGGAAAATATATGCAAGAACTTAGAGGTAAAAGTGGACGGTTTAGAGAGAAGGATAGAGACTTTAGAAAAAGAAAGAAGAAGAAAAAATTTGGTGTTAAGAGGATTACAAGTAAATGGAAGTAAAATGGAAGTACAGAAACAGGTGCAAGAAATATTGAAGAATAATATAAGTGTAGAAGAAAAAGTAGAAAAGGGTAATAGAGATAAGAAGGGGTTAGTTTTGATAAAAATGGGAAGTATGGAAGGAAAAATAAACATATTTAAAAATAAAAGAAATCTGAGAGGTACCAATATATTTATTGATGATGACTTGACAAAAAGGAAAGAAAGATACAAATCAAAATAAGATCAGAGGCAAAAATTTAGAAAAGCAAAGAAAAAGTTTAAAAGTAGGGTATATGAAAATGTGGGTGGATGGGGAAGAAAGAAGATGGGATGAGAAGGAGGGGTTTTAAGAAAGTGGGTGACAAAAATCTAAGTAAAGGGGGTGATGGGAAGAGAAGGGAAAACGCAAATGCCGGGGTGAAAAAGGAAAGTAGCATATTGAAAGAAAAAATAAATTATTGTTTTGGAACATTGCAGGTGTAAAAACAAAAGTAACGATGTTTGGAATTATATAAGGGGTTTTAAAGTGGTGGGGTTAGTGGAAAAATGGATAGAAGAAAAAAGATTGGAAAGAATGGGAGGTGAAGCTGTCAGAAGAGTTTACATGGACATCACAGTTTGTGACAAGAAAGGAGAGAAGAGGTAGGGCAAAAGGAGGAATAATTGTGGGAGTTAAAAAGCAATAAATGGATACAGAAAAAATAGAAGAGAAACAAGAAGAAGGTATAATGAAATCATATGTAAAAACTGAAAAAGGAGAGAATATGAAATATTAACAGTCTACGGAAAGAAATGGAAAGAACTAAGGAAAGCATAGAGCATGCAATTAGAGAAGCAAAGGAAGGAAAAAAAATAATAGGAGGGATTTTAATGCCAGAATAGGGGAGGAAGGAGGAATGATGATAAATGGAAAAATAAAGAATAGGATATCAATGGATAAGAAAATAAATGGACAGGGCAGAAAATTACTAGAAATGTGCGAGAAAAGAGGGTGGATAATTATGAATGGAAATATGGAACAAGGAGGTAGAGGAAAATAGTCATACTGTTAAAGAATAGCAATAGAATTATTTTAATGGATAGAATTTATTGTAACTTATGTTTAATGTTTAGGAACACTGGATTTTGAGTTTGTTAGTTATAGATATAAGATTTTGAGAGTCACTGATGAGTAAGGCGTGTGACCAAAACAAAAGAAGTCGTTGTAAATTAACGTTTGTAAATTAAAATATATTCAAGTATATTCAATTGGTTATGGGCTCAGACCGCGTTAAATAAGTTTGCCAATACGTTTGTTAATTAAATTAAGAAGAAAGGTAAAGAAAAACTGCTCTAATAGGTGAAGAGAAGATTGCAGGTTAGAATAAGTATTGGAAAACGCGGGAAAACATATATTATGGATCAAGGCGAAAATACAACCGTGCTTATTAAATTAGAAGGTACGAAAAATTGGAATGTGTGGAAATTTCAATTAAAAGTACTTCTGAGAGCCTTGGATTTGTTTGAGATTGTTAACGGTACAACTGTTAAACCGGAACAGGAAGATGTAAGTGCATGGCTGAAGAAGGATGCGAAGGCACAGAGTGTAATTGTTACACGTTTGTCTGAAAACGCAATGATTCACGTAATTACCTGTGAGACATCTGCACAGATGTGGACAAAATTACTGAGTGTGTTTGAACAGAGTTCAAATGTAAGTGTGCACCTTATTCAGGAACGATTTTTCGCATATAAGTATGAAGGTGAAGGAATGTCACTGCATGTAGCGAAATTGCAGGAAATTAATAATCAATTAAAACAACTAGGTCATGGTGTTTCAGATCAAATGTTAATAACAAAATTATTAATGTCGTTACCAGGTGATTATAAGCACCTGGTCTCGGCATGGGAATCTGTTGCACAGGAACAACAAAAGCTAGATGAGCTAATAGCAAGACTCTTAGTAGAAGAGGAACGATTAAAGAATCGAGAGGAAAACACTGCATCGGCATTAGCAGCTAATAGTGCACGAGCAGGAATGGAGTGCTACAAATGTGGCAAACAGGGCCATTACCAAAGGGATTGTCGAAAAACAGATAAGAGGGATAAACCTATATGTTTTACTGCAAGAAACCGGGACACTTTATAAGTGTATGCCGTTATAGACTACAGAAACAGAATAAAAGTAAAGAAGAAAGAAGTCAAGCAAGACTAAGTAATGCCTTTGTAGTTTCTGGATTGGACAAACAAGCATCAAATAATTGTTGGTATGTTGATACTGGTGCTAGTGAACATATGTGTTATGTGAAAGAATGGTTCATCAACATGAAGGACTTGCCAATTGATAAGATGGTGATGATTGGAAATGGAAGCCTAATTAAAGCCAAAGGGATTGGTCAAATAAACTTAGAAGCGTACAATGGTGAGTCTTGGATTACAACTACTCTAAACAATGTGCTGTATGTGCCAGAACTAACAGTAAACCTATTCTCGGTGAGTAGTGCTGTAGATAGGGGATATGAGTTTACGTCAAATGCTGAACAATGTATGTTAATGAAAAGTAAAGTAGTAGCAGCTGTTGGTGAAAGGAATGGAAAAATGTATGTTATGAAATTTCGATTGAATGACAAATGTTTTAATGAAATAGCCAATATAAGTAATGTTGTAGAAAGTTTAACCGTTTGGCATGAGCGATGTGCTCACCAAAACATTCAACAGGTTAAAAGCATACTAGAGAAAGAAGGCATTGAGTATACTAACGACCAACAAGGAACCTGTGTGGCATGCTTGAAAGGTAAGCTGCATAAGTTTCCATATTATCAGAGTGAAACTAAAACTGTTGAGATAGGTGAGCTTGTGCATGTAGATTTATGTGGCCCTATGGAAGTGACCTCGCTAGGAAAGTCAAGGTATTTTTGTTATGTAAAGATGATTATTCTCATTATAGAACAGTGTATTTTTGAAAAATAAGCATGAAACTGTAGACAAGTTAAAACATTTTATTAAACATGCTGAAGTAGAAACAGGCCGTAAAATAAAAGTCTTACGTTCTGATAATGGAACGGAATTTATAAATAATTCTATGGAACGTTTTCTGCAAGAACATGGAATTAGACATCAGACTTCAATAGTGTACACTCCTGAACAAAATGGGAAGATAGAAAGAGAAATGAGAACGGTGGTGGAGGCAGCACGAACAATGTTACAAGCAAAAGAGCTAGGAAAGGAGTTTTGGGCTGAGGCAGTAAATTCATCAGTATATGTATTGAATCGAACCGGCACAAGCACTGTCAAAGGAAAACACCATATGAACTTTGGAGTAAAAGGAAATTTAACATTAATAATCTAAAAGTATTTGGCTCGGAAGTGTTCGCTCATGTACCGAAACAAAAGAGACAAAAATGGGATTCAAAAGGAGAAAAAGGAATTCTAGTGGGCTATGGAGAAGATACAAAGGGCTACAGAATTTATTTTCCAGCTAGGAAATCTGTTGAAATTAAGAAAGATGTAGTTTTCACCATAGACAAAGCAGAGGATTCAATAAAGACTAACAACAGCATTGAAATGGACAAATTAGTTGAAGAAAATTTAGAAGTTGCAAGCGAAGAAAGTGATGAAGACAGAAAAGATAAAGAACCTCAATGTGAATCACAAGTTGAAGAAACAATTGATCAAGAACCTCACGCAAATGGTGTGGCGGATCAAAATTGTGGTGAAGAACAAAGAGAACCTTTGGAAGAACTTAGAACACGAAGAGAAACAAGAATTCCTTCTTGGTTAAAGAATTATGAAACAAATTTTTATGTGTAGGAAGAGAACCAGCAACATATCATGAAGCTATGGAAATGAGTGATGCAAGTAAATGGAAAGAAGCTATTCAAAAGGAAATAAATGTATTACGAGATAATAACACGTGGAGTGAGGTTACATTGCCAATGAACAAAAGGCAATAAACAGTAAGTGGGTGTTTAAGATTAAAACGGATGAAAATGGTGATGCGCAGTACAAGGCAAGATTGGTGGCGAGAGGCTTTGAACAGCAAGATGGGTTGGATTTGAGCGAGATATACGCGCCAGTAGCAAGACTAACTACTTTTAGGGTTTTTCTGGCAGTGGCAAATAAATTACAACTTCCAGTATTTCAAATGGATGTGTGCGCAGCGTTCCTGTACGGAAAAATCGACGAGGAAGTGTTCATGCGATTACCTGACGGCATCAAACAAAATGAGAACACTGTATGTAAGTTAAATAAATCCATTTATGGCTTGAAAAAATCACCCAAATATTGGAATGAAAAGTTTAATTCTGTTATACAGAATGAAGGTTTCATAAGGTCAACGAATGATTATTGTTTGTATGCAAAATGTAAAGATGGTAAAAATTGTTTATTTTGTTGTATGTGGATGACTTACTAATATGCGGAACTGATGAGAATGAATTAAATGAGCTTAAATTAATTTTAAACAAGAATTTTCAAATAAAAGATTTAGGTTTAGTTTCAAATTATTTAGGCATAAATATTCAACATGATTTTAAAAAGGGTATTACTGTAATCAGTCAGGAAAGATATTTGAAAAATGTTCTAGAACGTTTTAAAATGACCGACTGTAAACCAATGAGTACTCCGATGGATCAAAACTTTAAATTTGTATTGGTAGAGGACATTTGTGATGATGCAGAACTAACCAAAATGTGTAAACAATTAATCGGATGCTTGTTGTACGCAGTTTCTGGGTCAAGGCCTGATTTGTGTGCTAGTGTAGCATTATTAAGCCGATTTCAGAGTTGTACTAGCGATGAATTATATAAAGCGTTAAAACGTGTGTTGAGATATGTAAAAGCCACTGTAGATCTTAAATTAATTTATAGGCGTAATTCTGATACTGCACTACAAGGCTATGTAGACGCTGACTGGGGTGGTGACTGTAAAGACAGGAAATCAACAACAGGTTATTGTTTTAAAATGTTTGGCTGTACGGTTTCCTGGTGCTCAAAGAAACAACTTTGTGTATCCTTGTCGTCTACTGAGGCTGAATATGTTGCGTTAAGTATGGCGACAAGTGAAGTGTGTTGGTTGAAAAATTTAATTTTAGATTTTAAGATATGTATATTTAATGAGCCTATACAAATTTTTGAGGATAATCAATCGGCAATTAAGATAGCCAAAAATCCAGAAAATAACAAACGTCTAAAGCATATTGATATTAAATATCATTTTATTAAAGAAAAATAACTGAAGGGACAATTAAATTGGTCTATGTTAAGAGTGAAGATCAATTAGCGGATATCTTTACAAAGCCATTAGGGAAAGTTTTATTTTATAGATTTCGAGACAAACTTGGCTTAGAACAAATTAGTTTTAGTATTGATTAGTTATTTTTGTGAATCGGATTTAATGTGAAACAAGTTTATGTTTTAAAAATAATTTTATTGAGAGGGTGTGTTAAAGAATAGCAATAGAATTATTTTAATGGATAGAATTTATTGTAACTTATGTTTAATGTTTAGGAACACTGGATTTTGAGTTTGTTAGTTATAGATATAAGATTTTGAGAGTCACTGATGAGTAAGGCGTGTGACCAAAACAAAAAGAAGTCGTTGTAAGAATTAACGTTTGTAAATTAAAATATATTCAAGTATATTCAATTCATACATAGGACGTAGGGGTGAATCGACTATAGATTATGTGTTGGTGAATGAGGAAGTGTGGGAGGAAGTAGAAAAGTTTAGAATGGGGAAGAGGAGGAGTCTGATCACCTACCACTAGAGTTAACATTAAAAGGAGAGGGAGAAGAAGAAGAGTAATAGTAGGGGAAGAATGGATTGAAGAAAAAAATTGGACAGAAAGCAGCATAATAAATTACAGAAAACGGTTGGAGGAAGAAGAATGGGTGGAGGAAGGAGTAGGAGGGGTTAAAAGAGATTATTGGAAAGATGGAAAAGGCGGTAGAGAAAAGGAAGTATTGTAAAAGACAGACGTCAGGTAGCGGAGAAAAGAGGTGGTGGAATAAGGAATGCACAGTAGCAAAAGGGAGCTAAGAAGGGCAATAAGAAGATGGAAGAAGGGAGTAATTGATATAAAAGAGGTGAAAGAGTGCAGACGGCGGTATAGAAAGAGTTGTACGGACAGAAAGAAGGAGTACAAAGAAACGCTAGAGAAGAGGATAAAAGTTTAAAAAATGAAAGAGAAGTATGGAGGTTCTTGAATAAAGAAAGGGGGACGAAGGTAGGAAGAGGGAAGAGAATAGAAATGAAAGAATGGAGGGCTCATTGTAAAGGGGTACTAATGGGTGAAGAGGAGAGCACAAGAAATATGGAGGAAAGAGAAGTGTGGGGAGAAGAAGGGGGATGGAAATAACTGAGAAAGAATTGGAAAGAGCCATACGAAGAATCAAAAAGCAAAGGCAGTTGGGAGAGATGGAATACAAGGGGAACAGTGGAAGTACCCCGGGGAGAAAGCCAGAAAGAACATGCTAAGAATAATGAATAGGATAGGGATGGGGAAAGATTTTCCTATTGATTGGAGGGAGGTAATAATATGCCCAATACACAAGGGAGGGGAAAAGTAGGATGTAAGGAATTATAGGGAAGTTAGTGTAACTAACGCTGGTTCTAAGGTGTATGCATCAATATTGCAGGAAAGGCTGGATAAAGAGCTGGGGAAAAAGGAGTAACAGATGATTGGCAGATTGGTTTTCGAAGGGGAAGGAGGGCAATAGACAATGTGTACGTACTAAAACAATTAATTAATAAAGAATTTGAAAAGCGAGATGGGAAAGTGTATGCGTTGTTCATGGACATTAAAGCCGAGTTGACAATGTGGACAGAGATAAATTGTAAATGTGTATATTAAGAAAAGGAATATACAGGAGGATATAGTGAAAAGAAAGAGAATAACAGGGCAGGTGTGGGGTTTAGGAGAGAGGACATTTGGAAAGAATGTTGTGAGAAGGGAGTGGTTATTTAAGAAATTAATAAGAAGCGTAATGATGTATGAGGCGGAGGTATGGAGATGGAATAAATAACAAAGACTAGAGAAAGTGCAAGATAGGTATTGGAAAGGGGTATTAGGGTTGGATAGGAAGACACCGGGGTATATAGTGGAAGAAGAAGTGGAATTGGAGAAAATAAGGATACACGCGGGGATGATAGCTATGAAGTATGAAGAAGGTATTGAGAGAAGAGGAGATGGGGAGATAGTAAAAAGGTGTGGGAAGAGATAAAAGATGGAAGGATTAAATATGGACAGGAAGCACGAAGATTATACTATGAAAGAGGGGGTTATGCGAGGGAGGAAGTAGAAAGGAGAAGAAGAGAAGGGAGAGGAGTAAGAATAAGGGAAGAGATTAGGCAAAGGGATAGAAATACGCAAAAACAAGAAAGGAAGGAAAGGATCAGGACGGGTAAATATAATGAGAAGTATGATGGACTGGTGAGTGAGGGATTACCTAAATACTTGAAAGGAGACATGAATTTGAAAAAAAAGAATTGTGGCGAGGTTTAGATCTGGTAATGAGGAGAGGGAAAATCGGTACTGGTTGGACGACAAGAAGAGGAAGTGTAGATGTGTGGAAAGGGGTGAGAAATTGTAAAACATTTGAATAGAAAAAGGAAATAAGGAAGAAAAAAAAAAAAAAAGAGAAAATAAAAGAAGGGGGAGAGGGGGGGGGATGGATTTTTTTGGTAATAAAAAGGAGGAAAGAGAAATTAAAATAAATAGAGAAGGGAAGGAGAGGGAAAGTTTTTTTTTTTTTTTTTTTTTTTTTTTTTTTAATTTAATTTTATTTTTTTTTTTTTTTTTTTTTTTTATTTTTTTTAATTTATATAAAATTTTTTTATTTTTTTTAATAATTTTTAATTATAAAAATATAAATTATTTTTTTATTTTTTAATTTTTAATTTTATTTTTTTTTTTTTTTTTTTTTTTTTTTTTTTTAAAATAATTAATTTTAATTTTTTTTTTTTAAATTTTTTTTTTTATTTTTTTTTTTTTTTTTTTTTTTTTATTTTTTTTTTTTTTTTTTTTTTTTTTTTTTTTTATATAATATTTTTTTTTTATGGTTTTTGGGTTTAAATATTTTTTTTTTTTTTTTTTTGGCGTCCACGTCAGTATTGGCAAGTTAAAAACACTAATAATTTGTATTTGTGTTAGTTAAGGTGTCTGAATACATCAATATGATTTTTCTAATGAATAAAAACTTGATATGATATTTTGTGTCATACAAATGCTTGACAATCTGCGCAACGATATTTCGAGCTTGACGTGTATTTTAGTAATTGCACTAGTTTCGAAAAAAAAAATTGAAATTGACTATAAGTCATAATTATGACATACGTCATCTGGTATAGCATTGGAATCGTTGAAAATGCACTTTTATTATTAAGTCATAGCTGATTATGGTTTCCATTACAAAAAACAGAAGTTTGTGTCATAACTCAAAAATTATACGTTAAATAAAAATTTCGACTTTATTATTTACCACAGAAATACCTAAAACTTTTCCCTTTATACATTTTTTTGTGAAGCACAATAATAACAAATCAACAAGCACCAAAATAAAGGGGTCTATTGTTCAACTCGTTCCATTATGGCACTTTTCGCTCCGCTCGTCGTGCCATAATTCCTCTCATGGAACAATAGACTGCTTATACAACTAATTTAATAATATACTATTACTAAGCTGAAAAACTACAAATCTTTCCTCACTTAATCGTCTCCCTATCATTATTAGTTTCGAGAACCTATGCTAGACATCGATAAAAACTCACTCTGTATAATAATAATTATAATTTTGTTAAATTAAACGTATGTTTTAAATTCGTTTTAATGTTCTTGTATTCTGATGAAAAAGTTTTTTATGCATGACAACAAAAAAATTAAGAACAATTAAACAAAATGTGGAAAAATTGTCATATTGTAATAATTAGGGCAGGCATCATTAAAACAGTAAAACATTAAACATAATTAAGTATTTTTTAAATAAGGGCTTAACTCTTCAAATAGTCTGATTCCCTCAAATAAAACAATATAATTTTTTTTTGATAAACTGCCGAATCGAATGCGTGTTTATAATCTTATACAATAACTCATGATTTTAAAGAAATTTAGAAATTATTATTGCATTTTAAAAAAAATTTGAGAATAAATACTCGATGTAAAGAAACTGTTGAAAAATCTATAAATAAAAAATAAAAATCACGCTTAAAATAAAATATTAAACTTCTTATTCATTGAATGTTAAACAAGAACACAAGAAAACAATTATATAGATACATAAAAGTTTGCCTAAACTGTTCACTCTTAACTTTCTTATTTGTCAATCAATAGTGTTCCGATTTTTGTTTTCTGAACAGTACATCATAAATTCAAATTATCGCGTTTTTAACAGTTGGTGGCACTGATTGTGGGAAGTTTTTGGCTTACGTTCCATTGTTGGTAAACAAAAAATCAGCTGTAATTATTTTTTGACGTTTGGTTGCTACTTATATTCAGGAAAAATTTCTGTGATATTTTTCCATTTAAAGTAAGTAATTTCTACAGTGGCCTTTAGCGAAAATGTAATTACGCGTCATACAACGTTTGTGTGCTTTGTTCCAACAACCTTGTCAAATTACATTACTTCCTGTTGCAAGGTGCTTTCTTATAAATAGAAACGTTGACCCAATTTTATTTCTAGAACTTCAAAATGAACTCTAAGGAAAATGAGAAACATGAACCTAATGAAAATGCCTCTAGGATTAGGACACAAAGTGAATGTTCGAGCACTAGCGAAGACGGTGCTGCAAATTCTGAAAGAAGGTACGTTTTTCTATTATGTTTTGTTAAAATATGCTAATTGCGTAATGTTAGAATACAGCGAACCACTTCACAACAATTTCTCGTTGCTAGCGGATTGACTGCGGCTTCGCCGCCAAAGTTCATAACCATGGAGGAAATCATTAAAGCCTCGAACAGGATCAAGGATATGGCTTTGGTGCATCAAATAGCTGTTGATAGAGATTTTCGATTAGAACGGGCCGAACCGCCTCCGAACACTATGCAACAAATTTTTAAGGATACTATGCACAGAGCATATTGGGATATTCTTAAAGAAGAATTGGCTGAGGATCCTCCAAACTATGCACGTGTATGTATTTAATTTATTTCTTTAGTTGGTTTTTTGATTTGTTGAAAGTGTAAGTGGCCTTGATAATATAATCTTCCCTAGTGCAATACTTTCGGTCTTTTAGTACCACAAGGGTTATTATCATTATAGTCGAGACAGCATGTGTTTGTACAATAGTGAACTTACACTTGAGTTCTCACTCTTGAAGAATTTGCTATTGCACAGTTGGGGTCTGCAAATGATCAGATCAGGGCGGGAAATATTTCAGAAGTATATGAAGTAGTTGTGCAGTACATGAAATATGAGTGAAGTATCTGTGAAATACAGTGAAGTGCTGGTGACGTATTTGTCAAACAATGGTTTATCTATAGGAAGTTTCCTGCACAAGTTCAATACATTGTTTTTTTAACTATTCAATATCTCAAAAACTACAGAGTTTAGGCGTAGGATACCTTCAGTAAATATTAAAGAGAAGAAAAAATACGAAATAAAACAAATGTCGTTTCATTTGAAAAAAATCAGTTATAACCAATTGAGTTTTAAAAACTTTACATTTTTTGGGAACACCCCGTAGCACAAAATCTAAATTTTTAACTATTAAAATATTATGAATGAATATAGGATCCATATTTATTATATTGGTTCTTTTATGAATTATTGATTAATTAAACTTTAAGCAATCCAATATTAGTTTTTATTATTTATTGACTATAGTTTCAATTCAAAATTATACGTTAGGCATCATCAGAATTATATAAACATTATTTGACAAACGTTAAATATGACAATTGGTTTATATGTTAATTTAGAAAAATATAAAAATGGTTTGTAACAAAAGATTTTAAAAAGATATAAACTAGGTGCGTAAAATGTTTGAATCTGGAGTTAATTAAAAATATTAAGGAGATAAAAATTTGATATTTTAATGTAAGATCGTCAAAATTTGTTTGATCATTGATTATTAAATTTGGACTTGTTGTTTTAATGTATAAATGTTTTCTAACTTATCTAAAATTTGTTTATTATACAGGGTGATTTATTAATAAGTGTTTATTGTTATTCTACACAGAAAATCCTGAGCCTACAATATGAAGATTTAATCCAAAACACTTCAATAAAATATAGCTCTGTACTGAGATACACGGTGCTTTACATCAAAATCTAAAAATTCTTTTTGACTGTTACTTCATGACTATTGAATATTTTTTTATAATACTCGGTAATCAGTTTAAGCATATGAAAATATATATTAAAATTTATTAAGATGTAGTATCTGTTCCACACCGAAGGAGTACGACATAGGGCTAGGTTTTTTCTTACCTACATTCTACGCCACTGACTGAATGGTCATTTCAGTAGAATTTTTCGATTCTCCAATACTTTTTATGTAAATAACCTATCCTTTCTTTGTATCGATTAAGGCAAGATTTTGCGAGATATTTACTGTTAAACAGTGGGTTGTAAGATCGTGTGTATTCAAATCTGAAGGTATTATTCATAGTAGGATTTATTTTTATTATGATACAGCAATTAATAAAAAAATAAAACATATATTTAATAGTTTAATAATAATAAATAAGACTAAAATACACTAACTACTTTAACAGCCAAAAACAAATTTTTAGATTTTGATAAAAGAACCGCTTCTCAGTACAGAGCCATATTTTATTTAAGTGTTTTGGTTTAAATCTTCATATTTTAGGCTCAGGATTTTCTGTGTAAAATATTTACATTTATTAATTAATCACCCTGTATTTATTTATGTTTAAAGGATGTATGAGTGAATGATTTAATTGTTTATGATTGTTTTAGATAATGTGTTTAGCGAAAGTTGACGTAATTGCATTTGAATTATAAGAATATGTTTCTGGTTGTTTAGATGTTCTCTCAATCGAATCGTAAAATTTCTTTTTAGTTTTTCTAATATATATTTTGTTGCAAGAGCATAGTAGTTGGTATATGCCGCTTGATTCAAGACGATTATTTATAGTTAATTTTTTGTGAAAAAATGTTAGCTAAATTGGTTGGAACTTTGAAGATAAATTTATAATCAGTTAATTTATTTAGATCTTTAATTATGTTAATAAATTCAAAAATAAAAAGAATTGAGGAAGAAGGAAATGAGAAGAGAAAAAATGGAAATGGGGAGAAGAAAGAGTGAACGAATGGAAATATCTAGGATACACTATAAAATATAATAATAAAGACGAGGGGTATTCAAGAGAATTAGTAAAAAAGGGTAATAAAGTTAGTGGGGAATAGGCGAGAGAGAGAGTATTTGGGGTTAACATAGAAAAAAGAAAATGGCTTTTTCAGAAATTAGTGAGGAGTGTTGTATATATATATATATATTGGAAAAAGTACAAGAAAAGTATTGGAGGTGAACATTGCGACTAGAAAATGAAACACCGTCATATATAGTTGGGGAAGAAATAAAAATGGAGAAGATAAGAGTACAAGCTGGTAAGATAGCAATGAGGTATGAAGAAGAGTTAGAGAAAAGGGAGGAAAATACAATTCTAAATAAAAGTTGGAAAGAAGTGAAGGGCAGAGAATAAAATTAGGACAAGAAGAAGAAGAATATATTACGAAGAGTAGGAAATGCCAGAGAAGAGTAGAAGAAGAAGAGTAGAAGGCATAAGTATAGAAGACGATATAGTGAAAAGGGATCAAGATACGCAAATTCAAAGAAGAAGAACAAAAATAAGGGAAGCAAGATATAACGAAGGATATGGAAAGGTTATGACGAGAGAGTACGGAAATATACAGGGTGTCTCAGATAAGGGTGGCAATATTTCAAGGGTACATAGAGAAACTCCAGATTAGAGATTTGAGATAATAAATCTATGTCCGGAAATGCGTTGCTTCCGATATACAGGGCCTTGAAAAATTCAAAAATTAATATGGTAGTCAAGTGTTTTTGAAGTTCAGGTGAAGACAACGATACTCAAACCTCTTGCCAGTTGCGGTATTAATTTTGTTTTCGTTGTCGCCATGACAATATTCATTGTTCACTACGTTTTTATTGTCACCTGAAGTTTTTCGATAATGAGCTCTTTGAAAGACATCCAAATGGATTTTATTTTTTTCGCGGAAACGACGCGTCGGAGAAGAAAAACAAGAGAGCGTTTCTTTTCCAAATTGATTGGGAATGTGAAAAATGATTCCAATATTTGGAAAAACCAGTGGCGTGCTACATTTTTCTCTTAAAACTAAGTGAGAAAACCGAAAGTCCGGTCCTGGAAATTTTTAGAAGAGTCGGATTGGCACATAAATATGACCAATACTTTGCTTGACATACTCTGGAAATTTTAAGAAAATCGATCAACGCGTTTTCAAAATACAGACAAAACATATTAATTTTTGAATTTTTCAAGGCCCTGTATATCGGAAGCAACGCATTTCCGGACATAGATTTATTATCTCAAATCTCTAATCTGGAGTTTCTCTATGTACCCTTGAAATATTGCCACCCTTATCTGAGACACCCTGTATATTAAAAGCAAGTATTGGAACATTGCTAAAAAACACCAATAGTGAAAAAAAAAATGAAAGATAAAACAAGCTGGTAAACAAGATAAAGAAGAGTTAAAAAAGGAGGAAAAACAATTCAAAAAAAGTTGGAAACAAGGAAGGGCAGAGAATAAAATTAGGACAAAAAAGAAGAATATATTACGAAAGAGTAGAAATCCAGAAAGAAGTAAAGAAGAAGAGTAGAAGGATAAGTATAGAAGACGATATAGTGAAAAGGACAGATACCAAATTCAAAGAAGAAGAACAAAAATAAGGAAAAGATATAACGAAGGATATGAAAGGTTATGACCAGAGAGTACGTAAATATATAACAGGAAACAAAAGTTTAAAGACGAAAAGTATGATAGCGAGATTTAGGTGTGGGAATGAAGAAAATGTAAACAGATATTAGCTAGAGGATGGAGAAAGAAAGTGCAGAATGTGTGGGGAGGGATGGGAGGACTTGCAGCATTTGATGGAAGAGTGTGAACACATCAGAAGAGAAGAAAGAAAAAGACTCGTAATATTAGGCAAGAAAAAGAAAGCAGAAGGAACAACATCGTCATTAAGGGACCAATAAAGATCGAACAACCAAGTAGAGATGGAGTGAAGAAGATGTTAACAGAAGAAATAGGAGTAGAAGTAGAAATATCAGACACATTTACAATAGGGAAAGAAGTAGGAAAGAGTACGATAGTGGTGAAGTTGGGAAGCTGGGAAGAGAAAATAAAAATAATGAAAGAAGGGGAAGAAAGAGGAGTAAAGAGGAGGGGGAGGAAAAACGGAAACAAACAAAATACTGTTCTGGAATATTGCGGATTCAAAATAAAGGAGAAGATTTTTGGAGATAAATAAAGGGATTCAAAAAGGTAAGAATGGGAAAAAAAAAGGTGGAAAAAAAAAAAAGGGAAAAAAGAAAAAAAAAAAAAAAAAAAAAAATTAAAAAGGAAAAAAAAAAAAAAAAAAAAAAAAAAAAGAGAGAGAAAAAAGGAGACTTGGAAAAAAAGAGAGGAGAAGGGGAGAGAAGGGGGGGAAGAAAAAGGGGGGGAAAGGGGAGAAAAGAGAGAGAAAAAAGAAAAAGAGAAAAAAAAAAAAAAAAAAAATAACATCGAATAAGAACAGAGAGAGAAAGAAAAAAACAAAAGAAAAAAGAATTAGAGCAAAATAAGAAGACAAAAAATATAAAAACAAGAGAACGGAGAGATAATGATAAATGGAGAACAAAGAAACAGAAAGTCGAAAGATAAAAAATAAACGGACAATGTAGAAAATTATTGGAACTGTGTAAGGAAAGAGGTTGGACGATTTTGAATGGGAATATGTAAGAAGGAGAACTAGAGTTAACATTTATTGGAGGGAGAGGGGGAATGGTAATTGACTACATTATAGCCAACGAATCTGGCAGGAAAGAAATAGAGTATATAAGAATAGGAGACGAAGTACAGTATCCGCCAAAATAAACAGTACCGAAAATAAAAATAAATATGAACGAAAATAATGCTCTACCAAAAAAACTTTTTCTTCCGTTGTTAGAACCATTTTTAAATCAAATTTAACTGCAGCGTACTATTAATATATCAACTAATGACAATTAAGTCAAATATGACAAATCCATATTACATAAACAACTCCACAGCACTTTCTGTTTCGGTACTGTTTTTTTGGCAGATACCGTATATAATGAAACGATTAATAAATAAAGAGATAGGAAAGAAAGGAGGTAAGGTATATGCATTATTCGTGGATATAAAAGCGGCATTTGATAGAGTAGATAGAAACCATTATGGGAAATGATGAGTAAAAATGAAATAAGAGAAGACATAATAGAAGCAGTGGAAGAGATTTATAAAGAAACAAAAAATAGAGTAAAGGTGAAAGGGAAGTTAGGGAAGGAGTTCTGGACAGGAAAAGGTTTGAAACAGGGATGTCCGTTGAGCCCGATGCTATTTTTAATGTATATAAGGGATCTAGAAGAAGAAATGAGGAGAGATCAGGTTGGAGGAATAAAAATAGGAAGAAAAATGTAATAACACTTGCATATGCGGACGATATAGTAATTCTTACAAGTAAAGAGGAAGAGATGAAGAAAGCAATAAAGACGTTGAGAAGATATTTAGAAAAAAACAATTAGAGATAAACGTAGAAAAACAAAAATAATGGTATTTAAGAAGAAAATAGGAAGAGAAAAAAGGAGAAATGGTGGTGGGGAAAAGAAGAAATAGAAAGAGTAAACAAATACAAACTTGGGGACAAATTGACAAAAAGACAGATCATATAAAAGAATTAAGGAAAAAAGGAAGTAATATAATGAGACAAGCATGGAGTATAGGAGAATGATTATTCCGCAAAAAAGTAGAAAAAAGAAAGTGGTTATTCGAAAAAATAGTAATAAGTGTGATGATGTACGGAGCGGAGATTTGGGGATGGAAGGAATGGGAAGAACTAGAGAAGATACAGGAAAAATGTTGGAGATGGACTTTAAGATTGGAGAGGGAAACACCAGGGTATTTAATAGAGGAATAAATAAAAATAGAAAAAATAAGAATACAAGCAGGAAGGAGAGGAATAAGATTTGAGGAAAGGATGGAAGATAGAAAAGACAATAAAATTTTATATGAATGTTGGAAGGAGGTAGAGGGGCAAAGAACAAAGCACGGAGAAGAAGAGAGAAGAGCATACTATATAAGAGGGGGTTATGCGACAGCAGAGGTAAGAAGAATGAAGGAGGAAGGAAGAAGGATGGAAAAAGAGATAATACAAAGGGACAAAGACAATCAAAAACAAGAACCCGAAATACAAATATATGATGGTGAAAGGGATACCAAAATATATCACAGGAGGATTAAACCTAAAAGAAAAACATATGGTAGCGAGGGATAGGCAGGAAATGAGGAAAATGAGAATAAATATTGGAAGAAAGATGAAGAAAGAATGTGTAGGCTGTGTGGGGAAAATTGGGAGAATGTAGAGCACATGGTAGATGAATGCAGCGAATTAAGAAGTGAGAAGGGAAGTGCTGCTAGGAGAAAATGGAGAGGGCATAAAATGGATGAAAGAGGTAGAAAACAGAAGAAGATGGATGAAAGAAAGGAAGAAGAACTTTAATATGTAAAATTGTAACATGTAAACCGAATCAATTTATTAATTTAAATAAGACAAATAAATTTGATTTGATTGATTTGACTAGTAATATTAGGAAGAAAAGGGGAAGGAGAGCAATGGATGAGGGAAGTATTAGAAAGAAGAAAATTTTTATGGTGGAAGAAGGACATTTTAAGTTTTGGGGTAGGGTTGATTGAAAGAATGCGCATTAATATTAGTTTTTAGGGAGTTTGTTAGGGATGTAAGTTAACAGGGAAACCGAACCGTTTGTAAAATTCTGATTTAGACAAACTAATAAAAATATCTAAGTATCTATCTATATATCTATACATATTCCTGACCAATTTCGATATAATTAGGTCTTTTTGAAACGATTGAATTTATGTGGTTAAACTTTTTACCTCCGCGTTGACTATTCAAGGATTATGTCAACAACATATTCAAGAAAGATACCCTCTCATCAATTGTTAACATTAAACGTAACACAAAATCTAATAATTGCCCTATCCTCTTGTATGTTTAAGTATAATTTTAATTGACCCTATTTTCTTGACTTGGAAGCTTACCTTCTCATGCGACCGGAGACGTATAACTACTGGATATTAAAATCTCAAGAGTTTAAATAAAATTTACTAACATGCAGAAACAACTTACAACTTAAGGCCAATTTTACTGAATATCACAGTCTAGTGCTAGCGTTCCGCATTAATTAATTGCCTGGATTGCTTGGGCCACGGAATCAAATTCTATATGCTTTGTTCGTTCCCTTTCAGCAAGTTTTAGAGCAAGGCCACTACATATGAGAGGGAATGTGCTTCTTATCTTTGCAAAGCAATTTGTTGGTTTCTCATTTGCGGGTATTATTACGAACCATGTACTGTTTGGCTTTGTTACCAAAGATACAATTTTAGGGCTCACGGTTGCCGCGACCAACACGTGTTCACATTTTGGATGGGTTATGAAAATTTTGGTCATGTTTTTGACAACTTTATGTAAAAATCATCAGTGATAACACGCGCTACACTACCCAATATGTGACTATGGTTGTAGTTTTAGTTTGAACGATTGGAGGAGATTTTTCCATGGACATTGATGAACTATATTTTGGTGGTGCTCGTATACTTGTTTGATACCTGTTTGTACCTTTTTCTATTTATCTCTCACCACGATGGCCAAGTCGTTCGTATATGCTATGCAGTCGTAATTTATTTACGTCTAAAGATCATAGAAGAGCTGATGTTACGCGATCAAGATTGATCCCAGTTTGGTTTTTATGAATCTTTGTTTTTGGCTTCTTCTCTGCCTTGAGTATGAACACGACATACTCAAGAGTTGTTTTATAAATAAAGTCCTGGTGATTTTCCAATGTTATGACGGTTATCACAACTCCTCATTAGTGGCTTTGTTTCTCCATTCACTTCTCGTAGAACTGTATCCATGGTTATTACAAACAGTGTGAGAATCATAACACAACTGTTTCTTATTTTCTCTTTTCATTGTGAATATCACTATAGTCATTTCCTAGAATGTTTCTTTGCTTTGTGTCTTATTAAACAATATAGTTAATTGCATTGTGTTTCGTTGCTTTTCTTCTGGTGCAGATCTGTTTTCAATTTTCTATTTCTGCTTACTTGTATTTGTTCTTTTATTTTTTTTCGTTCTCGATCTGACTGATTGCTTGTTTACGTTTCTCTATATTGTTGATTTCTTTTTCTTTAATAATTTTTAGGGTGGATTTTTTTGAACATTAAAATGAATTTAATTTTTGTTTCAAATAAAAGTTGTTTATAATTTATTATACACAACTTTTGTTTATATTAATTTTACAAAAAAGTTGAGGGTGAAAAGTTGTTGGAAATTTTATCGTCTGTAGCTTTTGTTTGAACCATTTTTTTCTAAAACGCTTACCGGCGATGTGGAGTTCTGAGGTAAACGCTTGTTTATACTGTAATCAGTTTTTATTGGTGTGACGAAAGTTTTTCTACTGATGATTTTTGAGGTTGGCATCTTTAAATTTGACACAAATAAGATGCATTTGTTGTCTTGTAGTCCGGCAACGGTATCGTTTATAAATTTAACAAAATTGTAATAAGGTATCGCTTTTGCTAAGGTATCTGTAACAACAAAAGTATAAAATAATTTCTATAAATCTTAAAGATGTTATAAACTAATACTTAGGAAAATTAATGAATAAAGAAATGTATTTTAGTATTTTAGATGAATTTAAGTAAAGTTGTGTATCTAACAATAAACCTCCCCGTTGCTCTTTAATTTTGCTCTACACCGTTTTTACAGTTGAAGACACAGTATACATGGCCATCTTGAAAGCCACAGAGATGCGAATTCGGTTAATTTAGTTGGTCAATGATTGGGGAGTATCCTTTCCTGTTTTTCTCGTTTAGTTTGTAAGGACATTTTTGTACAATAAGGTACCATAGGTATAGGGTGCCTTAAAAGGCATATCATTTTATTATGATTAGTTAAAAGCTGTACGAATGACCGCAACAACCAGGTAAATTTGAAAAACTATTTGAAAATTATTATTGTTATTTAAAATTTTGTAATTTTACACTGCAACTGTACTATTGATTGGAACATTTTATTATTTACATTTATATCTGTGTAATTTTGTAAATCTGAGAATTTTTAGGCTTTTACACTTCTTGAGAATATAAAAGAAGGATTGTTTGGTATATTGCTACCTCAACATACTAAAATTAAGCAACAAATAGAAGAAGTACTAGACAGCGAATTAATAAAGCAGCAAGCCGAAAACAATTCTTTAGATTTTCCCGTGAGTACATAAATAAATGGGTTTCGAAAAATATCATTTTGATTTTATAGCGTTACGCTCAGTACGTGATCCAAGTGATGGCAAAATTATGCGCGCCGGTTCGTGATGAAAGAATAAAGCAGTTGTCCGAGACTGAAGACGTTATCGAAATATTTAAGGGAATTTTGGAGGTATAGCATTAAAGACAATTGTACGAGAACACGAGTAAATGTAATTTAGACTTTAGATTTAATGGCGCTCGATATGGCTAACTTTACCATCGAAATGGTAAGACCGGATATAATCGCCCACAGCGTTGAACTTGAAAGGAAGAAGTTTGCAGATTATCTATCAATTAATCCTGATGGATTACAACATACACGTAGTTGGTTACTGAGGCACTTGAATAAGCACGATTTGAATGCGTCAGACCGAGATTCAACATTTAAATTAACCAAGCAAGTATTTGCCGAAGCGTGTATCGAACTTTTAGAGTGGAACGGCCAGAATCCATACCCGGAGGTAATAATTAAATAAATTAGATATCGTTTCCACCTTCAAGTTTTTAGACGTTTTTGTTGGACGAGAGTAGATTGTTAGTGCTAGAATTATCGCTTAATCGAGTCATCATCATTGGAACTCTTCTACTAGTCACGGGTAGTTACGTAGGCTCCGACCTGCAGACTCTAAGTACATTTAAAGATACTATTAAAGAACACGCTTCTATATTATTGCAATCGGTTAATACTGAAAGGTAATGTCATTAGAGTAACAAGACTAACATCTTAATTAAAATCATTTTAGGGAGTTACCTGAGGCACTTTCAAATATTGCCATGCAAATTCTCGTAGACGTTAAGCAAGCACAAGAAGCTCACGGATTGTTAGAACTCAACGAGGAGGGCGAAAGCTTACTTAAAGAGCAGTTATTAAGTATTTCTAAATCCGATCATCGGATACGTCAGCTTGTTAGTAAGTTGTTTCCGTTGCTTTGTCTTTCAAGTAATGTTTCAATTGAAAATTTTCTTTAGAACAACGAGTCAAAGAATTTCTTCTGCAAATAATTCTATCGGCTTCTTTGGGTCCTCAGAAAGTACCTTCAGGTTTAACTGCATTACAGAAAGAGCTGACTGGAATTGCGGCTCAATTTTTACGAATTGTTTCTCATAACAGTACGGTTTTTTGCGTTTATTATACGAATATTGTTGCCGATGCATTGTCAATCAGTGCCTAAGAATGTGCGTTAATTACCTATACTTAATGAAACAAATTCAATACAAGTAAATATTACGGCTTATTAATTAATATACAAATGCATTTGTACTAAATTACTTCTGCTTTTAAAAATACATTATGACTGTAAAATTTTGCAGTAATTTTAGATGTTACTTTGTGATACTAATTTATATACAAACCGATTAATGTAATTTTATTTACTAAGTAAATAATAATGTGTAAGACTTTTGTACACAATAAAAATTTGTAATTTATATTCATGGCACGCTTCAAATGGGAAAAACGTAGTTAATGCAACAGTTTGATAAATCCGAAGAAACGGTGATCTACGCAATGATTTACATCTAATTATGTTAAAAAAGCCACTCAAATTTTTTTGTCAAAATCTAATTTAATTGTCTTTTAAAATAACAAAGTGATTCGGTTCTTTCACAAACTTTTAAACTTAAAACTAAATACAAAATTTAACTAAAAAAACCTTAACAATCATTTTCTTTTTATCCATATTTGATTCCTTCCATTATTAAATCGTTGTATTTGTCGTTATATCATCCTTGTCTAATCTTCGTTCTTCTCTCCTGCACCTGGTCATGTTTGTCTTTTTTTTACTATCTCTTCTTTCATCTTTCTTCCTTCACCTCTTACCTTTTTTATTTTTTTTCTTGCGTATCCTCCTCTTTGATAATATGCTTTCCTGTCTTCTTTACCTTATTTCACTTTTGTTCCTCTATCTCTTTCTAACATATGTACAGCATTTTTTGTCTCTTTTCTGTTTTTCATCTTTTCCTTCAGTTTCAATGCTCTATTTCCTGTTTGAATTATTAGGTATCCTGGTCTTTTATTATCTAATCCTAAAGTCCACCTCTTTGAATAACTAATTCCTGTTTCCCTCTTCAACCTCCCATTCCGCTCTTCTCTAAGCTTTCAGTATTTTTCTTTTCCTCTCCTCCATCACTTTCCTCCTCTCCAACACTTCCCTCATCCATTGTTTTCCTTCCCCTTTCTCTCCTAGTAGTAACTTCCATTCCTTTTCCTCGTGTCTTGTTTTCCTGCATCCCTCTTTCATATGTATTATATTTTCTCATTCATCCCCACACAACCTGCATAATCTCTCCTCATCACTCATCCAATATTTATTTTCATTTTCTTTATTACCCATTCTGAACCTTGCAATCATTCTTATTTTATTCATTCCTTTTCCTTCTGTTATGTACTTTGGTGTCTTGTCTGTCATTATTTTTATGTATTTCTCGTTATATTTTCCTTCCTTTATTTTTGCCCTTCTTTCCTGCTTCTGAGTATCTTTATCTCTTGCAATTATTCCCCCACTCTTAATCTCTTTATCTCTTCTCTCGCGTATCCCACTCTTTCATAGTATTTTCTTCTTCCCCATAAATTACCTTCTGTGCCTCGATCTCTTTCCAACATTCATATAGTATTTCATTTTCCTTCCTACTTCCCATTTTTTCTTCATTACTTACTGCAATTCTTTCTGCTTGTATCCTTATTTTTTCTATTTCTGGCTCTTCTTCCACTATATACCCCGGTGTCTCCTTCTCTAGTCCTAACGTCCACCTCCAGTATTTCTCCTGTATCTTCTCCAGCTCTTGCCATTCCTTCCAACCCCAAATCTCCGCTCCATACAGTACCATACTTCTTAACAACTTTTCAAACATCCATCTCCTTTTCTCTACAGGGTGTCCCACCGTGAACGCCATGGATAGATTATAGAAAAACTGTACATGGGAAAAATTTGAAAATTTGGTAGTATACTAACATCGACGGGGGCAGTTCCGCTAAAATATTTTCAAGATGGTGACACTTTCGGTTATACCTGAAGTAGGTATCAACTTGCTTATTTTAAATGGAACACCCTATATATTATTCTATTTTTGAATTTTGCACAAAATTCTAGACACATTTTGTGTATAATGTCCTATACCTAAGTCTAACTGTTTTGGACTTATTTTAAATTTTATGTCAAAAATGACGTTTTCAGGCCTAAAAAAATTATAAAATTTTCCTATACTAATGCTTTTATTATTTAATTGGAATAGGTTTTCTTGTAGCAGGGGACCTATTTTAGTGGGCTATGTCGATATTTTGATAATAAATTAATACAGGGCGACAAAAAAAAGGGATTAAAATTAAATTCATAAACACGTCAAAAGTAATTTTTTTAAATGCAAGCACTATGTTTTTATAACTTTATTTTATTTAGCATCAAAAATAAGGTTGACTTTGTACAAGGTTGTCTATTCAAATAATTCATGGTTTTCGAAATATTGGCAATTTAACTTTTTTTTGTTGCACAAATGCTATTGTATTTCTTTTTAATATGAATGGTTATTCCTAGTTGGCCATGATGGCGTTAGAAAACAATCATATGTCAAGGATATGTCAAACTGTTAAAAATTTTCAATAGTCATGCCGGGACGCTTAAATTATACAAACGAAGATTACTTAAATTTATTTATTATTTATGGACAATGTGATAAAGTTATATTAAGAACATGTGTTACAGTTAATTGTACCGACTGTGAGTGATAAAGTGCATATCGTTACCAAAGCGATAACTTTAAATGATAACACAGTTTGACATATCCTTGACATTTGATTGTTTTCTAACGCCATCATGGCCAACTAGGAATAACAACTCATATTAAAAGAAATCAATAGCATTTGTGCAACAAAAAAAAATTTTAAATTGCCAATATTTCGAAAACCATGAATTTTTTGAATAGACAACCTTGTACAAAGTCAACCTTAATTTTGATGCTAAATAAGATAAAATTATAAAAACATGGTGCTTGCATTTAAAAAAAAATGACTTTTGAGGTGTTTTTGAATTTAATTTTAATCCTTTTCTTTGATCGCCCTGTATTAATTTATTATCAAAATATCGACATAGCCCACTAAAATAGGTCCCCTGCTACAAGAAAACGTATTCCAATTAAATAATAAAGGCATTAGTATAGGAAAATTTTATAATTTTGTTTAGGCCTAAAAACGTCATTTTTGACATAAAATTTAAAATACGTCCAAAACAGTTAGACCTAGGTATAGGACATTATACACAAAATGTGTCTACAATTTTGTGCAAAATCCAAAAATAGAATAATATATAGGATGTTCCATTTAAAATAAGCAACTTGACACCTACTTCCGGTATAACCGGAAATGCCCCCATCTTGAAAATATTTTAACGGAACTGCCCCCGTCGATGTTAGTATACTACCAAATTTTCAAATTTTTCCATCTAATTTCTAAATTCTAATTTCCGTTCATTATTGTCCAACCTCTTTCTTCACATAGTTCTATCAAAATTTTTCCTTGTCCGTTTATTTTCTTATCCATTGATATCCTATTTCTTATCTTTCCATTTACCATTATTCCTCCCTCTTCTCCTATCCTTGATCTCTTCCTATAATCAACTAGCCTTCATCCCTTTCTTTTATTGCCTTTTCTATAATTGCTTTCGTTGTGTCCATTTTCTGTCCATATATCGTAAAAATATTATATTTTTCCCCTTTTTCGTCTTTACTCTGATTTGAATCATCCCTCTACATTTTCTTCTTCTATTTCCTTTTCTATTTCCCATTCTTTTCTTACCCCCACTATTAGTCCTCCTGATGCCCTTCCCTTCCTCTCTTTTCTTTTTGCATACTGAATTTCCCATACATATTCTTTCGGCATCTTATCTTTCCATGTGCTCCATTCTTTTTCCTCCATCCAAGTTTCTACTAAACCTACCATTTTAAAACCCTTTATATAGTTCCAAAAATCTACACCTTTGTTTTTTATCCCCGCAATGTTCCAAAATAAGATCTTATTTTTCTCTTTGTTTTTACCCCCACCTTTTTTCTCCTTTTTTTTCTTTGCCCTCCCCCTTCTCAATTTTAGTTTTTGGTGTCCATTTTCTTATCCTCCCTCGTTCTCCACCCATCTTCTTTCTTCTCCCTCCACCCACATTTTCCTGTATCCAATTTTCACTCTCAAACCCTCTTTCTCCATTTTTTTTGCTTCCATTCTTATCTTCATCTGTATTTCCCTCTCCCTCTTTGTCCTATCTTCGTCTATTAATATTTTGGTACCTTTCATTCTACTTTTGTTCTTTAGTATCTCTATTTTGTCCTTCAAACTCGACATTTTTATAATCACTATGCCTTTTCTTATCTCCACGGCTTCTTCTATTTTCTTTTCCAATCCTAGATTCTTCTTTATCAGCTCCTCCATTTCTTGTTTTATTTCATTCTTTCCTCCCTTTATTTCCATCCCTTTACTACCAAATTTTTCTTCTTCTTTTTTTCCAAGAGTTCTACTCTTTCTCCAGCCCATCACACTTCTCCTCCAAGTATTTGCACTTTACCTCAAACTTCTCGCTCATTCTTCTTATTTCCTCTTTTATCTCTTTCATTTCCTCATTATTCTTCTGTTTCATTTCCTTAATTTCTTTTAACATTTCTTTCCATATCATTTTCATTTCGTCATCGTCTTCTTTTCTTTTTGCTACTTCTCTAAACCCTCCCTTTTCTTCTCTCTTCTCCTCCTCTTTCCCTGGTGATCTTTCTATTTTTTACTTCTTCTAAATAACCTATACAATTCTTCTTCCTGTCTTCTTTTTCTTGTGTCTGTATTCGACCCTTCCGATTCCGACATTTTGATAAATTATATAATGATATCTTTTAGACTTAATAAACTCCGCTTTAACTACAAAAATTCACACCTTTCTTTTCAAACTGCCTCGAATTTCTCACCGTAATTGACTATTTGTTTTGAACGAACACTTAACTGATTACTATATCTATTTCGTACACCATTAAACAAAGTTTATCGTTTTAGAATGTCAGAAACGTTATAAACAACGATAACTTAAATACAGTTCTTTATAATTTTCTGTTCATATGCGTTATTCCCTATCACTACTTATCACTATCACACACGTTGTTGTCTATTTCCTATCGTAATTCCCGATAGATTCTATCTCATTAAAACTAAAGTAAAACGTTTATTACTTATTTATAATTATTTATAGTTAATTTACACTTCTATCCCAAGAGCGAATTAAAATCACTTCCTTTCTTCGTGAACGCCTACAACCGAATCTCAATTCTTTTGTCATTTTTCATTAAAAGAACAAAGACTTATGGGTGTAAAATTGGGAAAAATATTTTTTGTTTTCGATTTGACTGAAAATTGGTGAATACACTAATATTAACGTGTAGAATAAAGATATAGAATCAGTTGCCATCTAAATTATAGTGTGCGACCATTACGCACATTTAAAATTCTAGAAAAAAAATGCTTTTAATCGAAAAACGTAGTTAATTCAGCAATTTTGAGAAATCCGAAGAAACGGTTTGTACTACAGTGATCTACGCATTGATTTACATCTAATTATGATGATAAAGCCACACAAAATTGTTTGTCATTTTTTATTAAAATAACAAAGACTATAGTCTTGGGTGTAAAATCAGGAAAAATATTTTTTGTTTACAATTTGACTGAAAATTGGTAAATACACTAATATTAACGTGTAGAATAAAGATATACAATCAGTTGCCATCTAAATTATAGTGTGCCACCATTACGCACATTTAAAATTCTAGAAAAAAAAAAGCTTTTAATGGAAAAACGTAGTTAATTCAGCAATTTTGAGAAATCTGAAGAAACGGTTTGTACTACAGTGATCTACGCATTGATTTACATCTAATTATGATGAAAAAGTCACACAAAATTTTTTGTCATTTTTTATTAAAATAACAAAGACTATAGTCTTGGGTGTAAAATCGGGAAAAATATTTTTTGTTTACGATTTGACTGAAAATTGGTAAATACACTAATATTAACGTGTAGAATAAAGATATACAATCAGTTGCCATCTAAATTATAGTGTGCGACCTTTACGCACATTTAAAATTCTAAAAAAAAAAGCTTTTAATGGAAAAACATAGTTAATTCAGCAATTTTGAGAAATCCAAAGAAACGGTTTGTACTACAGTGATCTACGCATTGATTTACATCTAATTATGATGAAAAAGTCACACAAAATTTTTGTCATTTTTTATTAAAATAACAAAGACTATAGTCTTGGGTGTAAAATCGGGAAAAATATTTTTTGTTTACGATTTGACTGAAAATTGGTAAATACACTAATATTAACGTGTAGAATAAAGATATACAATCAGTTGCCATCTAAATTATAGTGTGCCACCATTACGCACATTTAAAATTCTAGAAAAAAAAGCTTTTAATGGAAAAACGTAGTTAATTCAGCAATTTTGAGAAATCCGAAGAAACGGTTTGTACTACAGTGATCTACGCATTGATTTACATCTAATTATGATGGAAAAGCCACACAAATTTTTTTGTCATTTTTTATTAAAATAACAAAGACTATAGTCTTGGGTGTAAAATCGGGAAAAATATTTTTTGTTTACGATTTGACTGAAAATTGGTAAATACACTAATATTAACGTGTAGAATAAAGATATACAATCAGTTGCCATCTAAATTATAGTGTGCCACCATTACGTACATTTAAAATTCTAGAAAAAAAAAGCTTTTAATGGAAAAACGTAGTTAATTCAGCAATTTTGAGAAATCCGAAGAAACGGTTTGTACTACAGTGATCTACGCATTGATTTACATCTAATTATGATGAAAAAGTCACACAAATTTTTTTGTCATTGTTTATTAAAATAACAAAGACTATAGTCTTGGGTGTAAAATCGGGAAAAATATTTTTTGTTTACGATTTGACTGAAAATTGGTAAATACACTAATATTAACGTGTAGAATAAAGATATACAATCAGTTGCCATCTAAATTATAGTGTGCCACCATTACGTACATTTAAAATTCTAGAAAAAAAAACTTTTAATGGGAAAACATAGTTAATTCAGCAATTTTGAGAAATCCGAAGAAACGGTTTGTACTACAGTGATCTACGCATTGATTTACATCTAATTATGATGGAAAAGCCACACAAATTTTTTTGTCATTGTTTATTAAAATAAAATCGGGAAAAATATTTTTTGTTTACGATTTGACTGAAAATTGGTAAATACACTAATATTAACGTGTAGAATAAAGATATAGAATCAGTTGCCATCTAAATTATAGTGTGCCACCATTACGTACATTTAAAATTCTAGAAAAAAAAAGCTTTTAATGGAAAAACGTAGTTAATTCAGCAATTTTGAGAAATCCGAAGAAACGGTTTGTACTACAGTGATCTACGCATTGATTTACATCTAATTATGATGAAAAAGTCACACAAAATTTTTGTCATTTTTTATTAAAATAACAAAGACTATAGTCTTGGGTGTAAAATCGGGAAAAATATTTTTTGTTTACGATTTGACTGAAAATTGGTAAATACACTAATATTAACGTGTAGAATAAAGATATACAATCAGTTGCCATCTAAATTATAGTGTGCCACCATTACGCACATTTAAAATTCTAGAAAAAAAGCTTTTAATGGAAAAACGTAGTTAATTCAGCAATTTTGAGAAATCCGAAGAAACGGTTTGTACTACAGTGATCTACGCATTGATTTACATCTAATTATGATGAAAAAGTCACACAAAATTTTTTGTCATTTTTTATTAAAATAACAAAGACTATAGTCTTGGGTGTAAAATCGGGAAAAATATTTTTGTTTACGATTTGACTGAAAATTGGTAAATACACTAATATTAACGTGTAGAATAAAGATATACAATCAGTTGCCATCTAAATTATAGTGTGCCACCATTACGCACATTTAAAATTCTAGAAAAAAAGTTTTTAATTTTGAAAAACATAGTTAATTCAGCAATTTTGAGAAATCCGAAGAAACGGTTTGTACTACAGTGATCTACGCATTGATTTACATCTAATTATGATGAAAAAGTCACACAAAATTTTTTGTCATTTTTTATTAAAATAACAAAGACTATAGTCTTGGGTGTAAAATCGGGAAAAATATTTTTTGTTTACGATTTGACTGAAAATTGGTAAATACACTAATATTAACGTGTAGAATAAAGATATACAATCAGTTGCCATCTAAATTATAGTGTGCCACCATTACGCACATTTAAAATTCTAGAAAAAAAAGCTTTTAATGGAAAAACGTAGTTAATTCAGCAATTTTGAGAAATCCGAAGAAACGGTTTGTACTACAGTGATCTACGCATTGATTTACATCTAATTATGATGAAAAAGTCACACAAATTTTTTGTCATTTTTATTAAAATAACAAAGACTATAGTCTTGGGTGTAAAATCGGGAAAATATTTTTGTTTACGATTTGACTGAAAATTGGTAAATACACTAATATTAACGTGTAGAATAAAGATATACAATCAGTTGCCATCTAAATTATAGTGTGCCACCATTACGTACATTAAAAATTCTAGAAAAAAAAGCTTTTAATGGAAAAACGTAGTTAATTCAGCAATTTTGAGAAATCCGAAGAAACGGTTTGTACTACAGTGATCTACGCATTGATTTACATCTAATTATGATGGAAAAGTCACACAAATTTTTTTGTCATTTTTTATTAAAAACAAAGACTTGTCTTGGTAAAATCGGGAAAAATATTTTTGTTTACGATTTGACTGAAAATTGGTAAATACACTAATATTAACGTGTAGAATAAAGATATACAATCAGTTGCCATCTAAATTATAGTGTGCCACCATTACGTACATTTAAAATTCTAGAAAAAAAAGCTTTTAATGGAAAAACGTAGTTAATTCAGCAATTTTGAGAAATCCGAAGAAACGGTTTGTACTACAGTGATCTACGCATTGATTTACATCTAATTATGATGAAAAAGCCACACAAAATTTTTTGTCATTTTTTATTAAAATAACAAAGACTATAGTCTTGGGTGTAAAATCAGGAAAAATATTTTTTGTTTACGATTTGACTGAAAATTGGTAAATACACTAATATTAACGTGTAGAATAAAGATATACAATCAGTTGCCATCTAAATTATAGTGTGCCACCATTACGCACATTTAAAATTCTAGAAAAAAAAGCTTTTAATGGAAAAACGTAGTTAATTCAGCAATTTTGAGAAATCCGAAGAAACGGTTTGTACTACAGTGATCTACGCATTGATTTACATCTAATTATGATGAAAAAGTCACACAAAATTTTTTGTCATTTTTTATTAAAATAACAAAGACTATAGTCTTGGGTGTAAAATCGGGAAAAATATTTTTTGTTTACGATTTGACTGAAAATTGGTAAATACACTAATATTAACGTGTAGAATAAAGATATACAATCAGTTGCCATCTAAATTATAGTGTGCCACCATTACGCACATTTAAAATTCTAGAAAAAAAAGCTTTTAATGGAAAAACATAGTTAATTCAGCAATTTTGAGAAATCCGAAGAAACGGTTTGTACTACAGTGATCTACGCATTGATTTACATCTAATTATGATGAAAAAGTCACACAAAATTTTTTGTCATTTTTATTAAAATAACAAAGACTATAGTCTTGGGTGTAAAATCGGGAAAAATATTTTTGTTTACGATTTGACTGAAAATTGGTAAATACACTAATATTAACGTGTAGAATAAAGATATACAATCAGTTGCCATCTAAATTATAGTGTGCCACCATTACGCACATTTAAAATTCTAGAAAAAAAGCTTTTAATGGAAAAACGTAGTTAATTCAGCAATTTTGAGAAATCCGAAGAAACGGTTTGTACTACAGTGATCTACGCATTGATTTACATCTAATTATGATGAAAAAGCCACACAAATTTTTTGTCATTGTTTATTAAAATAACAAAGACTATAGTCTTGGGTGTAAAATCGGGAAAAATATTTTTGTTTACGATTTGACTGAAAATTGGTAAATACACTAATATTAACGTGTAGAATAAAGATATACAATCAGTTGCCATCTAAATTATAGTGTGCCACCATTACGCACATTTAAAATTCTAGAAAAAAAAGCTTTTAATGGAAAAACGTAGTTAATTCAGCAATTTTGAGAAATCCGAAGAAACGGTTTGTACTACAGTGATCTACGCATTGATTTACATCTAATTATGATGAAAAGCCACACAAATTTTTTGTCATTTTTTATTAAAATAACAAAGACTATAGTCTTGGGTGTAAAATCGGGAAAAATATTTTTGTTTACGATTTGACTGAAAATTGGTAAATACACTAATATTAACGTGTAGAATAAAGATATACAATCAGTTGCCATCTAAATTATAGTGTGCCACCATTACGTACATTTAAAATTCTAGAAAAAAAGTTTTTAATTTAAAAACATAGTTAATTCAGCAATTTTGAGAAATCCGAAGAAACGGTTTGTACTACAGTGATCTACGCATTGATTTACATCTAATTATGATGAAAAAGCCACACAAATTTTTTGTCATTTTTTATTAAAATAACAAAGACTATAGTCTTGGGTGTAAAATCGGGAAAAATATTTTTGTTTACGATTTGACTGAAAATTGGTAAATACACTAATATTAACGTGTAGAATAAAGATATACAATCAGTTGCCATCTAAATTATAGTGTGCCACCATTACGTACATTTAAAATTCTAGAAAAAAAACTTTTTAATTTGGAAAAACATAGTTAATTCAGCAATTTTGAGAAATCCGAAGAAACGGTTTGTACTACAGTGATCTACGCATTGATTTACATCTAATTATGATGAAAAAGCCACACAAATTTTTGTCATTTTTATTAAAATCAAAAATCTGGAGAAAAATATTTTTGTTTACGATTTGACTGAAAATTGGTAAATACACTAATATTAACGTGTAGAATAAAGATATACAATCAGTTGCCATCTAAATTATAGTGTGCCACCATTACGCACATTTAAAATTCTAGAAAAAAAAGCTTTTAATGGAAAAACGTAGTTAATTCAGCAATTTTGAGAAATCCGAAGAAACGGTTTGTACTACAGTGATCTACGCATTGATTTACATCTAATTATGATGAAAAAGTCACACAAATTTTTTTGTCATTGTTTATTAAAATAAAATCGGGAAAAATATTTTTTGTTTACGATTTGACTGAAAATTGGTAAATACACTAATATTAACGTGTAGAATAAAGATATACAATCAGTTGCCATCTAAATTATAGTGTGCCACCATTACGTACATTTAAAATTCTAGAAAAAAAAGCTTTTAATGGAAAAACGTAGTTAATTCAGCAATTTTGAGAAATCCGAAGAAACGGTTTGTACTACAGTGATCTACGCATTGATTTACATCTAATTATGATGAAAAAGTCACACAAATTTTTTTGTCATTTTTATTTAAAATAACAAAGACTATAGTCTTGGGTGTAAAATCGGGAAAAATATTTTTTGTTTACGATTTGACTGAAAATTGGTAAATACACTAATATTAACGTGTAGAATAAAGATATACAATCAGTTGCCATCTAAATTATAGTGTGCCACCATTACGCACATTTAAAATTCTAGAAAAAAAAGCTTTTAATGGAAAAACGTAGTTAATTCAGCAATTTTGAGAAATCCGAAGAAACGGTTTGTACTACAGTGATCTACGCATTGATTTACATCTAATTATGATGAAAAAGTCACACAAATTTTTTGTCATTTTTTATTAAAATAACAAAGACTATAGTCTTGGGTGTAAAATCGGGAAAAATATTTTTTGTTTACGATTTGACTGAAAATTGGTAAATACACTAATATTAACGTGTAGAATAAAGATATACAATCAGTTGCCATCTAAATTATAGTGTGCCACCATTACGTACATTTAAAATTCTAGAAAAAAAAAGCTTTTAATGGAAAAACGTAGTTAATTCAGCAATTTTGAGAAATCCGAAGAAACGGTTTGTACTACAGTGATCTACGCATTGATTTACATCTAATTATGATGAAAAAGCCACACAAATTTTTTGTCATTTTTATTAAAATAACAAAGACTATAGTCTTGGGTGTAAAATCGGGAAAAATATTTTTGTTTACGATTTGACTGAAAATTGGTAAATACACTAATATTAACGTGTAGAATAAAGATATACAATCAGTTGCCATCTAAATTATAGTGTGCCACCATTACGTACATTTAAAATTCTAGAAAAAAAAAGCTTTTAATGGAAAAACGTAGTTAATTCAGCAATTTTGAGAAATCCGAAGAAACGGTTTGTACTACAGTGATCTACGCATTGATTTACATCTAATTATGATGAAAAAGTCACACAAATTTTTTGTCATTTTTATTAAAATAACAAAGACTATAGTCTTGGGTGTAAAATCGGAAAAATATTTTTGTTTACGATTTGACTGAAAATTGGTAAATACACTAATATTAACGTGTAGAATAAAGATATACAATCAGTTGCCATCTAAATTATAGTGTGCCACCATTACGCACATTTAAAATTCTAGAAAAAAAGCTTTTAATGGAAAAACGTAGTTAATTCAGCAATTTTGAGAAATCCGAAGAAACGGTTTGTACTACAGTGATCTACGCATTGATTTACATCTAATTATGATGAAAAAGTCACACAAAATTTTTTGTCATTTTTATTAAAATAACAAAGACTATAGTCTTGGGTGTAAAATCGGGAAAAATATTTTTGTTTACGATTTGACTGAAAATTGGTAAATACACTAATATTAACGTGTAGAATAAAGATATACAATCAGTTGCCATCTAAATTATAGTGTGCCACCATTACGCACATTTAAAATTCTAGAAAAAAAAGCTTTTAATGGAAAAACGTAGTTAATTCAGCAATTTTGAGAAATCCGAAGAAACGGTTTGTACTACAGTGATCTACGCATTGATTTACATCTAATTATGATGAAAAAGTCACACAAATTTTTTGTCATTTTTTATTAAAATAACAAAGACTATAGTCTTGGGTGTAAAATCGGGAAAAATATTTTTGTTTACGATTTGACTGAAAATTGGTAAATACACTAATATTAACGTGTAGAATAAAGATATACAATCAGTTGCCATCTAAATTATAGTGTGCCACCATTACGCACATTTAAAATTCTAGAAAAAAAGCTTTTAATGGAAAAACGTAGTTAATTCAGCAATTTTGAGAAATCCGAAGAAACGGTTTGTACTACAGTGATCTACGCATTGATTTACATCTAATTATGATGAAAAAGTCACACAAAATTTTTTGTCATTTTTTATTAAAATAACAAAGACTATAGTCTTGGGTGTAAAATCGGGAAAAATATTTTTGTTTACGATTTGACTGAAAATTGGTAAATACACTAATATTAACGTGTAGAATAAAGATATACAATCAGTTGCCATCTAAATTATAGTGTGCCACCATTACGCACATTTAAAATTCTAGAAAAAAAAGCTTTTAATGGAAAAACGTAGTTAATTCAGCAATTTTGAGAAATCCGAAGAAACGGTTTGTACTACAGTGATCTACGCATTGATTTACATCTAATTATGATGAAAAAGTCACACAAAATTTTTTGTCATTTTTATTAAAATAACAAAGACTATAGTCTTGGGTGTAAAATCGGGAAAAATATTTTTGTTTACGATTTGACTGAAAATTGGTAAATACACTAATATTAACGTGTAGAATAAAGATATACAATCAGTTGCCATCTAAATTATAGTGTGCCACCATTACGCACATTTAAAATTCTAGAAAAAAAAGCTTTTAATGGAAAAACGTAGTTAATTCAGCAATTTTGAGAAATCCGAAGAAACGGTTTGTACTACAGTGATCTACGCATTGATTTACATCTAATTATGATGAAAAAGTCACACAAATTTTTTGTCATTTTTTATTAAAATAACAAAGACTATAGTCTTGGGTGTAAAATCGGGAAAAATATTTTTGTTTACGATTTGACTGAAAATTGGTAAATACACTAATATTAACGTGTAGAATAAAGATATACAATCAGTTGCCATCTAAATTATAGTGTGCCACCATTACGCACATTTAAAATTCTAGAAAAAAAAGCTTTTAATGGAAAAACGTAGTTAATTCAGCAATTTTGAGAAATCCGAAGAAACGGTTTGTACTACAGTGATCTACGCATTGATTTACATCTAATTATGATGAAAAAGTCACACAAAATTTTTTGTCATTTTTTATTAAAATAACAAAGACTATAGTCTTGGGTGTAAAATCGGGAAAAATATTTTTGTTTACGATTTGACTGAAAATTGGTAAATACACTAATATTAACGTGTAGAATAAAGATATACAATCAGTTGCCATCTAAATTATAGTGTGCCACCATTACGCACATTTAAAATTCTAGAAAAAAAAGCTTTTAATGGAAAAACGTAGTTAATTCAGCAATTTTGAGAAATCCGAAGAAACGGTTTGTACTACAGTGATCTACGCATTGATTTACATCTAATTATGATGAAAAAGTCACACAAATTTTTTGTCATTTTTATTAAAATAACAAAGACTATAGTCTTGGGTGTAAAATCGGGAAAAATATTTTTGTTTACGATTTGACTGAAAATTGGTAAATACACTAATATTAACGTGTAGAATAAAGATATACAATCAGTTGCCATCTAAATTATAGTGTGCCACCATTACGCACATTTAAAATTCTAGAAAAAAAAGCTTTTAATGGAAAAACATAGTTAATTCAGCAATTTTGAGAAATCCGAAGAAACGGTTTGTACTACAGTGATCTACGCATTGATTTACATCTAATTATGATGAAAAAGTCACACAAATTTTTTGTCATTTTTATTAAAATAACAAAGACTATAGTCTTGGGTGTAAAATCGGGAAAAATATTTTTGTTTACGATTTGACTGAAAATTGGTAAATACACTAATATTAACGTGTAGAATAAAGATATACAATCAGTTGCCATCTAAATTATAGTGTGCCACCATTACGCACATTTAAAATTCTAGAAAAAAAAGCTTTTAATGGAAAAACGTAGTTAATTCAGCAATTTTGAGAAATCCGAAGAAACGGTTTGTACTACAGTGATCTACGCATTGATTTACATCTAATTATGATGGAAAAGTCACACAAATTTTTTTGTCATTTTTTATTAAAATAACAAAGACTATAGTCTTGGGGTAAAATCGGGAAAAATATTTTTTGTTTACGATTTGACTGAAAATTGGTAAATACACTAATATTAACGTGTAGAATAAAGATATACAATCAGTTGCCATCTAAATTATAGTGTGCCACCATTACGCACATTTAAAATTCTAGAAAAAAAAGCTTTTAATGGAAAAACGTAGTTAATTCAGCAATTTTGAGAAATCCGAAGAAACGGTTTGTACTACAGTGATCTACGCATTGATTTACATCTAATTATGATGAAAAAGTCACACAAAATTTTTTGTCATTTTTTATTAAAATAACAAAGACTATAGTCTTGGGTGTAAAATCGGGAAAAATATTTTTGTTTACGATTTGACTGAAAATTGGTAAATACACTAATATTAACGTGTAGAATAAAGATATACAATCAGTTGCCATCTAAATTATAGTGTGCCACCATTACGCACATTTAAAATTCTAGAAAAAAAAAGCTTTTAATGGAAAAACGTAGTTAATTCAGCAATTTTGAGAAATCCGAAGAAACGGTTTGTACTACAGTGATCTACGCATTGATTTACATCTAATTATGATGAAAAAGTCACACAAAATTTTTTGTCATTTTTTATTAAAATAACAAAGACTATAGTCTTGGGTGTAAAATCGGGAAAAATATTTTTGTTTACGATTTGACTGAAAATTGGTAAATACACTAATATTAACGTGTAGAATAAAGATATACAATCAGTTGCCATCTAAATTATAGTGTGCCACCATTACGCACATTTAAAATTCTAGAAAAAAAAGCTTTTAATGGAAAAACGTAGTTAATTCAGCAATTTTGAGAAATCCGAAGAAACGGTTTGTACTACAGTGATCTACGCATTGATTTACATCTAATTATGATGAAAAAGTCACACAAATTTTTTGTCATTTTTTATTAAAATAACAAAGACTATAGTCTTGGGTGTAAAATCGGGAAAAATATTTTTGTTTACGATTTGACTGAAAATTGGTAAATACACTAATATTAACGTGTAGAATAAAGATATACAATCAGTTGCCATCTAAATTATAGTGTGCCACCATTACGCACATTTAAAATTCTAGAAAAAAAAGCTTTTAATGGAAAAACGTAGTTAATTCAGCAATTTTGAGAAATCCGAAGAAACGGTTTGTACTACAGTGATCTACGCATTGATTTACATCTAATTATGATGAAAAAGTCACACAAAATTTTTGTCATTTTTATTAAAATAACAAAGACTATAGTCTTGGGTGTAAAATCGGGAAAAATATTTTTGTTTACGATTTGACTGAAAATTGGTAAATACACTAATATTAACGTGTAGAATAAAGATATACAATCAGTTGCCATCTAAATTATAGTGTGCCACCATTACGCACATTTAAAATTCTAGAAAAAAAAGCTTTTAATGGAAAAACGTAGTTAATTCAGCAATTTTGAGAAATCCGAAGAAACGGTTTGTACTACAGTGATCTACGCATTGATTTACATCTAATTATGATGAAAAAGTCACACAAAATTTTTTGTCATTTTTTATTAAAATAACAAAGACTATAGTCTTGGGTGTAAAATCGGGAAAAATATTTTTTGTTTACGATTTGACTGAAAATTGGTAAATACACTAATATTAACGTGTAGAATAAAGATATACAATCAGTTGCCATCTAAATTATAGTGTGCCACCATTACGCACATTTAAAATTCTAGAAAAAAAAGCTTTTAATGGAAAAACGTAGTTAATTCAGCAATTTTGAGAAATCCGAAGAAACGGTTTGTACTACAGTGATCTACGCATTGATTTACATCTAATTATGATGAAAAAGTCACACAAAATTTTTTGTCATTTTTTATTAAAATAACAAAGACTATAGTCTTGGGTGTAAAATCGGGAAAAATATTTTTTGTTTACGATTTGACTGAAAATTGGTAAATACACTAATATTAACGTGTAGAATAAAGATATACAATCAGTTGCCATCTAAATTATAGTGTGCCACCATTACGCACATTTAAAATTCTAGAAAAAAAAAGCTTTTAATGGAAAAACATAGTTAATTCAGCAATTTTGAGAAATCCGAAGAAACGGTTTGTACTACAGTGATCTACGCATTGATTTACATCTAATTATGATGAAAAAGTCACACAAAATTTTTTGTCATTTTTTATTAAAATAACAAAGACTATAGTCTTGGGTGTAAAATCGGGAAAAATATTTTTTGTTTACGATTTGACTGAAAATTGGTAAATACACTAATATTAACGTGTAGAATAAAGATATACAATCAGTTGCCATCTAAATTATAGTGTGCCACCATTACGCACATTTAAAATTCTAGAAAAAAAAAGCTTTTAATGGAAAAACGTAGTTAATTCAGCAATTTTGAGAAATCCGAAGAAACGGTTTGTACTACAGTGATCTACGCATTGATTTACATCTAATTATGATGAAAAAGTCACACAAAATTTTTTGTCATTTTTTATTAAAATAACAAAGACTATAGTCTTGGGTGTAAAATCGGGAAAAATATTTTTTGTTTACGATTTGACTGAAAATTGGTAAATACACTAATATTAACGTGTAGAATAAAGATATACAATCAGTTGCCATCTAAATTATAGTGTGCCACCATTACGCACATTTAAAATTCTAGAAAAAAAAGCTTTTAATGGAAAAACGTAGTTAATTCAGCAATTTTGAGAAATCCGAAGAAACGGTTTGTACTACAGTGATCTACGCATTGATTTACATCTAATTATGATGAAAAAGTCACACAAATTTTTTGTCATTTTTATTAAAATAACAAAGACTATAGTCTTGGGTGTAAAATCGGGAAAAATATTTTTGTTTACGATTTGACTGAAAATTGGTAAATACACTAATATTAACGTGTAGAATAAAGATATACAATCAGTTGCCATCTAAATTATAGTGTGCCACCATTACGCACATTTAAAATTCTAGAAAAAAAAGCTTTTAATGGAAAAACGTAGTTAATTCAGCAATTTTGAGAAATCCGAAGAAACGGTTTGTACTACAGTGATCTACGCATTGATTTACATCTAATTATGATGAAAAAGTCACACAAAATTTTTTGTCATTTTTTATTAAAATAACAAAGACTATAGTCTTGGGTGTAAAATCGGGAAAAATATTTTTGTTTACGATTTGACTGAAAATTGGTAAATACACTAATATTAACGTGTAGAATAAAGATATACAATCAGTTGCCATCTAAATTATAGTGTGCCACCATTACGCACATTTAAAATTCTAGAAAAAAAAGCTTTTAATGGAAAAACGTAGTTAATTCAGCAATTTTGAGAAATCCGAAGAAACGGTTTGTACTACAGTGATCTACGCATTGATTTACATCTAATTATGATGAAAAAGTCACACAAAATTTTTTTCATTTTTTATTAAAATAACAAAGACTATAGTCTTGGGTGTAAAATCGGGAAAAATATTTTTGTTTACGATTTGACTGAAAATTGGTAAATACACTAATATTAACGTGTAGAATAAAGATATACAATCAGTTGCCATCTAAATTATAGTGTGCCACCATTACGCACATTTAAAATTCTAGAAAAAAAAGCTTTTAATGGAAAAACGTAGTTAATTCAGCAATTTTGAGAAATCCGAAGAAACGGTTTGTACTACAGTGATCTACGCATTGATTTACATCTAATTATGATGAAAAAGTCACACAAAATTTTTTGTCATTTTTTATTAAAATAACAAAGACTATAGTCTTGGGTGTAAAATCGGGAAAAATATTTTTGTTTACGATTTGACTGAAAATTGGTAAATACACTAATATTAACGTGTAGAATAAAGATATACAATCAGTTGCCATCTAAATTATAGTGTGCCACCATTACGCACATTTAAAATTCTAGAAAAAAAAGCTTTTAATGGAAAAACGTAGTTAATTCAGCAATTTTGAGAAATCCGAAGAAACGGTTTGTACTACAGTGATCTACGCATTGATTTACATCTAATTATGATGAAAAAGTCACACAAAATTTTTTGTCATTTTTTATTAAAATAACAAAGACTATAGTCTTGGGTGTAAAATCGGGAAAAATATTTTTGTTTACGATTTGACTGAAAATTGGTAAATACACTAATATTAACGTGTAGAATAAAGATATACAATCAGTTGCCATCTAAATTATAGTGTGCCACCATTACGCACATTTAAAATTCTAGAAAAAAAAGCTTTTAATGGAAAAACGTAGTTAATTCAGCAATTTTGAGAAATCCGAAGAAACGGTTTGTACTACAGTGATCTACGCATTGATTTACATCTAATTATGATGAAAAAGTCACACAAAATTTTTTGTCATTTTTTATTAAAATAACAAAGACTATAGTCTTGGGTGTAAAATCGGGAAAAATATTTTTGTTTACGATTTGACTGAAAATTGGTAAATACACTAATATTAACGTGTAGAATAAAGATATACAATCAGTTGCCATCTAAATTATAGTGTGCCACCATTACGCACATTTAAAATTCTAGAAAAAAAAGCTTTTAATGGAAAAACGTAGTTAATTCAGCAATTTTGAGAAATCCGAAGAAACGGTTTGTACTACAGTGATCTACGCATTGATTTACATCTAATTATGATGAAAAAGTCACACAAAATTTTTTTCATTTTTTATTAAAATAACAAAGACTATAGTCTTGGGTGTAAAATCGGGAAAAATATTTTTTGTTTACGATTTGACTGAAAATTGGTAAATACACTAATATTAACGTGTAGAATAAAGATATACAATCAGTTGCCATCTAAATTATAGTGTGCCACCATTACGCACATTTAAAATTCTAGAAAAAAAAGCTTTTAATGGAAAAACATAGTTAATTCAGCAATTTTGAGAAATCCGAAGAAACGGTTTGTACTACAGTGATCTACGCATTGATTTACATCTAATTATGATGAAAAAGTCACACAAAATTTTTGTCATTTTTATTAAAATAACAAAGACTATAGTCTTGGGTGTAAAATCGGGAAAAATATTTTTGTTTACGATTTGACTGAAAATTGGTAAATACACTAATATTAACGTGTAGAATAAAGATATACAATCAGTTGCCATCTAAATTATAGTGTGCCACCATTACGCACATTTAAAATTCTAGAAAAAAAAGCTTTTAATGGAAAAACATAGTTAATTCAGCAATTTTGAGAAATCCGAAGAAACGGTTTGTACTACAGTGATCTACGCATTGATTTACATCTAATTATGATGAAAAAGTCACACAAATTTTTTGTCATTTTTATTAAAATAACAAAGACTATAGTCTTGGGTGTAAAATCGGGAAAAATATTTTTGTTTACGATTTGACTGAAAATTGGTAAATACACTAATATTAACGTGTAGAATAAAGATATACAATCAGTTGCCATCTAAATTATAGTGTGCCACCATTACGCACATTTAAAATTCTAGAAAAAAAAGCTTTTAATGGAAAAACATAGTTAATTCAGCAATTTTGAGAAATCCGAAGAAACGGTTTGTACTACAGTGATCTACGCATTGATTTACATCTAATTATGATGAAAAAGTCACACAAATTTTTTGTCATTTTTATTAAAATAACAAAGACTATAGTCTTGGGTGTAAAATCGGGAAAAATATTTTTGTTTACGATTTGACTGAAAATTGGTAAATACACTAATATTAACGTGTAGAATAAAGATATACAATCAGTTGCCATCTAAATTATAGTGTGCCACCATTACGCACATTTAAAATTCTAGAAAAAAAAGCTTTTAATGGAAAAACGTAGTTAATTCAGCAATTTTGAGAAATCCGAAGAAACGGTTTGTACTACAGTGATCTACGCATTGATTTACATCTAATTATGATGAAAAAGTCACACAAAATTTTTTGTCATTTTTTATTAAAATAACAAAGACTATAGTCTTGGGTGTAAAATCGGGAAAAATATTTTTGTTTACGATTTGACTGAAAATTGGTAAATACACTAATATTAACGTGTAGAATAAAGATATACAATCAGTTGCCATCTAAATTATAGTGTGCCACCATTACGCACATTTAAAATTCTAGAAAAAAAAGCTTTTAATGGAAAAACGTAGTTAATTCAGCAATTTTGAGAAATCCGAAGAAACGGTTTGTACTACAGTGATCTACGCATTGATTTACATCTAATTATGATGAAAAAGTCACACAAATTTTTTGTCATTTTTTATTAAAATAACAAAGACTATAGTCTTGGGTGTAAAATCGGGAAAAATATTTTTGTTTACGATTTGACTGAAAATTGGTAAATACACTAATATTAACGTGTAGAATAAAGATATACAATCAGTTGCCATCTAAATTATAGTGTGCCACCATTACGCACATTTAAAATTCTAGAAAAAAAAGCTTTTAATGGAAAAACATAGTTAATTCAGCAATTTTGAGAAATCCGAAGAAACGGTTTGTACTACAGTGATCTACGCATTGATTTACATCTAATTATGATGAAAAAGTCACACAAATTTTTTGTCATTTTTATTAAAATAACAAAGACTATAGTCTTGGGTGTAAAATCGGGAAAAATATTTTTGTTTACGATTTGACTGAAAATTGGTAAATACACTAATATTAACGTGTAGAATAAAGATATACAATCAGTTGCCATCTAAATTATAGTGTGCCACCATTACGCACATTTAAAATTCTAGAAAAAAAAGCTTTTAATGGAAAAACGTAGTTAATTCAGCAATTTTGAGAAATCCGAAGAAACGGTTTGTACTACAGTGATCTACGCATTGATTTACATCTAATTATGATGAAAAAGTCACACAAAATTTTTTGTCATTTTTATTAAAATAACAAAGACTATAGTCTTGGGTGTAAAATCGGGAAAAATATTTTTGTTTACGATTTGACTGAAAATTGGTAAATACACTAATATTAACGTGTAGAATAAAGATATACAATCAGTTGCCATCTAAATTATAGTGTGCCACCATTACGCACATTTAAAATTCTAGAAAAAAAAGCTTTTAATGGAAAAACATAGTTAATTCAGCAATTTTGAGAAATCCGAAGAAACGGTTTGTACTACAGTGATCTACGCATTGATTTACATCTAATTATGATGAAAAAGTCACACAAAATTTTTTGTCATTTTTTATTAAAATAACAAAGACTATAGTCTTGGGTGTAAAATCGGGAAAAATATTTTTGTTTACGATTTGACTGAAAATTGGTAAATACACTAATATTAACGTGTAGAATAAAGATATACAATCAGTTGCCATCTAAATTATAGTGTGCCACCATTACGCACATTTAAAATTCTAGAAAAAAAAGCTTTTAATGGAAAAACATAGTTAATTCAGCAATTTTGAGAAATCCGAAGAAACGGTTTGTACTACAGTGATCTACGCATTGATTTACATCTAATTATGATGAAAAAGTCACACAAAATTTTTGTCATTTTTTATTAAAATAACAAAGACTATAGTCTTGGGTGTAAAATCGGGAAAAATATTTTTGTTTACGATTTGACTGAAAATTGGTAAATACACTAATATTAACGTGTAGAATAAAGATATACAATCAGTTGCCATCTAAATTATAGTGTGCCACCATTACGCACATTTAAAATTCTAGAAAAAAAACTTTTAATGGAAAAACATAGTTAATTCAGCAATTTTGAGAAATCCGAAGAAACGGTTTGTACTACAGTGATCTACGCATTGATTTACATCTAATTATGATGAAAAAGTCACACAAAATTTTTTGTCATTTTTTATTAAAATAACAAAGACTATAGTCTTGGGTGTAAAATCGGGAAAAATATTTTTGTTTACGATTTGACTGAAAATTGGTAAATACACTAATATTAACGTGTAGAATAAAGATATACAATCAGTTGCCATCTAAATTATAGTGTGCCACCATTACGCACATTTAAAATTCTAGAAAAAAAAAGCTTTTAATGGAAAAACGTAGTTAATTCAGCAATTTTGAGAAATCCGAAGAAACGGTTTGTACTACAGTGATCTACGCATTGATTTACATCTAATTATGATGAAAAAGTCACACAAATTTTTTTGTCATTTTTATTAAAATAACAAAGACTATAGTCTTGGGTGTAAAATCGGGAAAAATATTTTTTGTTTACGATTTGACTGAAAATTGGTAAATACACTAATATTAACGTGTAGAATAAAGATATACAATCAGTTGCCATCTAAATTATAGTGTGCCACCATTACGCACATTTAAAATTCTAGAAAAAAAAGCTTTTAATGGAAAAACATAGTTAATTCAGCAATTTTGAGAAATCCGAAGAAACGGTTTGTACTACAGTGATCTACGCATTGATTTACATCTAATTATGATGAAAAAGTCACACAAAATTTTTTTCATTTTTTATTAAAATAACAAAGACTATAGTCTTGGGTGTAAAATCGGGAAAAATATTTTTGTTTACGATTTGACTGAAAATTGGTAAATACACTAATATTAACGTGTAGAATAAAGATATACAATCAGTTGCCATCTAAATTATAGTGTGCCACCATTACGCACATTTAAAATTCTAGAAAAAAAAGCTTTTAATGGAAAAACGTAGTTAATTCAGCAATTTTGAGAAATCCGAAGAAACGGTTTGTACTACAGTGATCTACGCATTGATTTACATCTAATTATGATGAAAAAGTCACACAAAATTTTTGTCATTTTTTATTAAAATAACAAAGACTATAGTCTTGGGTGTAAAATCGGGAAAAATATTTTTGTTTACGATTTGACTGAAAATTGGTAAATACACTAATATTAACGTGTAGAATAAAGATATACAATCAGTTGCCATCTAAATTATAGTGTGCCACCATTACGCACATTTAAAATTCTAGAAAAAAAAGCTTTTAATGGAAAAACGTAGTTAATTCAGCAATTTTGAGAAATCCGAAGAAACGGTTTGTACTACAGTGATCTACGCATTGATTTACATCTAATTATGATGAAAAAGTCACACAAAATTTTTTGTCATTTTTATTAAAATAACAAAGACTATAGTCTTGGGTGTAAAATCGGGAAAAATATTTTTGTTTACGATTTGACTGAAAATTGGTAAATACACTAATATTAACGTGTAGAATAAAGATATACAATCAGTTGCCATCTAAATTATAGTGTGCCACCATTACGCACATTTAAAATTCTAGAAAAAAAAGCTTTTAATGGAAAAACATAGTTAATTCAGCAATTTTGAGAAATCCGAAGAAACGGTTTGTACTACAGTGATCTACGCATTGATTTACATCTAATTATGATGAAAAAGTCACACAAAATTTTTGTCATTTTTTATTAAAATAACAAAGACTATAGTCTTGGGTGTAAAATCGGGAAAAATATTTTTGTTTACGATTTGACTGAAAATTGGTAAATACACTAATATTAACGTGTAGAATAAAGATATACAATCAGTTGCCATCTAAATTATAGTGTGCTACCATTACGCACATTTAAAATTCTAGAAAAAAAAGCTTTTAATGGAAAAACGTAGTTAATTCAGCAATTTTGAGAAATCCGAAGAAACGGTTTGTACTACAGTGATCTACGCATTGATTTACATCTAATTATGATGAAAAAGTCACACAAAATTTTTTGTCATTTTTTATTAAAATAACAAAGACTATAGTCTTGGGTGTAAAATCGGGAAAAATATTTTTGTTTACGATTTGACTGAAAATTGGTAAATACACTAATATTAACGTGTAGAATAAAGATATACAATCAGTTGCCATCTAAATTATAGTGTGCGACCTTTACGCACATTTAAAATTCTAGAAAAAAAAAGCTTTTAATGGAAAAACATAGTTAATTCAGCAATTTTGAGAAATCCGAAGAAACGGTTTGTACTACAGTGATCTACGCATTGATTTACATCTAATTATGATGAAAAAGTCACACAAAATTTTTTGTCATTTTTTATTAAAATAACAAAGACTATAGTCTTGGGTGTAAAATCGGGAAAAATATTTTTTGTTTACGATTTGACTGAAAATTGGTAAATACACTAATATTAACGTGTAGAATAAAGATATACAATCAGTTGCCATCTAAATTATAGTGTGCCACCATTACGCACATTTAAAATTCTAGAAAAAAAAGCTTTTAATGGAAAAACGTAGTTAATTCAGCAATTTTGAGAAATCCGAAGAAACGGTTTGTACTACAGTGATCTACGCATTGATTTACATCTAATTATGATGAAAAAGTCACACAAATTTTTTGTCATTTTTTATTAAAATAACAAAGACTATAGTCTTGGGTGTAAAATCGGGAAAAATATTTTTGTTTACGATTTGACTGAAAATTGGTAAATACACTAATATTAACGTGTAGAATAAAGATATACAATCAGTTGCCATCTAAATTATAGTGTGCCACCATTACGCACATTTAAAATTCTAGAAAAAAAAGCTTTTAATGGAAAAACATAGTTAATTCAGCAATTTTGAGAAATCCGAAGAAACGGTTTGTACTACAGTGATCTACGCATTGATTTACATCTAATTATGATGAAAAAGTCACACAAAATTTTTTGTCATTTTTTATTAAAATAACAAAGACTATAGTCTTGGGTGTAAAATCGGGAAAAATATTTTTGTTTACGATTTGACTGAAAATTGGTAAATACACTAATATTAACGTGTAGAATAAAGATATACAATCAGTTGCCATCTAAATTATAGTGTGCCACCATTACGCACATTTAAAATTCTAGAAAAAAAAGCTTTTAATGGAAAAACATAGTTAATTCAGCAATTTTGAGAAATCCGAAGAAACGGTTTGTACTACAGTGATCTACGCATTGATTTACATCTAATTATGATGAAAAAGTCACACAAAATTTTTTGTCATTTTTTATTAAAATAACAAAGACTATAGTCTTGGGTGTAAAATCGGGAAAAATATTTTTGTTTACGATTTGACTGAAAATTGGTAAATACACTAATATTAACGTGTAGAATAAAGATATACAATCAGTTGCCATCTAAATTATAGTGTGCGACCTTTACGCACATTTAAAATTCTAGAAAAAAAAGCTTTTAATGGAAAAACATAGTTAATTCAGCAATTTTGAGAAATCCGAAGAAACGGTTTGTACTACAGTGATCTACGCATTGATTTACATCTAATTATGATGAAAAAGTCACACAAAATTTTTTGTCATTTTTTATTAAAATAACAAAGACTATAGTCTTGGGTGTAAAATCGGGAAAAATATTTTTGTTTACGATTTGACTGAAAATTGGTAAATACACTAATATTAACGTGTAGAATAAAGATATACAATCAGTTGCCATCTAAATTATAGTGTGCCACCATTACGCACATTTAAAATTCTAGAAAAAAAAGCTTTTAATGGAAAAACATAGTTAATTCAGCAATTTTGAGAAATCCGAAGAAACGGTTTGTACTACAGTGATCTACGCATTGATTTACATCTAATTATGATGAAAAAGTCACACAAAATTTTTTGTCATTTTTATTAAAATAACAAAGACTATAGTCTTGGGTGTAAAATCGGGAAAAATATTTTTGTTTACGATTTGACTGAAAATTGGTAAATACACTAATATTAACGTGTAGAATAAAGATATACAATCAGTTGCCATCTAAATTATAGTGTGCCACCATTACGCACATTTAAAATTCTAGAAAAAAAACTTTTAATGGAAAAACATAGTTAATTCAGCAATTTTGAGAAATCCGAAGAAACGGTTTGTACTACAGTGATCTACGCATTGATTTACATCTAATTATGATGAAAAAGTCACACAAATTTTTTGTCATTTTTATTAAAATAACAAAGACTATAGTCTTGGGTGTAAAATCGGGAAAAATATTTTTGTTTACGATTTGACTGAAAATTGGTAAATACACTAATATTAACGTGTAGAATAAAGATATACAATCAGTTGCCATCTAAATTATAGTGTGCCACCATTACGCACATTTAAAATTCTAGAAAAAAAACTTTTAATGGAAAAACATAGTTAATTCAGCAATTTTGAGAAATCCGAAGAAACGGTTTGTACTACAGTGATCTACGCATTGATTTACATCTAATTATGATGAAAAAGTCACACAAATTTTTTGTCATTTTTATTAAAATAACAAAGACTATAGTCTTGGGTGTAAAATCGGGAAAAATATTTTTGTTTACGATTTGACTGAAAATTGGTAAATACACTAATATTAACGTGTAGAATAAAGATATACAATCAGTTGCCATCTAAATTATAGTGTGCCACCATTACGCACATTTAAAATTCTAGAAAAAAAAGCTTTTAATGGAAAAACATAGTTAATTCAGCAATTTTGAGAAATCCGAAGAAACGGTTTGTACTACAGTGATCTACGCATTGATTTACATCTAATTATGATGAAAAAGTCACACAAAATTTTTTGTCATTTTTATTAAAATAACAAAGACTATAGTCTTGGGTGTAAAATCGGGAAAAATATTTTTGTTTACGATTTGACTGAAAATTGGTAAATACACTAATATTAACGTGTAGAATAAAGATATACAATCAGTTGCCATCTAAATTATAGTGTGCCACCATTACGCACATTTAAAATTCTAGAAAAAAAAGCTTTTAATGGAAAAACATAGTTAATTCAGCAATTTTGAGAAATCCGAAGAAACGGTTTGTACTACAGTGATCTACGCATTGATTTACATCTAATTATGATGAAAAAGTCACACAAATTTTTTGTCATTTTTATTAAAATAACAAAGACTATAGTCTTGGGTGTAAAATCGGGAAAAATATTTTTGTTTACGATTTGACTGAAAATTGGTAAATACACTAATATTAACGTGTAGAATAAAGATATACAATCAGTTGCCATCTAAATTATAGTGTGCGACCTTTACGCACATTTAAAATTCTAGAAAAAAAAAGCTTTTAATGGAAAAACATAGTTAATTCAGCAATTTTGAGAAATCCGAAGAAACGGTTTGTACTACAGTGATCTACGCATTGATTTACATCTAATTATGATGAAAAAGTCACACAAAATTTTTTGTCATTTTTATTAAAATAACAAAGACTATAGTCTTGGGTGTAAAATCGGGAAAAATATTTTTGTTTACGATTTGACTGAAAATTGGTAAATACACTAATATTAACGTGTAGAATAAAGATATACAATCAGTTGCCATCTAAATTATAGTGTGCCACCATTACGCACATTTAAAATTCTAGAAAAAAAAGCTTTTAATGGAAAAACATAGTTAATTCAGCAATTTTGAGAAATCCGAAGAAACGGTTTGTACTACAGTGATCTACGCATTGATTTACATCTAATTATGATGAAAAAGTCACACAAAATTTTTTGTCATTTTTATTAAAATAACAAAGACTATAGTCTTGGGTGTAAAATCGGGAAAAATATTTTTGTTTACGATTTGACTGAAAATTGGTAAATACACTAATATTAACGTGTAGAATAAAGATATACAATCAGTTGCCATCTAAATTATAGTGTGCCACCATTACGCACATTTAAAATTCTAGAAAAAAAAGCTTTTAATGGAAAAACATAGTTAATTCAGCAATTTTGAGAAATCCGAAGAAACGGTTTGTACTACAGTGATCTACGCATTGATTTACATCTAATTATGATGAAAAAGTCACACAAAATTTTTTGTCATTTTTATTAAAATAACAAAGACTATAGTCTTGGGTGTAAAATCGGGAAAAATATTTTTGTTTACGATTTGACTGAAAATTGGTAAATACACTAATATTAACGTGTAGAATAAAGATATACAATCAGTTGCCATCTAAATTATAGTGTGCCACCATTACGCACATTTAAAATTCTAGAAAAAAAAGCTTTTAATGGAAAAACATAGTTAATTCAGCAATTTTGAGAAATCCGAAGAAACGGTTTGTACTACAGTGATCTACGCATTGATTTACATCTAATTATGATGAAAAAGTCACACAAAATTTTTTGTCATTTTTTATTAAAATAACAAAGACTATAGTCTTGGGTGTAAAATCGGGAAAAATATTTTTGTTTACGATTTGACTGAAAATTGGTAAATACACTAATATTAACGTGTAGAATAAAGATATACAATCAGTTGCCATCTAAATTATAGTGTGCCACCATTACGCACATTTAAAATTCTAGAAAAAAAAGCTTTTAATGGAAAAACATAGTTAATTCAGCAATTTTGAGAAATCCGAAGAAACGGTTTGTACTACAGTGATCTACGCATTGATTTACATCTAATTATGATGAAAAAGTCACACAAAATTTTTTGTCATTTTTATTAAAATAACAAAGACTATAGTCTTGGGTGTAAAATCGGGAAAAATATTTTTGTTTACGATTTGACTGAAAATTGGTAAATACACTAATATTAACGTGTAGAATAAAGATATACAATCAGTTGCCATCTAAATTATAGTGTGCCACCATTACGCACATTTAAAATTCTAGAAAAAAAAGCTTTTAATGGAAAAACATAGTTAATTCAGCAATTTTGAGAAATCCGAAGAAACGGTTTGTACTACAGTGATCTACGCATTGATTTACATCTAATTATGATGAAAAAGTCACACAAAATTTTTTGTCATTTTTATTAAAATAACAAAGACTATAGTCTTGGGTGTAAAATCGGGAAAAATATTTTTGTTTACGATTTGACTGAAAATTGGTAAATACACTAATATTAACGTGTAGAATAAAGATATACAATCAGTTGCCATCTAAATTATAGTGTGCGACCTTTACGCACATTTAAAATTCTAGAAAAAAAACTTTTAATGGAAAAACATAGTTAATTCAGCAATTTTGAGAAATCCGAAGAAACGGTTTGTACTACAGTGATCTACGCATTGATTTACATCTAATTATGATGAAAAAGTCACACAAAATTTTTTGTCATTTTTATTAAAATAACAAAGACTATAGTCTTGGGTGTAAAATCGGGAAAAATATTTTTGTTTACGATTTGACTGAAAATTGGTAAATACACTAATATTAACGTGTAGAATAAAGATATACAATCAGTTGCCATCTAAATTATAGTGTGCCACCATTACGCACATTTAAAATTCTAGAAAAAAAAAGCTTTTAATGGAAAAACATAGTTAATTCAGCAATTTTGAGAAATCCGAAGAAACGGTTTGTACTACAGTGATCTACGCATTGATTTACATCTAATTATGATGAAAAAGTCACACAAAATTTTTTGTCATTTTTATTAAAATAACAAAGACTATAGTCTTGGGTGTAAAATCGGGAAAAATATTTTTGTTTACGATTTGACTGAAAATTGGTAAATACACTAATATTAACGTGTAGAATAAAGATATACAATCAGTTGCCATCTAAATTATAGTGTGCCACCATTACGCACATTTAAAATTCTAGAAAAAAAAGCTTTTAATGGAAAAACATAGTTAATTCAGCAATTTTGAGAAATCCGAAGAAACGGTTTGTACTACAGTGATCTACGCATTGATTTACATCTAATTATGATGAAAAAGTCACACAAAATTTTTTGTCATTTTTTATTAAAATAACAAAGACTATAGTCTTGGGTGTAAAATCGGGAAAAATATTTTTGTTTACGATTTGACTGAAAATTGGTAAATACACTAATATTAACGTGTAGAATAAAGATATACAATCAGTTGCCATCTAAATTATAGTGTGCCACCATTACGCACATTTAAAATTCTAGAAAAAAAAGCTTTTAATGGAAAAACGTAGTTAATTCAGCAATTTTGAGAAATCCGAAGAAACGGTTTGTACTACAGTGATCTACGCATTGATTTACATCTAATTATGATGAAAAAGTCACACAAAATTTTTTGTCATTTTTTATTAAAATAACAAAGACTATAGTCTTGGGTGTAAAATCGGGAAAAATATTTTTGTTTACGATTTGACTGAAAATTGGTAAATACACTAATATTAACGTGTAGAATAAAGATATACAATCAGTTGCCATCTAAATTATAGTGTGCCACCATTACGCACATTTAAAATTCTAGAAAAAAAAGCTTTTAATGGAAAAACGTAGTTAATTCAGCAATTTTGAGAAATCCGAAGAAACGGTTTGTACTACAGTGATCTACGCATTGATTTACATCTAATTATGATGAAAAAGTCACACAAAATTTTTTGTCATTTTTATTAAAATAACAAAGACTATAGTCTTGGGTGTAAAATCGGGAAAAATATTTTTGTTTACGATTTGACTGAAAATTGGTAAATACACTAATATTAACGTGTAGAATAAAGATATACAATCAGTTGCCATCTAAATTATAGTGTGCCACCATTACGCACATTTAAAATTCTAGAAAAAAAAGCTTTTAATGGAAAAACATAGTTAATTCAGCAATTTTGAGAAATCCGAAGAAACGGTTTGTACTACAGTGATCTACGCATTGATTTACATCTAATTATGATGAAAAAGTCACACAAATTTTTTGTCATTTTTATTTAAAATAACAAAGACTATAGTCTTGGGTGTAAAATCGGGAAAAATATTTTTTGTTTACGATTTGACTGAAAATTGGTAAATACACTAATATTAACGTGTAGAATAAAGATATACAATCAGTTGCCATCTAAATTATAGTGTGCCACCATTACGCACATTTAAAATTCTAGAAAAAAAAGCTTTTAATGGAAAAACATAGTTAATTCAGCAATTTTGAGAAATCCGAAGAAACGGTTTGTACTACAGTGATCTACGCATTGATTTACATCTAATTATGATGAAAAAGTCACACAAAATTTTTGTCATTTTTATTAAAATAACAAAGACTATAGTCTTGGGTGTAAAATCGGGAAAAATATTTTTGTTTACGATTTGACTGAAAATTGGTAAATACACTAATATTAACGTGTAGAATAAAGATATACAATCAGTTGCCATCTAAATTATAGTGTGCCACCATTACGCACATTTAAAATTCTAGAAAAAAAAGCTTTTAATGGAAAAACGTAGTTAATTCAGCAATTTTGAGAAATCCGAAGAAACGGTTTGTACTACAGTGATCTACGCATTGATTTACATCTAATTATGATGAAAAAGTCACACAAAATTTTTGTCATTTTTTATTAAAATAACAAAGACTATAGTCTTGGGTGTAAAATCGGGAAAAATATTTTTGTTTACGATTTGACTGAAAATTGGTAAATACACTAATATTAACGTGTAGAATAAAGATATACAATCAGTTGCCATCTAAATTATAGTGTGCCACCTTTACGCACATTTAAAATTCTAGAAAAAAAAGCTTTTAATGGAAAAACATAGTTAATTCAGCAATTTTGAGAAATCCGAAGAAACGGTTTGTACTACAGTGATCTACGCATTGATTTACATCTAATTATGATGAAAAAGTCACACAAAATTTTTTGTCATTTTTTATTAAAATAACAAAGACTATAGTCTTGGGTGTAAAATCGGGAAAAATATTTTTGTTTACGATTTGACTGAAAATTGGTAAATACACTAATATTAACGTGTAGAATAAAGATATACAATCAGTTGCCATCTAAATTATAGTGTGCCACCATTACGCACATTTAAAATTCTAGAAAAAAAAGCTTTTAATGGAAAAACATAGTTAATTCAGCAATTTTGAGAAATCCGAAGAAACGGTTTGTACTACAGTGATCTACGCATTGATTTACATCTAATTATGATGAAAAAGTCACACAAAATTTTTTGTCATTTTTTATTAAAATAACAAAGACTATAGTCTTGGGTGTAAAATCGGGAAAAATATTTTTTGTTTACGATTTGACTGAAAATTGGTAAATACACTAATATTAACGTGTAGAATAAAGATATACAATCAGTTGCCATCTAAATTATAGTGTGCGACCTTTACGCACATTTAAAATTCTAGAAAAAAAACATTTTAATGGAAAAACATAGTTAATTCAGCAATTTTGAGAAATCCGAAGAAACGGTTTGTACTACAGTGATCTACGCATTGATTTACATCTAATTATGATGAAAAAGTCACACAAATTTTTTTGTCATTTTTATTTAAAATAACAAAGACTATAGTCTTGGGTGTAAAATCGGGAAAAATATTTTTTGTTTACGATTTGACTGAAAATTGGTAAATACACTAATATTAACGTGTAGAATAAAGATATACAATCAGTTGCCATCTAAATTATAGTGTGCCACCATTACGCACATTTAAAATTCTAGAAAAAAAAGTTTTTAACTTTTAAAAACATAGTTAATTCAGCAATTTTGAGAAATCCGAAGAAACGGTTTGTACTACAGTGATCTACGCATTGATTTACATCTAATTATGATGAAAAAGTCACACAAAATTTTTTGTCATTTTTATTAAAATAACAAAGACTATAGTCTTGGGTGTAAAATCGGGAAAAATATTTTTGTTTACGATTTGACTGAAAATTGGTAAATACACTAATATTAACGTGTAGAATAAAGATATACAATCAGTTGCCATCTAAATTATAGTGTGCCACCATTACGCACATTTAAAATTCTAGAAAAAAAAGCTTTTAACTTGGAAAAACATAGTTAATTCAGCAATTTTGAGAAATCCGAAGAAACGGTTTGTACTACAGTGATCTACGCATTGATTTACATCTAATTATGATGAAAAAGTCACACAAAATTTTTTGTCATTTTTATTAAAATAACAAAGACTATAGTCTTGGGTGTAAAATCGGGAAAAATATTTTTGTTTACGATTTGACTGAAAATTGGTAAATACACTAATATTAACGTGTAGAATAAAGATATACAATCAGTTGCCATCTAAATTATAGTGTGCCACCATTACGCACATTTAAAATTCTAGAAAAAAAAGCTTTTAATGGAAAAACATAGTTAATTCAGCAATTTTGAGAAATCCGAAGAAACGGTTTGTACTACAGTGATCTACGCATTGATTTACATCTAATTATGATGAAAAAGTCACACAAAATTTTTTGTCATTTTTTATTAAAATAACAAAGACTATAGTCTTGGGTGTAAAATCGGGAAAAATATTTTTGTTTACGATTTGACTGAAAATTGGTAAATACACTAATATTAACGTGTAGAATAAAGATATACAATCAGTTGCCATCTAAATTATAGTGTGCCACCATTACGCACATTTAAAATTCTAGAAAAAAAAGCTTTTAATGGAAAAACGTAGTTAATTCAGCAATTTTGAGAAATCCGAAGAAACGGTTTGTACTACAGTGATCTACGCATTGATTTACATCTAATTATGATGAAAAAGTCACACAAATTTTTTGTCATTTTTATTAAAATAACAAAGACTATAGTCTTGGGTGTAAAATCGGGAAAAATATTTTTGTTTACGATTTGACTGAAAATTGGTAAATACACTAATATTAACGTGTAGAATAAAGATATACAATCAGTTGCCATCTAAATTATAGTGTGCCACCATTACGCACATTTAAAATTCTAAAAAAAAAGCTTTTAATGGAAAAACGTAGTTAATTCAGCAATTTTGAGAAATCCGAAGAAACGGTTTGTACTACAGTGATCTACGCATTGATTTACATCTAATTATGATGAAAAAGTCACACAAAATTTTTTTGTCATTTTTTATTAAAATAACAAAGACTATAGTCTTGGGTGTAAAATCGGGAAAAATATTTTTGTTTACGATTTGACTGAAAATTGGTAAATACACTAATATTAACGTGTAGAATAAAGATATACAATCAGTTGCCATCTAAATTATAGTGTGCCACCATTACGCACATTTAAAATTCTAGAAAAAAAAGCTTTTAATGGAAAAACGTAGTTAATTCAGCAATTTTGAGAAATCCGAAGAAACGGTTTGTACTACAGTGATCTACGCATTGATTTACATCTAATTATGATGAAAAAGTCACACAAAATTTTTTGTCATTTTTTATTAAAATAACAAAGACTATAGTCTTGGGTGTAAAATCGGGAAAAATATTTTTTGTTTACGATTTGACTGAAAATTGGTAAATACACTAATATTAACGTGTAGAATAAAGATATACAATCAGTTGCCATCTAAATTATAGTGTGCCACCATTACGCACATTTAAAATTCTAGAAAAAAAACTTTTAATGGAAAAACATAGTTAATTCAGCAATTTTGAGAAATCCGAAGAAACGGTTTGTACTACAGTGATCTACGCATTGATTTACATCTAATTATGATGAAAAAGTCACACAAATTTTTTGTCATTTTTTATTAAAATAACAAAGACTATAGTCTTGGGTGTAAAATCGGGAAAAATATTTTTTGTTTTCGATTTGACTGAAAATTGGTAAATACACTAATATTAACGTGTAGAATAAAGATATACAATCAGTTGCCATCTAAATTATAGTGTGCGACCTTTACGCACATTTAAAATTCTAGAAAAAAAAACATTTTAATGGAAAAACATAGTTAATTCAGCAATTTTGAGAAATCCGAAGAAACGGTTTGTACTACAGTGATCTACGCATTGATTTACATCTAATTATGATGAAAAAGTCACACAAAATTTTTTGTCATTTTTATTAAAATAACAAAGACTATAGTCTTGGGTGTAAAATCGGGAAAAATATTTTTGTTTACGATTTGACTGAAAATTGGTAAATACACTAATATTAACGTGTAGAATAAAGATATACAATCAGTTGCCATCTAAATTATAGTGTGCCACCATTACGCACATTTAAAATTCTAGAAAAAAAAGCTTTTAATGGAAAAACGTAGTTAATTCAGCAATTTTGAGAAATCCGAAGAAACGGTTTGTACTACAGTGATCTACGCATTGATTTACATCTAATTATGATGAAAAAGTCACACAAAATTTTTTGTCATTTTTATTAAAATAACAAAGACTATAGTCTTGGGTGTAAAATCGGGAAAAATATTTTTGTTTACGATTTGACTGAAAATTGGTAAATACACTAATATTAACGTGTAGAATAAAGATATACAATCAGTTGCCATCTAAATTATAGTGTGCCACCATTACGCACATTTAAAATTCTAGAAAAAAAAGCTTTTAATGGAAAAACGTAGTTAATTCAGCAATTTTGAGAAATCCGAAGAAACGGTTTGTACTACAGTGATCTACGCATTGATTTACATCTAATTATGATGAAAAAGTCACACAAAATTTTTTGTCATTTTTTATTAAAATAACAAAGACTATAGTCTTGGGTGTAAAATCGGGAAAAATATTTTTGTTTACGATTTGACTGAAAATTGGTAAATACACTAATATTAACGTGTAGAATAAAGATATACAATCAGTTGCCATCTAAATTATAGTGTGCCACCATTACGCACATTTAAAATTCTAGAAAAAAAAGCTTTTAATGGAAAAACGTAGTTAATTCAGCAATTTTGAGAAATCCGAAGAAACGGTTTGTACTACAGTGATCTACGCATTGATTTACATCTAATTATGATGAAAAAGTCACACAAAATTTTTTGTCATTTTTATTAAAATAACAAAGACTATAGTCTTGGGTGTAAAATCGGGAAAAATATTTTTGTTTACGATTTGACTGAAAATTGGTAAATACACTAATATTAACGTGTAGAATAAAGATATACAATCAGTTGCCATCTAAATTATAGTGTGCCACCATTACGCACATTTAAAATTCTAGAAAAAAAAGCTTTTAATGGAAAAACGTAGTTAATTCAGCAATTTTGAGAAATCCGAAGAAACGGTTTGTACTACAGTGATCTACGCATTGATTTACATCTAATTATGATGAAAAAGTCACACAAAATTTTTGTCATTTTTTATTAAAATAACAAAGACTATAGTCTTGGGTGTAAAATCGGGAAAAATATTTTTGTTTACGATTTGACTGAAAATTGGTAAATACACTAATATTAACGTGTAGAATAAAGATATACAATCAGTTGCCATCTAAATTATAGTGTGCCACCATTACGCACATTTAAAATTCTAGAAAAAAAAGCATTTTAATGGAAAAACATAGTTAATTCAGCAATTTTGAGAAATCCGAAGAAACGGTTTGTACTACAGTGATCTACGCATTGATTTACATCTAATTATGATGAAAAAGTCACACAAAATTTTTGTCATTTTTTATTAAAATAACAAAGACTATAGTCTTGGGTGTAAAATCGGGAAAAATATTTTTGTTTACGATTTGACTGAAAATTGGTAAATACACTAATATTAACGTGTAGAATAAAGATATACAATCAGTTGCCATCTAAATTATAGTGTGCCACCATTACGCACATTTAAAATTCTAAAAAAAAAGCTTTTAATGGAAAAACATAGTTAATTCAGCAATTTTGAGAAATCCGAAGAAACGGTTTGTACTACAGTGATCTACGCATTGATTTACATCTAATTATGATGAAAAGTCACACAAAATTTTTGTCATTTTTATTAAAATAACAAAGACTATAGTCTTGGGTGTAAAATCGGGAAAAATATTTTTTGTTTACGATTTGACTGAAAATTGGTAAATACACTAATATTAACGTGTAGAATAAAGATATACAATCAGTTGCCATCTAAATTATAGTGTGCCACCATTACGCACATTTAAAATTCTAGAAAAAAAAAGCTTTTAATGGAAAAACGTAGTTAATTCAGCAATTTTGAGAAATCCGAAGAAACGGTTTGTACTACAGTGATCTACGCATTGATTTACATCTAATTATGATGAAAAAGTCACACAAAATTTTTTGTCATTTTTATTAAAATAACAAAGACTATAGTCTTGGGTGTAAAATCGGGAAAAATATTTTTGTTTACGATTTGACTGAAAATTGGTAAATACACTAATATTAACGTGTAGAATAAAGATATACAATCAGTTGCCATCTAAATTATAGTGTGCCACCATTACGCACATTTAAAATTCTAGAAAAAAAAGCTTTTAATGGAAAAACGTAGTTAATTCAGCAATTTTGAGAAATCCGAAGAAACGGTTTGTACTACAGTGATCTACGCATTGATTTACATCTAATTATGATGAAAAAGTCACACAAAATTTTTTGTCATTTTTATTAAAATAACAAAGACTATAGTCTTGGGTGTAAAATCGGGAAAAATATTTTTGTTTACGATTTGACTGAAAATTGGTAAATACACTAATATTAACGTGTAGAATAAAGATATACAATCAGTTGCCATCTAAATTATAGTGTGCCACCATTACGCACATTTAAAATTCTAGAAAAAAAAGCTTTTAATGGAAAAACGTAGTTAATTCAGCAATTTTGAGAAATCCGAAGAAACGGTTTGTACTACAGTGATCTACGCATTGATTTACATCTAATTATGATGAAAAAGTCACACAAAATTTTTTGTCATTTTTTATTAAAATAACAAAGACTATAGTCTTGGGTGTAAAATCGGGAAAAATATTTTTGTTTACGATTTGACTGAAAATTGGTAAATACACTAATATTAACGTGTAGAATAAAGATATACAATCAGTTGCCATCTAAATTATAGTGTGCCACCATTACGCACATTTAAAATTCTAGAAAAAAAGCTTTTAATGGAAAAACGTAGTTAATTCAGCAATTTTGAGAAATCCGAAGAAACGGTTTGTACTACAGTGATCTACGCATTGATTTACATCTAATTATGATGAAAAAGTCACACAAAATTTTTTGTCATTTTTATTAAAATAACAAAGACTATAGTCTTGGGTGTAAAATCGGGAAAAATATTTTTGTTTACGATTTGACTGAAAATTGGTAAATACACTAATATTAACGTGTAGAATAAAGATATACAATCAGTTGCCATCTAAATTATAGTGTGCCACCATTACGCACATTTAAAATTCTAGAAAAAAAAGCTTTTAATGGAAAAACGTAGTTAATTCAGCAATTTTGAGAAATCCGAAGAAACGGTTTGTACTACAGTGATCTACGCATTGATTTACATCTAATTATGATGAAAAAGTCACACAAAATTTTTTGTCATTTTTATTAAAATAACAAAGACTATAGTCTTGGGTGTAAAATCGGGAAAAATATTTTTGTTTACGATTTGACTGAAAATTGGTAAATACACTAATATTAACGTGTAGAATAAAGATATACAATCAGTTGCCATCTAAATTATAGTGTGCCACCATTACGCACATTTAAAATTCTAGAAAAAAAAGCTTTTAATGGAAAAACGTAGTTAATTCAGCAATTTTGAGAAATCCGAAGAAACGGTTTGTACTACAGTGATCTACGCATTGATTTACATCTAATTATGATGAAAAAGTCACACAAATTTTTTGTCATTTTTTATTAAAATAACAAAGACTATAGTCTTGGGTGTAAAATCGGGAAAAATATTTTTGTTTACGATTTGACTGAAAATTGGTAAATACACTAATATTAACGTGTAGAATAAAGATATACAATCAGTTGCCATCTAAATTATAGTGTGCCACCATTACGCACATTTAAAATTCTAGAAAAAAAAGCTTTTAATGGAAAAACGTAGTTAATTCAGCAATTTTGAGAAATCCGAAGAAACGGTTTGTACTACAGTGATCTACGCATTGATTTACATCTAATTATGATGAAAAAGTCACACAAAATTTTTTTCATTTTTTATTAAAATAACAAAGACTATAGTCTTGGGTGTAAAATCGGGAAAAATATTTTTGTTTACGATTTGACTGAAAATTGGTAAATACACTAATATTAACGTGTAGAATAAAGATATACAATCAGTTGCCATCTAAATTATAGTGTGCCACCATTACGCACATTTAAAATTCTAGAAAAAAAAGCTTTTAATGGAAAAACATAGTTAATTCAGCAATTTTGAGAAATCCGAAGAAACGGTTTGTACTACAGTGATCTACGCATTGATTTACATCTAATTATGATGAAAAAGTCACACAAAATTTTTTGTCATTTTTTATTAAAATAACAAAGACTATAGTCTTGGGTGTAAAATCGGGAAAAATATTTTTGTTTACGATTTGACTGAAAATTGGTAAATACACTAATATTAACGTGTAGAATAAAGATATACAATCAGTTGCCATCTAAATTATAGTGTGCCACCATTACGCACATTTAAAATTCTAGAAAAAAAAAGCTTTTAATGGAAAAACGTAGTTAATTCAGCAATTTTGAGAAATCCGAAGAAACGGTTTGTACTACAGTGATCTACGCATTGATTTACATCTAATTATGATGAAAAGTCACACAAAATTTTTTGTCATTTTTTATTAAAATAACAAAGACTATAGTCTTGGGTGTAAAATCGGGAAAAATATTTTTGTTTACGATTTGACTGAAAATTGGTAAATACACTAATATTAACGTGTAGAATAAAGATATACAATCAGTTGCCATCTAAATTATAGTGTGCCACCATTACGCACATTTAAAATTCTAGAAAAAAAAGCTTTTAATGGAAAAACATAGTTAATTCAGCAATTTTGAGAAATCCGAAGAAACGGTTTGTACTACAGTGATCTACGCATTGATTTACATCTAATTATGATGAAAAAGTCACACAAAATTTTTTGTCATTTTTTATTAAAATAACAAAGACTATAGTCTTGGGTGTAAAATCGGGAAAAATATTTTTGTTTACGATTTGACTGAAAATTGGTAAATACACTAATATTAACGTGTAGAATAAAGATATACAATCAGTTGCCATCTAAATTATAGTGTGCCACCATTACGCACATTTAAAATTCTAGAAAAAAAAGCTTTTAATGGAAAAACGTAGTTAATTCAGCAATTTTGAGAAATCCGAAGAAACGGTTTGTACTACAGTGATCTACGCATTGATTTACATCTAATTATGATGAAAAAGTCACACAAAATTTTTTGTCATTTTTATTAAAATAACAAAGACTATAGTCTTGGGTGTAAAATCGGGAAAAATATTTTTGTTTACGATTTGACTGAAAATTGGTAAATACACTAATATTAACGTGTAGAATAAAGATATACAATCAGTTGCCATCTAAATTATAGTGTGCCACCATTACGCACATTTAAAATTCTAGAAAAAAAAGCTTTTAATGGAAAAACGTAGTTAATTCAGCAATTTTGAGAAATCCGAAGAAACGGTTTGTACTACAGTGATCTACGCATTGATTTACATCTAATTATGATGAAAAAGTCACACAAAATTTTTTGTCATTTTTTATTAAAATAACAAAGACTATAGTCTTGGGTGTAAAATCGGGAAAAATATTTTTGTTTACGATTTGACTGAAAATTGGTAAATACACTAATATTAACGTGTAGAATAAAGATATACAATCAGTTGCCATCTAAATTATAGTGTGCCACCATTACGCACATTTAAAATTCTAGAAAAAAAAGCTTTTAATGGAAAAACGTAGTTAATTCAGCAATTTTGAGAAATCCGAAGAAACGGTTTGTACTACAGTGATCTACGCATTGATTTACATCTAATTATGATGATAAAGTCACACAAATTTTTTGTCATTTTTTATTAAAATAACAAAGACTATAGTCTTGGGTGTAAAATCGGGAAAAATATTTTTTGTTTACGATTTGACTGAAAATTGGTAAATACACTAATATTAACGTGTAGAATAAAGATATACAATCAGTTGCCATCTAAATTATAGTGTGCCACCATTACGCACATTTAAAATTCTAGAAAAAAAAAAGCTTTTAATGGAAAAACGTAGTTAATTCAGCAATTTTGAGAAATCCGAAGAAACGGTTTGTACTACAGTGATCTACGCATTGATTTACATCTAATTATGATGAAAAAGTCACACAAAATTTTTTGTCATTTTTATTAAAATAACAAAGACTATAGTCTTGGGTGTAAAATCGGGAAAAATATTTTTTGTTTACGATTTGACTGAAAATTGGTAAATACACTAATATTAACGTGTAGAATAAAGATATACAATCAGTTGCCATCTAAATTATAGTGTGCCACCATTACGCACATTTAAAATTCTAGAAAAAAAAGCTTTTAATGGAAAAACATAGTTAATTCAGCAATTTTGAGAAATCCGAAGAAACGGTTTGTACTACAGTGATCTACGCATTGATTTACATCTAATTATGATGAAAAAGTCACACAAAATTTTTGTCATTTTTTATTAAAATAACAAAGACTATAGTCTTGGGTGTAAAATCGGGAAAAATATTTTTGTTTACGATTTGACTGAAAATTGGTAAATACACTAATATTAACGTGTAGAATAAAGATATACAATCAGTTGCCATCTAAATTATAGTGTGCCACCATTACGCACATTTAAAATTCTAGAAAAAAAAGCTTTTAATGGAAAAACATAGTTAATTCAGCAATTTTGAGAAATCCGAAGAAACGGTTTGTACTACAGTGATCTACGCATTGATTTACATCTAATTATGATGAAAAAGTCACACAAAATTTTTTGTCATTTTTTATTAAAATAACAAAGACTATAGTCTTGGGTGTAAAATCGGGAAAAATATTTTTGTTTACGATTTGACTGAAAATTGGTAAATACACTAATATTAACGTGTAGAATAAAGATATACAATCAGTTGCCATCTAAATTATAGTGTGCCACCATTACGTACATTTAAAATTCTAGAAAAAAAAAGCTTTTAATGGAAAAACGTAGTTAATTCAGCAATTTTGAGAAATCCGAAGAAACGGTTTGTACTACAGTGATCTACGCATTGATTTACATCTAATTATGATGAAAAAGTCACACAAAATTTTTTGTCATTTTTATTAAAATAACAAAGACTATAGTCTTGGGTGTAAAATCGGGAAAAATATTTTTTGTTTACGATTTGACTGAAAATTGGTAAATACACTAATATTAACGTGTAGAATAAAGATATACAATCAGTTGCCATCTAAATTATAGTGTGCCACCATTACGCACATTTAAAATTCTAGAAAAAAAACTTTTAATGGAAAAACATAGTTAATTCAGCAATTTTGAGAAATCCGAAGAAACGGTTTGTACTACAGTGATCTACGCATTGATTTACATCTAATTATGATGAAAAAGTCACACAAATTTTTTTGTCATTTTTATTTAAAATAACAAAGACTATAGTCTTGGGTGTAAAATCGGGAAAAATATTTTTTGTTTACGATTTGACTGAAAATTGGTAAATACACTAATATTAACGTGTAGAATAAAGATATACAATCAGTTGCCATCTAAATTATAGTGTGCCACCATTACGCACATTTAAAATTCTAGAAAAAAAAAGCTTTTAATGGAAAAACGTAGTTAATTCAGCAATTTTGAGAAATCCGAAGAAACGGTTTGTACTACAGTGATCTACGCATTGATTTACATCTAATTATGATGAAAAAGTCACACAAAATTTTTTGTCATTTTTTATTAAAATAACAAAGACTATAGTCTTGGGTGTAAAATCGGGAAAAATATTTTTTGTTTACGATTTGACTGAAAATTGGTAAATACACTAATATTAACGTGTAGAATAAAGATATACAATCAGTTGCCATCTAAATTATAGTGTGCCACCATTACGTACATTTAAAATTCTAGAAAAAAAAGCTTTTAATGGAAAAACGTAGTTAATTCAGCAATTTTGAGAAATCCGAAGAAACGGTTTGTACTACAGTGATCTACGCATTGATTTACATCTAATTATGATGAAAAAGTCACACAAAATTTTTTGTCATTTTTATTAAAATAACAAAGACTATAGTCTTGGGTGTAAAATCGGGAAAAATATTTTTGTTTACGATTTGACTGAAAATTGGTAAATACACTAATATTAACGTGTAGAATAAAGATATACAATCAGTTGCCATCTAAATTATAGTGTGCCACCATTACGCACATTTAAAATTCTAGAAAAAAAAGCTTTTAATGGAAAAACATAGTTAATTCAGCAATTTTGAGAAATCCGAAGAAACGGTTTGTACTACAGTGATCTACGCATTGATTTACATCTAATTATGATGAAAAAGTCACACAAAATTTTTTGTCATTTTTATTAAAATAACAAAGACTATAGTCTTGGGTGTAAAATCGGGAAAAATATTTTTGTTTACGATTTGACTGAAAATTGGTAAATACACTAATATTAACGTGTAGAATAAAGATATACAATCAGTTGCCATCTAAATTATAGTGTGCTACCATTACGCACATTTAAAATTCTAGAAAAAAAAGCTTTTAATGGAAAAACGTAGTTAATTCAGCAATTTTGAGAAATCCGAAGAAACGGTTTGTACTACAGTGATCTACGCATTGATTTACATCTAATTATGATGAAAAAGTCACACAAAATTTTTTGTCATTTTTTATTAAAATAACAAAGACTATAGTCTTGGGTGTAAAATCGGGAAAAATATTTTTGTTTACGATTTGACTGAAAATTGGTAAATACACTAATATTAACGTGTAGAATAAAGATATACAATCAGTTGCCATCTAAATTATAGTGTGCCACCATTACGCACATTTAAAATTCTAGAAAAAAAAGCTTTTAATGGAAAAACGTAGTTAATTCAGCAATTTTGAGAAATCCGAAGAAACGGTTTGTACTACAGTGATCTACGCATTGATTTACATCTAATTATGATGAAAAAGTCACACAAAATTTTTTGTCATTTTTATTAAAATAACAAAGACTATAGTCTTGGGTGTAAAATCGGGAAAAATATTTTTGTTTACGATTTGACTGAAAATTGGTAAATACACTAATATTAACGTGTAGAATAAAGATATACAATCAGTTGCCATCTAAATTATAGTGTGCCACCAATTTTTAAAAAAAATTTACGCACATTTAAAATTCTAGAAAAAAACTTTTAATGGAAAAACGTAGTTAATTCAGCAATTTTGAGAAATCCGAAGAAACGGTTTGTACTACAGTGATCTACGCATTGATTTACATCTAATTATGATGAAAAAGTCACACAAAATTTTTGTCATTTTTTATTAAAATAACAAAGACTATAGTCTTGGGTGTAAAATCGGGAAAAATATTTTTGTTTACGATTTGACTGAAAATTGGTAAATACACTAATATTAACGTGTAGAATAAAGATATACAATCAGTTGCCATCTAAATTATAGTGTGCCACCATTACGTACATTTAAAATTCTAGAAAAAAAAAGCTTTAATGGAAAAACATAGTTAATTCAGCAATTTTGAGAAATCCGAAGAAACGGTTTGTACTACAGTGATCTACGCATTGATTTACATCTAATTATGATGAAAAAGTCACACAAAATTTTTTGTCATTTTTTATTAAAATAACAAAGACTATAGTCTTGGGTGTAAAATCGGGAAAAATATTTTTGTTTACGATTTGACTGAAAATTGGTAAATACACTAATATTAACGTGTAGAATAAAGATATACAATCAGTTGCCATCTAAATTATAGTGTGCCACCATTACGCACATTTAAAATTCTAGAAAAAAAGCTTTTAATGGAAAAACGTAGTTAATTCAGCAATTTTGAGAAATCCGAAGAAACGGTTTGTACTACAGTGATCTACGCATTGATTTACATCTAATTATGATGAAAAAGTCACACAAAATTTTTTGTCATTTTTTATTAAAATAACAAAGACTATAGTCTTGGGTGTAAAATCGGGAAAAATATTTTTTGTTTACGATTTGACTGAAAATTGGTAAATACACTAATATTAACGTGTAGAATAAAGATATACAATCAGTTGCCATCTAAATTATAGTGTGCCACCATTACGCACATTTAAAATTCTAGAAAAAAAAGCTTTTAATGGAAAAACGTAGTTAATTCAGCAATTTTGAGAAATCCGAAGAAACGGTTTGTACTACAGTGATCTACGCATTGATTTACATCTAATTATGATGAAAAAGTCACACAAAATTTTTTGTCATTTTTTATTAAAATAACAAAGACTATAGTCTTGGGTGTAAAATCGGGAAAAATATTTTTGTTTACGATTTGACTGAAAATTGGTAAATACACTAATATTAACGTGTAGAATAAAGATATACAATCAGTTGCCATCTAAATTATAGTGTGCCACCATTACGCACATTTAAAATTCTAGAAAAAAAAGCTTTTAATGGAAAAACGTAGTTAATTCAGCAATTTTGAGAAATCCGAAGAAACGGTTTGTACTACAGTGATCTACGCATTGATTTACATCTAATTATGATGAAAAAGTCACACAAAATTTTTTGTCATTTTTATTAAAATAACAAAGACTATAGTCTTGGGTGTAAAATCGGGAAAAATATTTTTGTTTACGATTTGACTGAAAATTGGTAAATACACTAATATTAACGTGTAGAATAAAGATATACAATCAGTTGCCATCTAAATTATAGTGTGCCACCATTACGCACATTTAAAATTCTAGAAAAAAAGCTTTTAATGGAAAAACGTAGTTAATTCAGCAATTTTGAGAAATCCGAAGAAACGGTTTGTACTACAGTGATCTACGCATTGATTTACATCTAATTATGATGAAAAAGTCACACAAATTTTTTGTCATTTTTATTAAAATAACAAAGACTATAGTCTTGGGTGTAAAATCGGGAAAAATATTTTTTGTTTACGATTTGACTGAAAATTGGTAAATACACTAATATTAACGTGTAGAATAAAGATATACAATCAGTTGCCATCTAAATTATAGTGTGCCACCATTACGCACATTTAAAATTCTAGAAAAAAAGCTTTTAATGGAAAAACGTAGTTAATTCAGCAATTTTGAGAAATCCGAAGAAACGGTTTGTACTACAGTGATCTACGCATTGATTTACATCTAATTATGATGAAAAAGTCACACAAAATTTTTTGTCATTTTTATTAAAATAACAAAGACTATAGTCTTGGGTGTAAAATCGGGAAAAATATTTTTGTTTACGATTTGACTGAAAATTGGTAAATACACTAATATTAACGTGTAGAATAAAGATATACAATCAGTTGCCATCTAAATTATAGTGTGCCACCATTACGTACATTTAAAATTCTAGAAAAAAAAGCTTTTAATGGAAAAACGTAGTTAATTCAGCAATTTTGAGAAATCCGAAGAAACGGTTTGTACTACAGTGATCTACGCATTGATTTACATCTAATTATGATGAAAAAGTCACACAAATTTTTTTGTCATTTTTTATTAAAATAACAAAGACTATAGTCTTGGGTGTAAAATCGGGAAAAATATTTTTTGTTTACGATTTGACTGAAAATTGGTAAATACACTAATATTAACGTGTAGAATAAAGATATACAATCAGTTGCCATCTAAATTATAGTGTGCCACCATTACGTACATTTAAAATTCTAGAAAAAAAAGCTTTTAATGGAAAAACGTAGTTAATTCAGCAATTTTGAGAAATCCGAAGAAACGGTTTGTACTACAGTGATCTACGCATTGATTTACATCTAATTATGATGAAAAAGTCACACAAAATTTTTTGTCATTTTTTATTAAAATAACAAAGACTATAGTCTTGGGTGTAAAATCGGGAAAAATATTTTTTGTTTACGATTTGACTGAAAATTGGTAAATACACTAATATTAACGTGTAGAATAAAGATATACAATCAGTTGCCATCTAAATTATAGTGTGCCACCATTACGCACATTTAAAATTCTAGAAAAAAAAGTTTTTAATTTTTAAAAACATAGTTAATTCAGCAATTTTGAGAAATCCGAAGAAACGGTTTGTACTACAGTGATCTACGCATTGATTTACATCTAATTATGATGAAAAAGTCACACAAAATTTTTTGTCATTTTTTTTTTTTTTTTTTATTAAAATAACAAAGACTATAGTCTTGGGTGTAAAATCGGGAAAAATATTTTTGTTTACGATTTGACTGAAAATTGGTAAATACACTAATATTAACGTGTAGAATAAAGATATACAATCAGTTGCCATCTAAATTATAGTGTGCCACCATTACGCACATTTAAAATTCTAAAAAAAAAGCTTTTAATGGAAAAACGTAGTTAATTCAGCAATTTTGAGAAATCCGAAGAAACGGTTTGTACTACAGTGATCTACGCATTGATTTACATCTAATTATGATGAAAAAGTCACACAAAATTTTTTGTCATTTTTATTAAAATAACAAAGACTATAGTCTTGGGTGTAAAATCGGGAAAAATATTTTTGTTTACGATTTGACTGAAAATTGGTAAATACACTAATATTAACGTGTAGAATAAAGATATACAATCAGTTGCCATCTAAATTATAGTGTGCCACCATTACGCACATTTAAAATTCTAGAAAAAAAACATTTTAATGGAAAAACATAGTTAATTCAGCAATTTTGAGAAATCCGAAGAAACGGTTTGTACTACAGTGATCTACGCATTGATTTACATCTAATTATGATGAAAAAGTCACACAAAATTTTTTGTCATTTTTATTAAAATAACAAAGACTATAGTCTTGGGTGTAAAATCGGGAAAATATTTTT